>JAJHPF010000014.1:8523918-8971199 GCA_024447775.1 Carex cristatella
TTCTTGTCATATCCATCCGCCTTCTGACTTTTGATCGCAGATCAACGCTCTGTCGCATCACACCGTGCCAGCCAAGCTCCTCCACTGCCACCTTATCTCGCAGACTCGAAACCTGTTTCAGACAGGTCGGTTCGCCGTCGCCTGAGACGGAGCTCTGTGAGCCGATACGACACCGATAACCAATATCTGCTTGCCTCACCACATCGTCGTTGTCGCGCCTCTGCGCTTCTTTGACGAGGACCGGATCCGGATTGATTGTGAGAGAGCATCATCAGACACAGAGCGAGATCCTCATCCTCAGTTATTGGTGCAACAACGGTGTTAGTGGTGCTTCAGCGGCGCTCAGATCGCTTGCGTTTTACCCAGTTTTCCAGGGGAGGAGAGCACCTTTCGGTGGAGTCAAATGCGTCGAGAGCCATTGATTAGGAATCAGCCCGTGAGATCGACTCAATCCAATCTGCGTCACTCATTTCTGATTTGGGGACATTTTTACGAAGCACTGAAGAGTCCAGTTATTAGTAGAAATGGAGAGAATTTTCTGGAGAGAAGAAAATGCTACTTGGGAGTGCTCATCAGATGGGCGTCAAGCCTGCTTCAACTTCTCTTTTATTTTTCTTTAGACACTCCGTAAATTTTTCTCTGACCTGGTCCACTACTCAAACCGAGAAAAAAAATTACTCAAAGCTAACACTGCCTTTGCAATCAAATTTCCTCACAAAGAAAATCCCTCCAATTCCTCAAAAGTGATTATCAGGCCGAAGCCGAAGCCGAAGCCGAACCAATGCCGAGCTCCTTTTCTCTTCTCCTCTTCTATCTCCAAAATGCTTTTCAAAATTGAGACAAGAGAGTCAAGAACCTCTTGAAACCATGTATTTGACAACAAGCCATGAGCTTTCATTTTCTTTTTTTTTCTTTTTTTTTAGAGGACTCAAACCAGCCTCTTAAATACATGGAAGCATTCTTGAGCCAAAATAGCTCGTTCTTCTTCTACCTTCAAGGAGACTCCAACTTGATGATTCAAATCGCAAGAACAATGGCATTGAGATATTGGCAGGGGCGGACCCATGTTCAACCGGGGGGGGGGGGCGCAGTTGCCCCTCTTGAATTTCGCGTTTTAGTGCAAGTCGGGACGTTTCGATCGAGTCTGTCCCTCATTGGAAATTTTTTTGCCCCCCACTGGATGTTTAATTTGTTGTTCTGGTTAAATTTAGGATTAAAATTAAAATAAATTTCTTCATTTATGATTAATAATTAAAATTATAGATTAAAATATCAGAAATTATAAGTCAGAACATTTAAAAGTATAGATTAAATCATTATTTTTTATTAATTACTTAATTAGTTAATGGATTTGAACACGATTAGCTATTTAAACCCGATTCGATATTTTTTTGCCCCCCCGACGAAAATCCTAGATCCACCCCTGGATATTGGCATCAACTTTCTTATTTTTGGAGCAAGCTCAACATTGCTACCGCACTATGTTTCGCTTGAGGGGGCGTAATAGGAGAGTTGATATGTTGACTAGTCAAAGGATTAGGATAATGGGAATATCAAAGTAGATGCAGTTAGAACTAATCAAGACAGTTAGGTATTTATTACATCTCGGTTGTTAAATATTCTGTTAGAGATATTGTTAGACATTTGTAATAGGACATTAGACAGAGATTAGGCACTAGGCTTAGCCTATATAAATATCACAAGTGTAATAACTCAATTTAATGAAAAACATTCTCTCTTTCATGAAATGTTTTAAGTATTGTGTCTAGCTTTTTTTTTTTCAAAAGAGTGAACAGTAACTCTAAAATTCTTGCTTTTCTAAATCTGACCGTCCAATAATTTCGTGCACGTATCTCAAAGCAGATGATTTTTTCTTGCACGAATCTCGAAATAATTCAACAGTTGGATTTGGAAAAACATATAAATCGTAGGTTATTGTTCATGAACAAAAAATCGCAGCAGATTCGGATCCCTATTACTTATGACATGAATATTAAAGAAACTCTGTGCATTCTACCTCATGATGGATTGACTTCAATTCAAATCAGACGTTGCAAATCCAATCTAAAAATTTAAGTTACGTTAGGAAATCCGCACCCACATTTAGTACATCATCCATTCCATATAAAATCCATTGTATTGACGCAAGAGAGCTTGCAACAACTTTTACATGCTCGTTTGGATCATTTAGCATGATGCACCAACCGGCTATGGTACATCAAAGATGTGACAACAATGCATATTATGTGAAACTGAACCTATAATACAAACCAATTTTTTCTCATTTGGATCGTTTTGTAGGCTCATCAAACCATGTTTGTCCCACTAATTATGCATTTTTATCAATACAAACAAGCTTTTGAAATTTGAGGCATTGGTGTGAACCAAAAAATCAGTTAAGGGTCTCATAAAAAATTAATAACAATATCACATAATATAATCTTTAATTTCTTATTATAATATATACATGCTAAAATTTTTTTATTTAACTTGGTATATCTTGGATTCTTTGTACAGATCAACATATATAGATATTTACAATTCCTATCAATTAAATAATCAACAAATATTTTTTCTATCAAAAAATAAAATATCTAAACCTAGCAGGCTATTAACATGTTCTTTTGGATGATCTTGGCATGACGAAAGCTAACATGTTCTCTAAGCGTTGGAGGCGAAAGGCGAATGGCGACTTCCAAGGCGACTGCAGCGGCGACCACTGGAGAAGGAGAATGGCAGCAGGTTCGAAGACGGCGACCGTATCCGGCCAACTGGCGGCACTCAGAACCCACCCAACCGCTAGTCAACATCTACCAACCTTACTCCCGCCCGACATATGCTCGATTCGCGTCGCCAGCCCTAGCTCCAACTTCACCAGTGCAACTTCTCCAACCTCCTCCCCACCATCATCACCGGCGACCCCAAACTCCACCATTTACTATGTGTCCCCACATAGCCTGTCCAGGCTACGCTTTCCACCTTCGCACACCTTTGCTGAGTGGAAGGGACGTTGCTTTTCGTCGTCGCACTGGCCACTCGGCAGCAAAATGTCGTAACCCTAAGCGTTGTGGGCGTTGCTGGGCTTTTGGTCATATTGGATCTAGATGCAAACAAGAGATACTGATACCTAAACATGGATTTAAACCTTTCCAATGCCTGCAGCAGCTCCGCACGAGATACCTAAACATGGATTTAAACCTTCATTCGATGAGCTTCTCACTAGACCTTTCCCATATCGTTCCCCTAAGATGCCGCAAGAACGACCTTTAAGGCTCCACTGTTTAATTGAACAGACTTGGAGTACTACACAGAACTTGATCGCCTCAAACAGGCGGTGATCATGCACATGGCAGGGTTCCAATGGGATCTTAGTGTTGAAACTGTGGTTGACTATGCTTGCTTCGGACCAAACTGGTACAAAGGGAAGAAATACAGGTGGCTCAACTCAACGGGTCTCGGTTTCTCATTCTCTTGCTTCGGAGGGACTTCACCCTGACACATTTATCAATGCAACCCCACAAGAGGCATGGGACGAGGGCCTGACCTTTCAGCCTTGGACGCCGCTGGAAAACGCGAAAATTAGTGTTCCGGCCTACAAGGTACTACTTCAACTTGTTGGCATTCCACCACATCTCTGGCATGATAAGCACATTATTAATGTCGTTAGCCGGTTTGGCGTATATCTTGGCTCAGTAACTCCGGAGAACTCATCCTCCTTGTCCTCATGGATAGTTGCTGTGGGTGTTGATGACCTATTCCTTGTGCCTCAGGACCTGGCAATGCATGATGGTGGTTTGATTCACCCAATAAGAGTGTACACCTTAGCATGGCGTAGAGGTCCGATTTACATGACGGATGAGATGCCCAAGCACACAACAACCTACACTCGACCAATACCTCCACCATCTTCCTTCTCGTCGTCTGATGATGACAATGGTGGTGACAACATGGAAATAATCCCCATGAGTTCAAGGGTTCTCAAGGAGTTGTGCCGTGGCAGAACAGCTGATTCGCTGCCACCAGAACTCCGGCGGTTTTCTACTTTGGAGGAGATAGACATGCAGTATCCATGCATGACCACACACGAAGATGCCACACAAAATCCGTCTGTTCAGTTACAGAATGTTCCGCAGATATTGCAACCGATCCCAGAGAGGTACACTACAGAAAATAACGTGACCTCTGTTGTCCAGCAAGGGCTGAGTGAGGTGGGTCAATCAAGTCACAATTCTGACTTGCATCAAGGAGGCACCCCATCACAAGACTCAAATGTGAAGGCAATCCATCACAAGGTACCTAATACATTGGAGTCACATAAAATCCCACCGCGTATCATCACTAGGGAAAGATGTGTGCCAACTTGCCCAATAAAGATGGGTAGCGTGTCGTTCGCACGGAATCAGCGGCTGAGTACTGCCATAACAGCAAAAACTTCCAAATTCAGGCCTTGATGCAAGGGTAGCGGAAACTTCCAAAAATGATCCTCCTCAGGTACGGGAAGGTCTGGATCTAAGCCACATGGAAAAGGGAGGTTCTTCAAATCCTTCTCTACGGCCTAAAGATAAAGGCCCAGCTGCACCGCTTAAAGGCCCAACAATATCAGAAATTAGAAGAATGAAAGGAAAAGGCCCAATGCTGGATACTAAGAAGGGCCCTGCAGCAGATATTCAAAAGGGACCTTATGCTTCTAGATACAAATGGATAAGGCCCACACAACAATGCTCAGGTCACTAAGAAAATCATTGCCACAGCTAATCAGAAGAGGAAAACCACCCAGTCCTCAACCATCAGTCCGACCAAGAAAATAACAAAGAAGGGCAAAGCTAAAGGTGCAGCTGAGGTTGACTTCAATCCTGAAGGATTTTATGAGGTCAGAGTGAATTATGCGCACGTGGCCGGATTAGCCACATGATGTGGGTTTAAAACCATTGATGCCGAAAAGATAATTAGTGCTGATAATGCGCAGCGGAGAGCACAGGCACAGGATCAGCCATCGACGACTATGAAGGACCTGGAGGATGAGGATTTAGCCCGCTTTGAGCTTGACTCAGCTGATGAGCTGTCCTCTAAAGAGGAAGCATATTAGGCGCTTTGCCAAGTCTTGCTGCCTGGGTAGTTTGTAGCTTATCATTTGTTAAATTATGTCAATCAAATTAAGAAAATTCAGAGTTCTGTCTTGGAATGTCAGAGGGTTGGGTAGCTCACAAAAATGTGATGTCGTTCGGAATACAATTAGGCAATCTAGATGTGATATTGTAATGATGCAAGAAACAAAATTAAATGCATTTTCTTTGAGCTGTTACTCTAGAGTCTTACCTTCTTTTTTTAACAAACAATGTGTTACATTACATGCAAATAACACATCTGGTGGTTTGGTGATTGCCTGGAGGTTTAACTTCCAGCTCCTCAACACGTGGACAACAAGGCATCTGTTTCAGCTCTTCTCAAACAAACCAATTCGGGGGCAACTGTGCTGATCACTAATGTTTATGACCCGGCTTCTGATGCTCTTAAACCGGCTTTCATAATGGAACTAAGAAGTTTGGCATCTATGTCAGATCAGCCATGGATATTGGGCGGCGACTTCAACCTACTACGCTGGCTCATTGATAGATTGGGTACCCAGAGATGCTTTGTCCTTATGGAGATGTTTAATGATGCAATACAAGATCTAGAGCTCATAGACGTGGAATTGAAAAATAGGAGATACACCTGGTGCAGCAACAGACCAGCACCGACTCATTCAAAAATTGACCGCGTTTTTGTAAGTCCTGAACTTTCTCTGCAGTTTGAACTAATTTAACTGGAGGCCTTACAGATTATTGTTTCTGACCATTCTCCTTTGTTGTTGAAATGCTCAAATGAGTCAACCCCGCCAATGTAGTATCGTATGGAACTGTTCTGGCTATCCAATCCGCAGGCGAAGGAGGTCATTCAACAATCGTGGGGTACACGCGTTTACCAATCAATGGGACTCCCAGGTTTCCAGGATAACTGTGAACAGATGCACAAGAAGTTACGAGAATGGCATCTCCAGAATTTTGATCAAATAGAAACCCAACTACACTTTTGCAAAAAAAACCTTACTATTCTTTGATCAGATTGAAGAAATGAGGCATTTGGCAGATTATGAGAGATGATTCAGAATTATGGTCAAGGAAAGGGCATATAACCTATCTTGTATCGTTGAAGCTAGATGGTGGCATAGGTCTCGATGTAAATGGTTAAAAGCGGGTGACAAGAATACTCGATACTTCCATGTGGTGGCGTCAGCACGGCATTGACGAAATGAAATCTCATCCATCAAATATCAACAGGCTCTTATCACGGAGGAGGCTCAAATTCGTTCTGTATTTAAGGTCCACATGGCAGCGATACTGGGCACTGAGAATTCAGTCATTAAATTCTCCCCTGAGATACTGTATCCTCAAAAGCCAGACTTATCAAGCTTACAGGAACCTTTTACAGAGCTGGAAATTGAAATGGCAGTTAAACAACTGGCCAAAAATAAGGCTTCTGGACCAGATGGGCTGCCCAATGAATTGTTTCAAACACAATGGGTACTATTCAGGGAGGAAATCCTATCAATGTTGGCTGATTTCTATCATCTTCGCCTGGACTTAGAGAAGATTTGACTACATTTCCGACCAAATATTGTACCAAAACCTGTGTCCAAAACTGTAAAATCGTGTTTATTACATTGATTATCTATAGAATGTGGTACTGCTGCGCTTTGGTTTGTTTATTGTAGGAAACGGGCGAAGAAAGGGCGAAATCTGGAAATCTTGACATGCCACACGGGCCGTACAACATATCACACGGACCGTGTCAGACCCTACTCGACCCCTCACACGAGCGCTGCACGACCCGGACAAGAGACACAGGAACACGGTCCGTACAACATCTCACACGGACCGTGTCAGACAAATCCGGCAGTTAATCTAAATTTACAGATTATTGCCTAATTAAAGATGGACGGTTATGGAGTAAAAAAAAGAAAAAGACGACCCCTGGGGCCAAGAAAGGCATCAATTCGGACAGAACAGGGGAACAATCATACAGAGACCAATTTCTAAGGGAGTTCGACAACAACTAACTTGGAGACGAAGTAGAGAGGAGGAAATCGAGAGAATTCCGACGAATCTTCTTCGTATTTTCGGTTTTGTCATGAATTGTTTATCTTTTATTTGTTTTTCTGTTTTGAGAACTATGTTTGAGTAGATTTTTTAGTTTCTTGGGAACATGATGTAGTCGAATACTTTGTTTACTTGCTAGTTGTTTGATTATGCGTGATACTTCGTGTTTGCTTGTTTGTGTATGATTTTAATTGCTTACCTGCGTTGTTTGATTATCATTTGGTTATTACCATTAGGCTAGGCCACGTCTAACAAGGTACTGCGTCCAATTTGATCTTTCAACCAGACCAAAGTATTTGAGGTAAGTCGATGAACCGAGAGGGAAGACTAATTAGTAGCCGAAAGGTGAACTTTTCAGCAATCGAGAGATGTTGAATACCTTTAGTAAACCAAACAAATAACTTAGGCCATTCAAACCAACGAACGAGAGTTTAGGTTAGAACCCTAAGAGGATTGAATTGTATTTCCATTATCGAGTTTATTTAGCCAACAAACGAGAGTTGAGGTTTAGAAACATCGGGTATGGTCGGTTCATCCTACACGTAATTAATCGCGCGTAAACCGCATAACCTGCAGTTTCACTCGAGTATGACACGGACCGTGTAGGATACTACACGGGCCGTGTGACATGGGTCGTGTACAAGAGTACACGGGTCGTGTCGAGCAAGAGGCGCGAGTTGCGGATGAAATCGAAACCCGAGAAACGCTTGTTTTAAATTAGTTTTAACCCCAGTTTAGTTTATTTGCAACCTTATAATATTGTTAACCAAAATTTCAACCAACTCAAACCCTTTTCAACACTTCTAGTTTGAAGATAAATTAGGTAAAAATCTAGTTAAGTTATTGAACCGTCCTGTGGATCGACACCCGATATTACCAACGATAGGACTGTACACTTGCAGCTTGCTGTACTGAAACTTTGTAGTACACTTTTGTGCGAACAAGTTTTTGGCGCCGTTGCCGGGGACGGTATCATTTAATTTTTCTAGATTTCCACTTATTTTATTTTAATTCTAGATTTTAACTTGTATACTTTATTTTGTTTTTCTCCATCGCAGAAACCTAACGAAATACGGTCGGGCTCGAGACCTAAAACAAGCGCTCCTTGGGAGGCAAACCCAAGTTCTTTTTATCTATTTTCTCGCATTTTTACTTTATTGTCTGCTTTATTTGTTTCTAGCATTACTTACTTTTTATCGTTTTGCTTTAGTTTCTGTTTTATTATCTTGCTTGCATTTTTCGTTAATCTGTTTTTCAGTTTAGAAGTTAAAAGGAGAGATACTTCAGGCTCAGGAATTATATCACACGGCCCGTGTCTCATATAACACGGTCCGTATCATGACCACTCAACGCGAGCAAGGACCAACCCGGCCCGTGTCACAACACACACGGTCCGTGTAGTTACCAAACGACGTGAGTTCCACACAACACGGGTCGTGTCGAATAACGATGGGAAGGGATATACACGGTCCGTGTCATATTTCACGCGGTCCGTATCAGAGCCGGGCGACGCAACGAACAGACGCGCCCGCTCCGCGTCCGTTACTCCTTCCTCCCTACTTAGCCTCTCTTCTTCTCCATCCGACCGATCTGCAAAAATTCTCAGCAACTCCACCACCCGGCCGTGTTACTTGCCCGTGTGCACTGTAGCACCGCTCTTTTTTTCTCCGTACCCACTCCGTACCGAGATCTTACCACTTCCACTTCTCCTCATCTCCCTCTTCTCCACTCTCCTTTTGATTCATCCGAGATCCCTCAGTACCAACAACGTACCGGGCGCCTCTGATCACCATTGTCACTGTTCTCCCTGCGCCGAAACCCTCACTCCACACGGTCCGTGTCACAAAGTCACTCGGCCCGTGTCATTCTCGTTCTCATCCACATCTCAAGTTACACGGTCCGTGTCACAACTCACTCGGCCCGTGTCATCCTTTGACAGAGCACGCAATGAATCAAGAGCGCCGCAAAGCAAGAGGAACCAGGACCGTGCGCGGGCGGCTGTCCGTGCCCCAACACCACCGCCCGATCAGACACCATCATCTGAGAGCTCTCATTCCTCTCACTCTTCTCATTCCACGCCATCAGCCGTGCGCTCACCAACTCCTTCACCAAATCCATCGCCCGAGCGATATGACTCGGAGGAGTTCGACCACCTTTCCGGCACTACACCGACAGCGGTCCGCCGAGCACGAGCCTAACTTCTTTCCGATGCCCACGCGTCGGATGTTCGAGTGCTTCGAGATCCTACGGAATAGGAAGTGCAAGAACACTCCGAAAGTTGACTTTGACACTCTTCGCGCTTTTGGGATCGAGGAGCAGTTCCTTGACCTCACTGGCCGCATCGGGTTTACCCCCGAATTCTGGGCTATCGAGCACAATGCCTATGAGAGGCTCACTCTCGAGTTCCTCTCCTCTCTCCAGCTCAAGTGGGACGCGGAAGACCAGCCCTACATCAAATTCAGGATGTGCAGTGCGACATGCCACGTCCCTGTAGCTACTCTTCGCATGTGGTTTGGGTTACCCACAAACCCAACCACACCCGAGCTCCGTTTCCGAGAGGGGTTGGACAAGGATCATTTCTGGAATTTGATCAGTGGCTTGCGGGGATGCCACAACAAGGACTACAAGGGTCTCAACATTCCTCACCCTGTCCTCCGCTGCATCCAACGCGCCTTAGCTTGCACCATTTTCGCGCGCGGTGAGACAGTCGCCCGCGCCAATGAGACAGATCTCATGCTGCTGGATCACATGCTCCGGCCAGATGCTGAGTTAGAGCGGCCCGATCTGATGCTCATTATGATTCAGCACTGGCTGGAGATCGCCAGATCACACAGGACTGGAGGAGATATCACCCTCGGCGGTTATGTGACACACATCGCCGAGCACTTAGAGTATCAGATTCAGGGTGATACTCTCTGCAGGGGCCCGACCACACTAGACATTGAGTCCTTCCGCCTGGCCAAATTCATTCATCTCGAGAAGGGCGCCGCCGGCCATCGTGACAGATACTACTGGTGCATGCCGGATGGCACACGCGAGCACCGCCTCCCCTTCTCCGCCCCTATCTCTTTCGGGGACAGGAGCACCTGGCTGTTCACAGGCCCTCGACTTGCTCCACCACCTCCTCCTACGGCAGATGATACGCTCATGCCTGATGTGGTCATGACAGACATCCCCAGCTCCTCTCATCCAGTTCACGCCTCTACTTCCACGGCAGGCCCTTCTTCTTCTACTGCAGCCCGCACTTACCCACTCTCCGATCCTACCATCATGGATCTGTACCGCCTCGTCTACGACATGAGGCAGGAGCAGGGTGAGATTCTTCGCGACCTCACCGACAGAGTGACCGCTATTGAGGATGAGTTGCGCGACTGGCGTTGGTGGGACTACGACCACGACTCCGACCACGGAGCCGCGGGCCACTGAGCAGGTTTGTTTTCCCTATCCCTTGCTTTTATATCTCCTTATTTATACGTCTTTAAGCATTGGGGACAATGCTAAGACGAAGCTTGGGGGGGTCTTTATCTGTTTAGTTTGCATTTTAGGTCATATTTATTTCTTGTTTGTATCATAGTTTACTTTTTGTTTGCATTTTAGGCAAAAAATTTTTGCGAATCGTTTGAATCTGGATCTTTAGTGAACCATTTTGGCCATGACCAACCTGACCTTGGTTTGATTGAAACTAACACCATAATTGACCACACAATTGATTAGGATGAGATTGTCCATTGTTATTGATGAAAACCCGTTCATATCGAGAAAAATATTTGAATTCTGAACTGTACCTTACAAAATAGGGAAATGGGGATTTTTGACTAAAATATTACGATATCCAATGGTATGAAAGAATACCATCGGATGTGTGTATTCATGGTGTATACGAATGAAAACAATGGAAAAAGATGGAGAAAATAAGAGTACTGGCAATAAGCCCTTCGAGGCGCCTTTGAGCTCGTCTCCCAAACGTAAAAACAAAAACGAGTACTGGCACAATCCATTTGGATGCCTTTGAGCTCGATTTGCATACACCAACACACTATTTAGGGCAAAATGGTCAAAATCACCACAAACGAGGGTATGTCTTCGAGTCTTAAGCATAATATCGATAGGTTCGGGTAATTAATCTTAAAGTGTATCAAAACATCTCAGAATTTGAAGTTAAGTGGTCAGTTTGTGGAGTGAATCGAAATTAGCTTAAGGGAAGTCTAAATTGTAGTCAAAATGATTCACGAGATCTCTGATACAAACAATTCATAGAAGATTTCGTATTTAGGAAATTATCTTGCATTTAGGTAGTTTAAGTGACCAATCTGGCCAAAGTTGTTATTTTTGCTTGAGGACAAGCAAGATTTCAGCTTGGGGGGATTTGATATCTCGTTATTTTGACTACATTTCCGACCAAATATTGTACCAAAACCTGTGTCCAAAACTGTAAAATCGTGTTTATTACATTGATTATCTATAGAATGTGGTACTGCTGCGCTTTGGTTTGTTTATTGTAGGAAACGGGCGAAGAAAGGGCGAAATCTGGAAATCTTGACATGCCACACGGGCCGTACAACATATCACACGGACCGTGTCAGACCCTACTCGACCCCTCACACGAGCGCTGCACGACCCGGACAAGAGACACAGGAACACGGTCCGTACAACATCTCACACGGACCGTGTCAGACAAATCCGGCAGTTAATCTAAATTTACAGATTATTGCCTAATTAAAGATGGACGGTTATGGAGTAAAAAAAAGAAAAAGACGACCCCCGGGGCCGAAAGGCATCAATTCGGACAGAACAGGGGGAACAATCATACAGAGACCAATTTCTAAGGGAGTTCGACAACAACTAACTTGGGAGACGAAGTAGAGAGGAGGAAATCGAGAGAATTCCGACGAATCTTCTTCGTATTTTCGGTTTTGTCATGAATTGTTTATCTTTTATTTGTTTTTCTGTTTTGAGAACTATGTTTGAGTAGATTTTTTAGTTTCTTGGGAACATGATGTAGTCGAATACTTTGTTTACTTGCTAGTTGTTTGATTATGCGTGATACTTCGTGTTTGCTTGTTTGTGTATGATTTTAATTGCTTACCTGCGTTGTTTGATTATCATTTGGTTATTACCATTAGGCTAGGCCACGTCTAACAAGGTACTGCGTCCAATTTGATCTTTCAACCAGACCAAAGTATTTGAGGTAAGTCGATGAACCGAGAGGGAAGACTAATTAGTAGCCGAAAGGTGAACTTTTCAGCAATCGAGAGATGTTGAATACCTTTAGTAAACCAAACAAATAACTTAGGCCATTCAAACCAACGAACGAGAGTTTAGGTTAGAACCCTAAGAGGATTGAATTGTATTTCCATTATCGAGTTTATTTAGCCAACAAACGAGAGTTGAGGTTTAGAAACATCAGGTATGGTCAGTTCATCCTACACAGAATTAATCAGCGCAGAAACCAGACAACTGCAGTTTCACTCGAGTATGACACGGACCGTGTAGGATACTACACGGGCCGTGTGACATGGGTCGTGTACAAGAGTACACGGGTCGTGTCAGGCAAGAGGCAGAGTTGCAGATGAAATCAGAAACCCAGGAAACGCTTGTTTTAAATTAGTTTTAACCCCAGTTTAGTTTATTTGCAACCTTATAATATTGTTAACCAAAATTTCAACCAACTCAAACCCTTTTCAACACTTCTAGTTTGAAGATAAATTAGGTAAAAATCTAGTTAAGTTATTGAACCGTCCTGTGGATCGACACCCGATATTACCAACGATAGGACTGTACACTTGCAGTCTGAATCAGAAGTAGAATCGAGGTTTAAAAGGTACAGCTTGCTGTACTGAAACTTTGTAGTACACTTTTGTGCGAACAATCAATAATGCAAACATCATCATGATACCCAAGAAAGAAGCAGCTGAGGAGATGACGGACTTTCGTCCAATAAGTGTCATGAATTTGATTTCAAAAATTATTTCCAAGGTCCTTGCTAATCGGTTAAGAGGGGTATTACCAAACTTAATTTCCCCATCCCAGACGGCCTTCATCCAGGGACATCAAATTACGGAAAACTTCAATGCTACAAGGGAAATGCTTCATGAAATTTCACATAGTGGGACAACAGCTTGTTTTCTCAAAATAGATTTCTCAAAGGCATTCGATTCTATAAATTGGGCTTACCTGGAGGATTTCATGAGGGCTAGGGGATTTCCCAGTAGATGGGTGACATGGATTAAATCATTGCTGAACACGGCATCTTCGCGCATTGTCATGAATGGAGGAGTTTCAAATTATTTCCGGCATAAGAAAGGCCTGCGACAGGGGGACCCCCTGTTGCCCATGCTTTTTGATATAGCGGTTGATGTGCTGCAGAAAATGGTGGAGGTGATCAACTCCACGATTCCCGCCCGAATTTCTCGCAAGAATAAGCAGGCTGCAATAATTCACCAATACGCCAATGATATGGTATTCATCACTAGGGCAGACAACACAACACTTGTTTTCCTAAAAATCATTTTGAGATTATTCACTGAGGTGTCGGGGTTGGGCATAAATTTTGGGAAGAGCTCCTGGATCCCGATTAATATCCCTACAGATAGAGTTCAAGTGATCTCAGCTATTTAGGGGTGTTCCTCTTCGCAATTCCCAATTAATTATTTGGATCTCCCTCTCACGCTTGCAAAGCCAAACAAGGAGTTATACATGCCCCTCATAGAAAAATTGGAGAGTAAATTTGAAGGATGGAAATGTCAATTGCTATCGAGGGGAGGCCGCCTTCAACTGATGAATTCAGTCATGAGTTCTATTCCTATATATTTCATGTCTTCCTTTTTGCTACCAAAGTGGGTTATTAATAGATTGGATAAGATTCGGAGATCTTTTCTATGGGGATAGACAGAGAATAGGGCATTCCTTTGGTAGAATGGTCAGTGGTTTGTCTACCAAAGAAAAACGGAGGAATGGGGGCATCTAATTTACTACTTCGTAACTACTCCTTACTCCTACGGTGGTGGTGGAGATTATATCACCACCCAAACACATTATGGACGCAAACGACAGTTGCTTTGAGATCGATATCACGTGTGCAGCAACAACACAACATATGGATACGTACCGGTTCTTTTTTTTGGATGCAGCTACTAAAACTTAGGCCCCTAATCGATTGGAGTACCCGGTAGAACATTGGTTCGGGGGACTCCATCTCGTATTGGTTTGATTCGTGGTCTTATCCAATAAGATCTTCTATTCAGATACCGGTACCGGCCAACAGAAACTGGTCACTTAGAATCGCGGTAGAAAATGGGCTTGAGGAGGAGGGCATGAATCTGGGATCGGATCAGGACCTTTTACTCTGGCGCTGGACCAGTTCTTCCCAATATTCTGCCAAATCAATATATGATATAATGGTGGCCGCGGGCAAGACAGGTTGGGAATTCATTTTCATTTGGAGACTTAGTATTCCTCCATCAGTACGAGTATTCACCTTCCTCTTCTTGAAGAATAAATTGCTCACACACCAGTCCATGGCACGCAGAGGTTTTCAGTGTAACCTTGGTTGTAATGTATGTCAAAACTGGCCTTTAGAGACAACTTTGCACCTATTCTTCAGATGTGAATTTGTTGTTAGATTCTGGTGCTGGTTTTCTCATTTATCAGGTTTCAGAGTCATGACCAATGACTCTACTGTCACAAAAATCATCCTAAACTCGTTTCATGCATACAGAGGTAACAAGGCTAGGAGCAAATGGGGAGTCTATTTCTGTGCAGGACTCTGGTTTATTATGATGAACCTTGTACTGATGTTTAATCTGATAGCAACTATCGGAATTTCAAAAAAAAAAAAAACATGCTACAATGCATCAAGGTTGTGACAACAATGTATAATTTAAGAAGCTGAACAAAGCTAGATATAATGTCGAATGTCTTCTGATGTGGTATTGTAGTTTTTTTTTTTTCTGTCACTCCATACTGTGTCAGTAACAATATACAAAATCACTTTTTAAAAAATGAGATATTGTTATGAACCAAAAACCATATATATTTGATCCTAAAAATCAAGATCATCCTGAGCTAATATATATGTATACTACTTAATAATCATAAGTAATTATTAATTGGTTATATATATATATATATATATATATATATATATATATATATTGTTTTCCTTTTAAGAACGAGAGTTGGTGCTGAATGTATTAATTAATTTGTTTTTCTATGTTGGCTAGTTTTATTATTTTACCTCTAATTACCAATATATCGATTCATTATTGTATTTCAGATTAGTTGTATAGAGTTAATTACAATAAATTTAAACCATGGTTTTTGTCATATAATTAATTTTCAAATAACATGCGGTGTTGGTTGACGTTGATCGGCCTCGATCGATCAAAGAAGGATATTGATGATTGATGAATAGAGTCCGGCTAATGTCGCCTTTGGATATAGAAATTTATCCAAACAAATCTTGGATTGTTGGATTGCTTTTTGAATCTTTGCTTCATCAGATCGCTGATGAGAAAGACGGAACAGAAAATAAAAAGTAGTGTTCAGTTATTTCTTTTTTTTTCTTTTACTGTCTTTGCCAGCCTCTTTCTTTTCCTCCCATCTTTCTCTCCCTCTCTCATTATCTTGTCCGCCCAGAGAACGAGAAAGCATCCACTCTGACTCCCCACCACTCCTTTTTTTTCTTTCCTCCAGCCTCTCTCTCTCTCTTCTACTCCGCCCAGTCAGTTTAGCCTGAGCTCCGCCCAGCTTTGACGACTCATCTTCCCCATCCGCATGAGCTTCTCCGGTATAGCCATATAGGTACTCTAAGTTACCTTGAGTAATTTTTGTTTTGTTTTTAGGGTATTAAGGTTTAATCAATAGTTGATTTAGAGTTGTACAGTTTAATCAAAAGATTCAAATTTTTATTTTATAGCAATTTTTGGTTCAGATAGTAAAAGGAAGAACGATGATATAACTTTAATTGAAATTCAGAGGTTTAATTGAAGTCAATTGGGTTCAGTAGAGCTTTTGTATTCGTGAGGTTGCATTGCATATTGTATAATTGGGAAAATGAGTGACATAAACATACCTGGGAAACAAAATCTGATGTGAAGGATAAAAAGGGAGATTTTTCCTGGTGGCTTATGAGGTGTTGTAAAATAAAAAAATGTAAGTACTGATCTATTGTATTATGGTCTCTTCATAGGTTATAGTTGTTGGGGTGGGGTGGGAATGGTCTCTCTCGGTCTAGCAGCTTAGACTCGTTTAAACCACTCCCAATGTAAATATATCGATCTGTGGGGGTGCTTAGGGTGAAACTTTGTAACTTTTCTTTAATCAATATATCGTTAGCGTTAAAACGCTAACCTTAAAAAAAAAAAAAGTACTGACCTATTTACAAAATTTACAACAAATCTAATTTGGGACTGAAGATATCCAAAGTTATAAAACACCCTCAGATTTCAGAAACTTCTCTTTTAATAGAGATAGTCTAGAAAGTTGTTGCACTCATAATCTACATGGCAATATATAAATGGCTTGGTATAATTGTTAGATTGTTCTTCTCTGCTCTCTTGTTAGTCCTAATTTTGTTTATGTCGTTTCAAAGAGTTGAGGGATTTTATGCGGGGACTTCTGTGTGGTGGCTCATTACATTGCCTAAGTTGGAATCGATGGAGTTGCATGATAATAGGCTTAATGGCTACATTCAAATTTGATGAGAACAAGCATGAGGTGCCAAATGGTGCAAATCATGACTCAAATCAATAATACTGGCCAACACTGACAAACTTCGACCTCGTACTAGTTGCCTTTTGCTGTTTTGCAATGGTATAAACCAGAAAACAAATGTGCAAGAATACATCTTGTTCTTTTCTTCAAGATCAACTTAGAGATTAGGACTTTTACAGGTGAAAGTGTGAAACCCTAGCTAATTAGGTACAACTAAGTGTGGCAAGACTTGTCAAAATGTTCAAATCTATGATATGGCCAGGTAAATTTAATCATGGTGTTGGTGGTTCATACCAACTACGTACATTCGGACCTTTGTTCTTTCTACTGACTGTTTAATACTAGCTTCAATAGCTAATAAAGTTACTGATAACTCATTTTGCTGAATTCTGATTTCTGAGATTTGCATTTATGTTTTATCAGGTACAAGGTTGACGCAGTGCACATTATTGAAACAACCGATTTAGTTTCGGATAATGGAGACATCAGATTCAAGGCAATCAATGAGTTTTATAAAAAATGTATTTTGATATTTCCAAAATTACCCTTCATTGATAAAATTAGAAAATTGAGGCCTCCAGTCCTCTTCCTTTCATGCCTTTGGCTCTCTTTCTCTCGTTCTCTGTTAGAACTATGAAATCCGCTAAACTCGAAACCCGATTTTGCCCCCTCCTCCGCCAGGCCGACGTCACCCCTCCTCTGCTGAACCTACTACCTCTCCACCACCAATTCTTGCTCCACCAGGCACTGCTCTCCGCCGAACCTCCTGCCTCTCCACCAGCACTGCTCTCCGCCCTCTCTGCCACCAGTTTGTTCAAATTTGTCTCTGGTACTTCTGTTGTTTCAGGTTTGTGATTGTATATATGGTAAATTTAAGTCAAGATCTGCAATTAGGGGTAGAGAACTTGAGATCCAAATGTTACAAATCTTAGTTAAACCATTGCAAATCTAGGTCATCTAAGGCTTCTGTTGCTCAATTATATCTAAGAGCTACTTCATGTATTGTCTCCTCATGAAGCCCTTACTGAGAGTTCAATTAGAGATAATATTGCATCCAATTGAAATTTTCATGTCAAGAATAAGAACTGATACTAAATTAAGTCCTGATTGCGCCATAATTGCACAGTTTGTGTTGACAGAAAATGTTTTTTATTTGAGAACTAATGGAAGACCTAATACTTGGTTGTCTATATATATGTGATTCTATATCTCTAATTATTTTAATGGCAAATGCTTCTATGGACATAAGGACCTATTTGTAAAATTAACATATTTTTATTTTCAAAGTTCAAACAGTCGATCCGAACTGTTTATCTTGTTCTCCATATTAATATGTACTTGGATACCAAATTTTACATTTTTTTGAATTTTTTTACTATTTATTAAGATGGGTACAAAAAATATCAAATTCAGACCATTGAATTTTGTACACATCTTAATAAATAGTAAAAAAATTCAGAAAAATATAAAATTTGGTCTCCAAGCACATATTAATATGGAGAACAAGATGAGCGGTTCGGATCGACTGTTTGAACTTTGAAAATAAAAATATGTTAATTTTACAAATAAGTCCTTATGTCCATAGAAGCATCACTCTTTCCTGGTATCTCATAACATGAGGTGCAAAAAGGTGAAATGTTAGATCTATTTAAAGTATGAAAGTAAATGTAATTCTTTGCAAAAGTACCTTCTATATATATGCCTCTCTACATGACATCCTTTGCAATTCTTTGATCTCTTTCAAAATGTTCATTTGTAAAATGACGGCACAAGTATGACTCTATTCTTTATTCTTAAGTTGATTGATTTTTTTATTTTATTTTTCTAGAAAGAAAGAAAGTCTTGCGATACTGTTACTAAGAGAATCTCCATTTGTGCTATTAATAAGCAATTTGCAATACATGTCCGGATTAAAAATAATAGACAAATAATATATTAAAAATATAGCAATATCCATTACAACATATGAAATGTAGAAAAAATAGCAAATATACAAGGCTTCCAGTCATCACAGTCTCGTACCAGTAGGATCATAACACCGTACCAGTCATCACTCCTCTCTACTGTTACATCTCTCATTTGATAACAGTATTCTGATAACCATAGAAGGAAATATCAGAATCGGATCGGAATCGGACTTTTGGCCGGGGGATCCGAATTGGATGAATCGGTCAAAATCGGCCGAATCGGATCGGAAACTCAGACTTTTTTGCTAGAAGCTCGTTTTATACTATAAAAAGAGAAAAAAAATTGATAAAAAAATAATTTGTGAAGTTTAAACAAATTATTACAATTAAATAATCTACTAATACAATATAATACAAGCATTACATTGTTTTACTTTAGTCATCCATCATATTATTTTACTTTAGTCAAATCAAACCAAAAGATAAAAGTGACTCAAATACCAAAATTTTTGCTTTTGTTGGAGAGAAAAAAATAGTGACTCAAATACCAAATATATACTATTAAGTATGCTTTTAGTAACAAAAGATGCAATGGTGTAGTGGTATTGTTTGTCGTTGGTATAGGAGAGGCTTGGGTTCGAATCACGCTGCACCCAAAATTTTTTTTTTGTTTTCTGGAGAGTGCATTTCACCTCATTTTAGTGAAATAGGACCGTTCCGGCCGGAATTTAACTGAAACGGCCGGAATTTGACCGAAATGGCCGAAATTTGACTGGAATCAACAAATACTGAGTAAATCGGATCGGCTCCGGCCAATTTCGTGCCAGAACGACCGATTTTGCAATCTATGTTGATAACAGCTGACATCTCTTATTTGAGTTGGTGATTTGATCCATGGTCACTAGGTTTGATAAATGGGGTAAACAGTATGCTCCCATGTCAAACAAACTAATTGTCAAGATAGTTAGAATTGTCTTATCATCAATTTTCTTTCTAATACTAACGGCATTGAGATATTGATTCTATATTATTTTCACTAACAAATTATCATGATGGATAGAACAGTATAAGCCCTAACACGACAGATACTTGTTATAGTATTTGTCGGTGTTACCGGACTAGAAATTGTAAAGGTAAGAAACCAAACGTTACTAGACTTTACAGTTTAAAAGATTTTGACCCAAATCATTTATTCTAATAAGATCCTTAGAGTTCTGATTTATTTATGTAATTTCTGTTGTTCAATTATATTGGATATTGTTATGAGCATTTGCATTCGTCATTATGAAATGAACTGTTAATTTCTCGTGCGGAGATTTCATTCCGAATATGGATTTCCTTCGAATCCAATAATCTGAGTGGCAATCAACACTGAGAAATAATTTATTATTTCTCACTCGTTTCCCCTTGTGGGTTACAAGTCTATTAGTTGAAAATTAAGAAACACTTTTGGGATTGTAATTGACAGCATGGTCATCTAAAGGTATGGAGTTTGGATTTATTATATCTGACAGGATGCATAGAGAATATCTCTAGCATCATCCACTGTAAAATGTCAGATAATTATTGTAAATTGTAGGGCGCAGAAAGTTGCATGGTTAGGTTAGCTAACGATGCGGTCATATTTGTGGGGGAATGCTCCCGTATTGGTTCAGTGCTCTAGTTTCCAAATGAACATGAGCAGGGCACCGAACTCAGGGCATTACTAAACATCTTCCTGCATACCTTCCAGTTCACCCTTAGCCAGACCTACGTTCATGATCAGCCAGCCAGGGTTTTATTATTTGATTGTGGGGACGTTTAACTCCCAACGGGCACAAGCCCCCCGCCGTTAATTACACTAGAAAGACCTTTCGAGTCAATCTGAACACCTCGTTCATTCCGGGATTTGTGCCTATTTGGTCTGAATTGAGTAATGGTGCTAAAAGGGCTCATGTATTATCGTTTAGACATATATTTGGTGTTCTCATTTGCTTTTCAATTTTTAGTTTTTTTTAACGTCTAGATTTTGGTCTGGATTGTGATTTGTAATTTGAGCAGTTTTTTTCACACAGTTTTTCTTCTGAGTTCATATGATGTAACTGCAGACAATGGTGCCAATTTGTAAGGAACTGTGCCTACGGGCTTGATATAAAAAAAAAAAAAGGGGTAATGCACTGTTTATGTTTCAATTCGGACCGTGCAATCAGAATTCGAACCCAGTCCATTTCTATCATCAGGGTGGAGCTAGTAAGCCCAAACAAACTTCTGCTCCAGCACAATAAAAAAAAAAAAAAAACGGCCCTTGCATTATTATCCACTGACTGCTCTTTCTGAAATCAAACGGGACAAACCCAATCATCTGATTTTAGGCAATATATAGCCCAAACTTCTTACAAGAGCCCCCAAACTTTTCATTTTAGGCGATAGCTTATTCTTGACAAATCCGCGCAAAAACGAAATCAAAGATAATTAGCTCTCTCTGACTCACTGATTCGTCTCTCTAAAATAAAATAAATTTCCGCTCTCTCTATTTCTCCTGACTCACTGGTTGCTAACTCGGAACTTTGAAACAATGAAATCCATTCTCAAATAAAATAAAAGAAAAAGAAAAATGGTAACATGAAACATTTTTATTTTAGTAATTATTTTCTCTCAAAAAAAAAAAAAAAACATGCTTAATAATCATATTGTTTTTTATTATGTTGATTGTTTTTATATAGTATCTAATTAGCTAATTGATTTGAACCAAATAAATTATTTGAATTTGATTTTTGTCCCCTGGCAGAAATTCTACATCCATCCTATCTATAATGTAGAGAGTTTATGTATCCACTAGTATAGAACGGACCGGATTCAAACTTATTTTTAAATTGAGGTAACTTGGGTGATAAGAAATTAAGAATTCATCAAATCCAGGAACCAAATATACTGGTAATTATTACATAGCTCCTTTTTTAGAGAGATAAAGAAAGAAAGCCTTGTTTTTACAATTAGGTTAAAAGAAAGATATATAGACGGGATAAAAATAGGACCCTGGTATTCCATACCAGCAAATTTGGTTTCCCAAATCCGGCCAACTAAAGCAAAAGGATCGATTTTGATTAACCGGTTTTCTTGTGCTTAGTCCCACATAGCATGTTTAATAAAAATCATCTCCCTTCGCACCTATAATACGGCCGACTCTAAATATCAAATCCTTAAAATATATTACGAGTGAAATGAAGCATCTGGAGTAATCTTGCTTCTATTCTATGCTTCTAATTGGGTTCCATAGAATTCTGCTTAAATCTGCTGGTTCAAGGATTCGCCAAAACTAGGTTTTTTTTATGTTCATTTTTTTTTCTATAGACCATCATGGGTAGTTTGTTTTTTATGTAGCATTTTCTGTGAATATTTTTTATGAGAATTGCTCCAATACATTAAAGCAAAACTTGGACAATCTAATCAGACGGCTTGGACATATGTTACATTCCTTGTTTAGGATTAAGAGAGGGAAAAAGAGAGGAAGATAATTTAGATATGCGAATGTGACTTTTCAACATGTACCGAAATACGATGAACCAAGTTACTAATATGCTATTAATGAGACAACAGCTCTTTAAATTGCTTGTTAATTTGTCATCATAAGCAAACATTAACCAGTGCTTATTGTTTGCTTCCGATCTTAAATGTTTAATCTTATCTTTTTTATATCTCAAAATGTCTAAGAATATTACCAGGAGTAACAAAATTAAAAAAAAATTCTGAGTAATAATTTTGTTTTGCGGAAGCATGTAACGGTATCAATTCCTAGAGTCAATAATTGCCCTTTGCTCTTCTCAATTTGGTTAATTGCATCCTCTTTAGTCTTTAAATTTATTGTTGTGTTACATGAGGAAGAAGATTCTGTTATTATTTATTATTTTAAAAGGGTCATTTCTGACAAAGTTTCAACTTTTTAAAGACGCTTGTGTTTCTTTTTTGACCTTTTAAATTGTATGTAGAGAACCATGGCCAACGATGACCAATCAGAAGCTGATATAGTGTGGCAAATGAAGACATTCATAAAATCATTCTCTCTGAAGATCATTGGCTACTCACTAATCAAACGCCTAGACCTAGATCCACCAAAGGGCATGATTGTCGGCACTTTCAATATTGGAGGTCACACATGGGCCATTATCTTCTGGCCATATAACTATCAATTCCTAGAGTCAATAATTGCCCTTTGCTCTTCTCAATTTGGTTGATTGCATCCTGTGTAGTTCTTAAATTAATTGTTGTGAGACATGAGGACGAAGATTCTGTTATTATGTTGGAAGAGCAAGCTGTCACACACCTGGAAAACAGAGCATAGAAGATATGGCAACCAAGAATAGGAAAGCTGGAAATAAAAGGAAGGATGTATCAGCATATCAGAATAATTAGAATAGAATTGTTTTGTATTAGGTGATAGTGTTGAAATAATTTTAGTATAGAATGTAATCTTTTATTCCTAAAGATGGACAAATAGAGAATGATAAAAGTAGGTAGTAGAGAACCAAGAATAGGAAAGCTGGAAATAAAAGGAAGGATGTATCAGCATATCAGAATAATTAGAATAGAATTGTTTTGTATTAGGTGATAGTGTTGAAATAATTTTAGTATAGCATGTAATCTTTTATTCCTAAAGATGGACAAATAGAGAATGATAAAAGTAGGTAGTAGAGACAGAATATGTAAGAAAGAAAAAGAAAAAAACGAAATCCACTGTAACACTGTTTTTGTGAAATAAAATACTGGGAGGGAAGGGAGATTTTCTGGGAGTTTGGTGTTCTTGATTTGTATCATGGTATCAGAGCGGGAAGAGTAACCTGATATTGGAAAATTGTTACTGATCCTGTTGAAATATCACCATGGCAAACAACTCTGAGACCTTCCCTGAAACAGCCAACCTAATTGAAAAACTAACACAATTAATTACCTTACAGCAAAATCAGTTAGTAGTTATGCAACAAACCTCTATCATACCTACACCATCATCACACGCCTCTTCTGATTCAACCCTACACCCAAATCTCATTCCCATCAAATTGGATGGAAAGAATTATTCCCTGTGGTCACAGTCAATACGTATGGGTCTCAAGGCTCGTGAAAAATTGAAACACATCACAGATCTTCCACCAGACGAAACTGACCCATTGTTCTGTTGGGAATAAATTGAGATAACAGAAAAATCTCACAATAATTTCATATTACTCAACTTAGACAATTTACACATACAAGAGACATGGTATAAATACTAGAAAACTAATCCTAATTTAGCATCCACTACCCTAAAATTATGGTGCTATAATTAGCTTACAGCTACACCCACTAACTCCATTACAGGGACTTACCAAAAATAGAAAAACGTGTTTACACGGACAGTTATAACATAAGACAAATTTAGCGCCTCTGACGCGGGCCGTGTCACTCGCTACGCGGGCCGTGTCACTATCCATACGGGCCGTGTCCCTATCCATACGGGCTGTGTGGGGACACCTGATGACTTGGATTATTTTCAACATGTTCAAACGGTGGGACATTGAAGACACAGTAGTGAAAGGCTGGATCTGTAACTCTCTCGATAAGAACCTCTACGGCAAGTTTCTCCGTTATCCAACGGCCAAGGCGGTATGGGAAGCAATAGCCACTACCTTTTATGATGGAAGTGATGCAGCCCAGGTATTTGATTTAAATAAAAAGGTGAATAGAATTAAGCAAGCTGGTAGATAAGTTGAAGAATACTTTAATGACCTACAAGACCTGTGGTTAGAAATCGATTTCCGTCGTCCAAACCCTATGGTGTGTACCAATGACATTGAGAAATTTAACAAATTTATTCAAGAATCCAGAGTATACTCATTTCTAGATGGTCTCGATGATAAATTGGACAATGAACGAGCAAATGTTCTACAAATGACCCCATTTCCAACACTCGAACAAGCATTCGCGAGGGTTAGAAACGAAGCCACTCGACAAGGGATCATGAATGAAGGGAATAAAGGAGACTCTCATGTACCACACTACTACAAAAAACGTCTTCCTACACTGCACCTTATACACGGATTTTCTCAATTTTATAAAAAAACGTGTATGAAATAAGATTTTTCCAGTGTTCTAGGAATCCTACACGAATATTAACTTAAAAACCAGTGTCCGTGTGGAAATTAATCTTTTATACACGGATATTTCATTAAATTTACGTGTAGGAATAGTGAGAGAGCTACACGGATTTTCAGTTAAAAATCCGTGTAGGAAGTGTGATTCTTCATCTTCCTACACGGATATTCAACTAAATATCCGTGTAGGATAGCCCACGGATGTGAAATTTTATTAAATTGTTACCCAAATATTTTATTATATTATGTCATATTCCTACACGGATATGTAGTTAAATATCCGTGTAGGATTTTCTTTTTTTTATTTTTTTAAATATAATATACTTTCAATTTCATATTTTGTTATTATTTAAATATAAAAATGAACATGTTTTCATTGCTGTGAAGCTCTTTAAATATTCATTCTTATAAATTAAGAAATTTATTCATTTAGATATGAACTTTGTAAATATTAATTTCTTTATAATTTATGTATTCATTCTTGTACACTATTTTACAAATAAAAATATTCATCACTGTGTTAGAAATATTAAATATTAACAAATTTAAAATTGTACAATTAATACAGAAAATAAATGCAGAAGAACAAAAATGGAAACAAGTAAACTTTCATATATTACTACTGATATAAATATTACAAAAGTTACCCAAAAATTGATATAGTAAAACAAAAAAAAAGAAACTTCTACAATAACAAAAAAAAAGAAACTCTAAACAACAGATTTTTTCTTTGTGCGACGAATGTAGGGCTTTGGTGGCGGATGGCCCCTGGGGCTGCGACGTGGGCGAGTTGGCCATGGTGGCCATGGCCAACTTCTGGGATAACCTGGTGGTGGTCGTTCGTAACCGGGTGGGATCCAAGGCACTGGCTTGAAGTCCTCTGGAATTGGTGGTAGTGCCTCAACAGGATGTTCTTCATCGACATTTGACATTTTTTCACTTAGAGAAATTAAGATAGGTTTAAGAGGAACCAATTCGGAAGATATATAGGGATTAAGGTGACTCTTCGTTTTTCTGTGTTTATTTTCGGTATATTCAATATTAAATTTGTAATTAATTACATAGGGCGCGCATGTTTTGAAATAAATATGCATGTCCCTGGCAAGAAGTTGTACCGATCTTTTCCTACACGGATAGTTACGTAAATATCCGTGTTGAAAGACTATTCCTACACGGATATTTAATAAAAACCGTGTAGGAAAAGAGGAGAGCTACACGGATATGTACTTAAATATCCGTGTAGGATACCTATTGCACACGGATTTGTAATAAAAATCCGTGTAGGAAACCTTGCACACGAATCCTTGCCCACTAGATTATATCTTCCGAAATTTTGTAAGTCCCCAGTTCACTTCTTCTTCCTCTGATTTTAAAATTCTTCCTCTGAGTTCAAAACCCTCACCTCTGGTCCGCTGCACTTTCTCTTTTCTCTTCTCTTTGTCTCTCTCTCTCTTTCTTTTGTCAGGGTTTAGGTGGTGTGTGCGCCTCCATTGCTGCCTCTCTCTCTTTCTTTTGTCAGTTCACTTCTTCCTCTAATTTTGTTTGAAGACTTTTGGTAATTTACATAGAATTCAACTGCCTCTAAGGTACCTCTCTTGTTACTAACTCAAATTATAATTGTAGTATAACCGGAGACAAGCTGCTTACTCACCCGAGCAAGTCGACGAAGTGAGAGGGATGTGGGCAAGGTGGTTTATTTCCCAATTTTGTACTCCACAATATGGATTCGTATAAATTAATTTGTGTAATTATTAAATTTGAATTGTTATGTTGTTTGGCAATTTCTATCTGTTTTGGGTTAAAAAAACATTATGATATTATATATAATGGCTAGCAAAAGTGGAGGCTAGCCAAAAATAGAAAAAAAATACAAAAAAAAAGAAAGAAAATTGTACACGGATATTTGAAAAAATCCGTGTAGGATGTGTTAAAAATAAAAATTGATTTAGGATCTTCCTACACGGATTTGTACTAAAAAAACCGTGTAGGAATATATTTCATACACGGTTTTTTTGTTAAAAAACCGTGTAGCTCCATACCCTAGCTACACGGATCTTGAGTAGAAAATCCGTGTAGGATTAGTGTAATCGTACACGTATAAATTATCCGTGTGTAAATGGTGGACTTTCCTACACTCCAGTATCGCACACGATTCCAAATCCGTGTAGCTCTCCAGTTAAAGGCCGTGTACAAACTGTTTTTTTGTAGTAGTGCCAGTAGCTATGATCTCAAGGGGGCAAAAGAACTTTGATAAATCAAGGTTGAAGTGTTGTTGGGATTTCATGTGTATGCTATATGGTGAGAATTTAAAATTTTCCTATCACCATTTGGCTCTATACACAAAAGATCTTATTTATACGACAAAAGCAAACAAGATTTTCTTCATTAAACTAATGTGTACTAAGATAAATTAATATCAACTAATTTATTGCTAAAGATGATGAAAACCTTTACCTATAGAGATTGTCAAATCTCTTGATGGAGAGAAGTCGGTTTCCCTTCTAGATCTCGTATTTTACTCGGATGCGCCTCTTGGTTCACCTTGAACCTAAACAACAAACTAACACACCTCTTAGATAGATGGATGTGAAGTTTAAGGCTTAGATCCAACCACCTAACAAGGAGAGATGATAGCCTTCCTTGAACTTTTCAACCTAGGAGCAAAACCCTCAAGGATTTGGTCTAGAGAAGAGAGAAAGGGAATTTTTGGCTTTTTGAACCTTGCTGCTACAGTAATTCGGCCAAGAAAAAGATGCAGAAATTTTTTTTATCCATTTTCCTTAATTACACCCCTTCAAATAGGTAAGGGGTTAGGGCTACTATTTGTGTTAAGGTTAAACTATTTACACAAATGCCACTAGCCTTATTTAGCCATTTTATCATCTTTAATCTCATCTTGTGATTGGTTCAATAAATTAATTTATGAATAAATAATATTAATAATATTAATAATATTATTCTATTATGCAATATTCTTATTATTCTTATAATGCATTTAAACATTATACCAAATAATATTTGCATAACTTCACAAATTTATTTATGGCCTAAGCATGTCATATTATAACATTTTATTTTATCATTTCATCTCATGTATTTTATCTTATACATCATTATGAAATATAAAATACTTGTTGTTTCTCTTCAGTTGGTGTGACCGTACAGAGGATCTATGTCATCTTGGCAATAATATAAAACTTTATATTATTGACTATAAGAGGTTCTATCATTACATTATAGTTATCCAAACGACATAGTAATTATTTACTCAATCCACTAATTTCGTGTCTATCCTTGTCTCATGATATTATAAATAATATGCAAAATAGGATCGTGTCATTTTTGCATTATATTCTTTTTCTTGGTCTCTCAAGTGAATTATAATTATAACTACATCAGTTATATTGCATGCGATATAATTCCACTTTACCAAGGGGCCCAGTAATATCATAACTCAAATAAAACGAGGGACAATGATAATATTAATATATAGATTTCTCCCGCACAAGTTGTATACAACGAACTACTATTTTATTCCTATCATAAGATAATATTTAAATAGTAATCACATTATATACTTCTCATGTGAAAAATATATACATTTCATATCTAAGATTCTAAAGACACAATGTAAACAGTAATGACACAAAACACAATCCATATAATGTTCCATTCATTTAGGTCGTGTTCAATATATAAAATACACTTTTATATATTCATGTAATTAAATGATAATCCTTTATCAACATTTATAGAACTTCAATGTACTTTAATCGGCATGGCAATCTTTCTTGGTAATTAATGTTCCTACTTAATTACCACGATCGTGAACATATTTAGTGATTAAATATTTCTCATCTAAGGAGTTCTATGATTCAAGACCAAGAGCATCTTCTTGAATACTTCCAAAGATATAATATATAAATCTCAAGGAACATGAATAATAATATTCGTAATAAAATCATAAACAACACATACATTATTATTAAAAGATAACTTTCAAAACACACATCCTTCAAGTGTACCCACTGTGGGCAAACCCGACACACCAAAGAACAGTGCTTCCAGTTGGTAGGATACCCTGAATGGTTCAAGGACAGGCGCAAAGGAAAAAATAATTGGTCAGGAAAGGGCCAAGCGACTGTTGCAAATGCGGATGGGGGCAGCAGTTCCGTGACAACAAATTCCAGCCAAGTTGCCGGGTCACAACCAAGCCAGTGGGTGGATACCAATGGAGCCGGCAGCAGAAATCAAAGTGCACCGAATAACCCAGTGGTACAAGAAGATAATCAAGTCAGAGGGCTCCATGCAGCAGGTATCAATAACCAAGAAACTTCAGGTAGTGCAAGTGGTGCAGGTAATTGTAAATTTAATTATTCAAAAGAAGAAGAGTAGGTGCTAGATACAGGGGCCACAGACCACATGACAAATACTGAACAAGACCTCATGAACTCTAAGGTACCTAGAAAAAATGGTATATTTAATGCAAATGGGATTTGTTACCCGGTTAGTGGTGCTGGAGATGTGGCATTATACCCAAACTTGACCCTTAAAAATGCACTGGTAGTACCATCTTTGTCTTCAAAGTTAATATCAATTGGTCAACTTACACGAGAACTAAACTGTGTGGTTCACATATTTCCTGACTATTGCACATTTCAGGATATCCAAACCAAGAGAATTCTTGGCCGTGGTACTAGGAAAGGAGGGTTGTATTATCTCGACAACATGAAGACTAGAGATGCTCTACTCAGTGTGAATGCTACAGACGTTGAGAATAAAATATTATTATGGCATAAACGATTGGGGCACCCATCTTTTGGTTATATGAAAAAACTCTGTCCTCAATTATTTATTAATTATGATAATAATAAAAATTTTGTGTGTGAAACATGTATTAAGGCTAAACATCATAGGTCCACATATTTACCAAGTGATAATAAAAAACCAGCTCCATTTGATTTAATTCATACTGACATGTGGGGCCCATCCCCAATAATTTCTAAATCAGGTTACAGGTGGTATGTAATTTTTGTTGATGATTTTTCACGTATGACATGGTTATATTTGCTAAAAACCAAAGAAGAAGTTAAAGAAATTTTCAAAATATTCATAAAAATGATTAGAACACAGTTTGAAAAAAACCTCAAGGTAATAAGGAGTGACAATGGGATCGAATATATAAATCATGAGTTACAAACATACTTTCAAAATAAAGGAATAGTGCACGAGACTTCTTGTGTCGGAACGCCACAGCAAAATGGAGTCGCAGAACGTAAGAACAGGCATATTCTTGAAATTACAAGGGCCCTCTTGATTGAAACCAGTGTACCAAATATTTTCTGGGATAATGCAGTGACATTTGCGATATACCTCATGAATAGAACTCCAACACAGGTAAATAATTTTCAAACACCTTTACAAGTTTTCTCTACACATCTCAAACTTAACTCAATACTTAACCTGGCACCTAAAATCTTTGGATGTACAGTGTACGTTCATTTACAAAAGCACCTTCGCTCAAAATTGGAACCAAGAGCCGAAAAATGTGTAATTTTAGGAATGGGACAAAATAAAAAAGGATACAAATGTTATAGTCCTAGTACAAGAAAATTCTTTACTACAATGGATGTGTTTTTTATAGAGCATGAATCATTTTATAAAAATTCTCAAAATTCAATTCTGGGGGAGACGAATAATACAACACAAGAGGAATTGAATTTTAATTTCTTAATGTTTGAAGAAAATACAGAAAATGCACACAATGTCACATATACATCAAATGCGGCCAATTCAGAGCCAATTCCGAATTGCCAAACAGAGTCAAGTCCGAACTATGAAATAGAGTCAAGTCCGAATTTTGAAACAGAGTCAAGTCCAAACTTTAATGAAAATTCAGAATTAAGATCCAACCAAACACAAAACACACACTCAGGGGGAGATATATATCAACTCATTGAGGTGGAGCCGAACCAAGCCAATGCATCTAACTCAGAACCGGATGAAAGCTTGGAAGAACCTAACTTGGAAGAAGAGATAATACAACCCGACAATCCACCACAGCGGCCTGACTCTCTTGGAAAATCTAAGGTTAGTTATCCTGAAACTTCATTTAAATTACCACTAAGAAAAAACAGGGGACAACCACCAAAGTGGTATGTACCAGAGGACGGTACAAGTACAAGATAATACCCAATTGCAAAATACACCACCACCAGTCATTTAAGTGAACCATTAAAGGGTTTTGTGAACCAAATATCATCAATAATCATACCTGAAAAATTGGAAGAAGCTATAACAGACCAAAAATGGGTCAATGCAATGAATGTAGAGATGGATGCACTAAGGAAAAATAATACATGGGAAATAACTGATCTACCCGTTGGAAAGAAAGCTGTGGGATGTAAGTGGGTATACACTGTAAAATATGATGCGCAAGGAAGAATAGAAAGGTACAAAGCGAGACTCGTAGCAAAAGGGTATACTCAAACTTATGGGATTGATTTCCAAGAAACATTTTCTCCGGTTGCTAAATTAAGTTCTGTTAGAGTTATACTTTCTATTGCAGCAAACTTTGAGTGGCCATTGCACCAATTCGACGTAAAGAACGCATTTCTACACGGAGAATTAGCGGAGGAGATATACATGGAGATACCCCCTGGTTATCAAAAACCTGACACTACAAGTAAGGTATGTAAATTAAAAAAAGCGCTGTATGGATTAAAACAATCACCAAGGGCCTGGTTCGGATGGTTCAGTCAAGCCATGAAAAAATATGGATATACCCAGAGTGATTCAGATCACACAATGTTTTATAAAAGAGCTCAAGATAAAATTGCTATTCTAATAATTTATGTCGATGACATGATTATAACTGGTAGTGACAAGGAGGAAATAAACATGTTAGAGGAAAAATTGTTCAAGGAATTTGAAATGAAGAACTTGGGTGGGTTGAAATATTTCCTCGGAATAGAGGTAACCCGAAACAGTGAAGGAATTTTTCTATCCCAGAGAAAATATATACTTGACCTTTTGACCGAAATTGGAATGTTAGATTGCAAACCTGTGGACACTCCAATGATTCCAAATTTAAAACTAGAAGCTTACACCGATCACACCCCTACGAATATAGACAGATACCAAAGATTGGTTGGGAAACTCATCTATTTGTCTCACACAAGACCTGACATCGCATATGCGGTGAGTGTAGTGAGTCAGTTTATGCACTCTCCCAAGGAGGAACATCTAGAAGCTGTAATAAGAATTATCAGGTATCTAAAAGGTACACCAGGAAAAGGTATAGTTTTCAGAAAAAATTCACATCTTCATGTAGTTGCATACAGTGATGCAGATTGGGCAGGGTGTGTGATCGATCGACGATCGACGGCAGGATATTTTACCTTCATAGGAGGTAACTTAGTCACCTGGAAATCAAAGAAACAAAATGTGGTAACTCTCTCAAGCGCTGAGTCAAGAATTCCGAGGCATGGTCAAGGCAATCTATGAGTTGTTGTGGCTAAGAAAATTTTTAAGAGAGTTAGGATTTGAACCACAATCTGATATGAAATTATTTTGCGATAACAAGGCTGCCATAGATATTTCTCACAATCCCGTATAACATGACAGAACAAAGCATGTAGAAATTGATCGACATTTCATTAAAGAAAAATTAGAGGCAAAAATTATATCCATGCCATTTGTGCGATCTAATGAGCAACTTGCAGATGTACTAACCAAACCTGTGTCAAGCAAAGTATTCAGTGAATCAATTAACAGGCTAGGAATGAAGGACATATACGTATCAGCTTGAGGGGGAGTGTTGGAAGAGCAAGCTGTCACACACCTGGAAAACAGAGCATAGAAGATATGGCAACCAAGAATAGGAAAGCTGGAAATAAAAGGAAGGATGTATCAGCATATCAGAATAATTAGAATAGAATTGTTTTGTATTAGGTGATAGTGTTGAAATAATTTTAGTATAGAATGTAATCTTTTATTCCTAAAGATGGACAAATAGAGAATGATAAAAGTAGGTAGTAGAGACAGAATATGTAAGAAAGAAAAAGGAAAAAACGAAATCCACTGTAACACTGTTTTTGTGAAATAAAATACTGGGAGGGAAGGGAGATTTTCTGGGAGTTTGGTGTTCTTGATTTGTATCATATTATTTATTATTTTAAAAGGGTCATTTCTGACAAAGTTTCAACTTTTTAAAGACGCTTGTGTTTCTTTTTTGACCTTTTAAATTGTATGTAGAGAACCATGGCCAACGATGACCAATCAGAAGCTGATATAGTGTGGCAAATGAAGACATTCATAAAATCATTCTCTCTGAAGATCATTGGCTACTCACTAATCAAACGCCTAGACCTAGATCCACCAAAGGGCATGATTGTCGGCACTTTCAATATTGGAGGTCACACATGGGCCATTATCTTCTGGCCATACACTACCAGAATTTTCGTTTGTTGCAAGGGTAGCAATAGGTAGTTCCATGGGTGTTAAGGGCTCATGTAAAAGAATTTGCAATTCTGATTTTGTACGTTTTTTTCCATGGGTTGTCTCATGCAAAAAATAACTCATGTAAATGCGTCATGTCTTCCCATGTTATTGTCTAATGTCTGCTCATGGAAATAGTTTTGGAAGAGTCAGCCCCTGTCATTTGACTCAGATAGTATATTTTATTAGAGGTACATGCAAATACTTGATTCTCTGCTCATGCAAATAGTTATAAAGTTGTAAAACATATTATTAACATGGGCTGCGCATGGAATTGTTTTGTAGATCTCTTTTTATATTACTTTTAGCTGGAGGTCCATGTTAAAACTCAGCCACCATGCCCATGGTAATAATCTGGAGATTCATAACATACTTTTTACATGGGACGTCGCATGCAATTGTTTTGTGAATCATTTTTACATGGAATGTCGCAAGTAATAACTTTGCATTAATGTTCAGAGATATTAATCTGTTTGTTTCTCTCCCTTTTATCATTGGTGAATAAAACTAAAAATCACATCAATACGAATTATAAAACAACAAATCTAGTTTTGAAACATAACTGTAATTCTCTCCAATTTTTGAGAAAAGCAATAAATTACACAAATTGATAAAAATATATTACAATATCTTTGCTTAATTTAATAAGCATTTAGATCGTCGAAGTAGTTTTAATTCGCAGATTAGTACCTACACAAAGAAAAAACAGCCAGCGTACCTATTGAATAAAATTTGATTAAAAGATCATAAAATAAATTTACCAAAAATCTGAAAAAATTGTGAGAGATAAATGAAGTTGCCTACTTGGAGAATGTGAAGTTGGTTTACCACCTTATGTACAAAATTTGACATTAAAAAAATAATAAACCCTACTGAAAACCGTAGCACAACACTACTACTGTGCTATGGGTTTGTATAAGGGGCTGCCTACCTTGATTTTATAATTAATATTCAACTATGCAGGGATAAATGGTTAATAACAGCCTACTTTGATTTTTTTCAGAAAAAATACAATATCTTCATAGTTTTGATAGAATCTAGAATTATATTTGGTTTGCTGAATTTTAAAGGACCATATAAGCTTGTCAACTTACTTTGACAGCAAACCAAGCATGGCCCTTAGGTTTTAGTTATGGGCCTAATTGGAAATAGAAATGTTAAGGACTTGCTATGTTACAACCTCGCATGCCCATTTATGTCAGAAAATTGAGGGATAGCATATATAGGAAATAGAAAGGACATCGTACCGATCACCGCAGCTGATACAGTTATGCAGTTAATTTGGTAATTTGGTAATTGTAGCTTTTAATGGGGATGTAATTGTAATTGTAGTGCAATAACACTAACTTGTTTTGAAACCAGGTCACTGTTTTGGACATGCAAATAAGTGAAACAAGAATCAATTTAGAAATCAATTGAGCCCCAAAAATGAATGCACTGACCCGTATATAGCCTTCTATATCCAATTATAATTGCATACCATTGACACCACTGCCAGCCTCCTGTAAATTGCAAAAACCAAAAAATTTTAGTGGCTCTTCCAAATTTTACACCTTACAAAATAATGCAATGATATCCAATCATAATTCATAGCACAGAAAAACTGTGCTATGGGTATGTATGAGGGGCAACTTACTGTCTTAATGTGGAATTGTAATTATCAATTTCCGATGATTATAGCATTCAACCGAGCACTTAGGTTATGATATTTTGAGCCAATATAGAAAATTGAAATGATATTGTACCACATCAGTTGCCTTATTCACATATGACTAAAGATGAAATAGTGGTACCTCTACTGGTACAGTAAGTGACCCACAAACAACATGAACAAAACATCAAACATCAAAAAGGGTGAATTTTGACAGTGCCACTTCCTCACCCAATATCAGCTGAAACCCAATAAATACAAAAGGACAAGTTCATGTCTAACCTTCCAGAAACCACAAAATATTAGATAAGCCAACGAATTCGTATCTGATTTGGGTGCGGTTTAATTGTCAGTGTCTTTCTCAGAATTTGTCTACTTGTTGTTCTAATTAATACTTTGCTTGCAAGTATTATTACATTTCCTTTTTAAAACTAAATCAACTTTTTTAATAAATATTTTTGCTCGTGTGGCTTGTGGTTTGCAATGGTGCATTTGAGGCAATGTTGGGTTAATTTGAACTAAGAGCTAGAGTTCTCCACAAAAAGTTATATTCTCTTAATATTTGATGACATACAAATTAGTACCAGCACCAATCGAATCTCTATCTCCTTCACTAAAAACCTTGTATTATTTTTCCTACCTTATTCGGTGCTTAATTAATTAATTGCGTAACTGAGACATATTCCAACTTAATGGGTCTTAAAACAATAAAAAAATAAACAATACTCGCGCTGCATATAAATTTGCACACCTCAATCAGCGCACTTTATCATCAACCAATCTTCCAGTCCTAAAAAAATGGAGAATCGTAGGGGAGAGACACACCAGGAAAGCCTAGGACGTGTCACGAGAGGTAGGCAAGCATCGGTAGTGGTCGCATGGAGGGGAGACACCAGATCTGATTTTGGTGCGGTTTCGATTTGGGCCACCTTGCTTTGGGGGCGGTGTGTTCGGTGAGTGAGAGAGAGAGGGAGACTGTGGCGAGGAAGGGCAATAGTGGTTGGATTTGGAGGGGGGATCCAATTAGGAGGGAATGGAAAATCTCTGGCGGGAGAACGAATTGTTTGGAAACTGTTTGGTGAAATTCCCCAAAGTAAGCTGGACAAGTCAGCAAGAGGCAAGAGCTCTCTGTATCGCAGCGAACTCTCTATGTATCATTTACTTAGGATACACCTACTCACAAATTCATATCACCTGAGGTAATATAATTTCTCAGTTTTATATAGGGGCAGTCGGTACAGATTTCACACGAATATTGAAGAATCCATTATGTTTCATCTGGGGCGGATTTAAACAGAAATATTAAGTCACCTCAGAGAATATGGACTCTCTTCGACAACCTCTTAAATGGACACCTCCTTTGAAATCAAGACCATTCATCCACCATCGAACGGCTATGATTTGCAGATCTACAATATAGGTAATAATTGTACCTCAAATAATATGAAAAAAACTTAAAATAAATGTTTTCTACTTTTTTTACATCTTATGTGTCAAATAATACTTATAAATGTAATACACGGAAAATACTTTGTAATGGAGACATATAATTATATATCATTACATATATATTGCTTACATGGCTCACATCTTCTATACATGAATATGAAACAAAAATTCTTGCTTCGTGAGTTAATGAGGATGTGTGAGAATATATCATCCGTTGGTCAATCAGAACCATTTAAATTAAAAAACACTGCATTTATTGTTTGCATCCAAGTTTGATCAAATTTTAATTCTATTTACCCATTCATCTAGTTGATCGAAAATTGAAGTATCGTATGGCCATAAACACTTTGTGTTGGATTGAAACCTTCCGAAATTTTATGTTGGCTACGTTCAATGTTCTCCCTTGATCATTTTAAACCAGATTTGAAAAGATTTTATTACGGATCGACCGTTGATTTTCCGCGTAAAAATGAACGGTCAAAAAATATTTTATCAATTTGAAGGGGCATATAATAATGAAAGTCTATAAAAATGACATGTAGAAGTATTATTTGACTATATAAGATGTAATAAAAATAAAAATAATTTTTCTGAATTTTTTTCATGTGTGTTTCTGTACATCTATTAGATGATTAGTAAATATTAAGCTTCCATGCCATTCGATAAGTGAAGAACGGCCCTGATTTATTCATTTTAAATTGATGTGGGTAGGTAGTCCCTATGCTCTGATGTAAAATAATATTTTTGTTTAGATCCGGCGGTAGATGATGCATAGGATCCATTAATATCAGTGCTTAAAGATGATCTCATGGTCCGATCTAAACACAAATATTATGTAACCTCAGAGTATTGAATTCTCTATTTACCTCTTTAACTTTTCATTTCCCCCTGCTTCCTGTGCGCAGCGCTAACTTAGGGTTTTCATTTCTCCTCCTAATTTTTCCCATTCCCTCCAATTTTATCCGCCATTTTCCTCTTCTTTTTCGGAAATTTCAAATGACGTTGCCGCTATCACAGTAATTACACTAGAGGTGATTGGATGATGTTAGAAGCCTCGCTATTGACTGAGACAAAAACAATGATGAAAATAACAGTAGAATTTAGCCTGTTTGACCATAAAAGTGGGATATATTCAGCTGCGGGTGTTCAGAATGCAAAGTTGAGTGCAACGGTTTATAAACAGGGTGATGGTAGAAGGCCATATCCTTTCATGCGCAGGAATACTTTTGAGAAATCAGATTATCTGAAAGATGACTGCTTCACGCTTAAGTGTTCTGTGAAATTACTTAAACCATTGTGGGTCGAAGCAAGAAAGAATCGAGTTATCGTGCCATCTTCTGATTTTCTTCAGCATTCCAAACAGTTCTGGGACAGTACAGAAGGCTCTGATGTGGTGTTCCAAGTTGGTGAAGAAATATTTTCTGCACATCGGACCGTGTTGGCGGCACGGTCGCCGGTTTTCAAGGCTGAATTTTTTGGCCCGATGCTGGAAAGCAAAACTAAATGTGTAAAGATTGAAGATATTAAGCCAGAAGTTTTTAAACTCATGCTACAATTTGTGTACACTGACACTATCCCTCTTAATGAGGATGTATCATTTGAAATGTCTCAGCATTTACTGGCAGCTGCTGATAGGTATGGATTGGAGAGGCTGAAGCTGATTTGTGAAGATAAATTGAGTGATATCATTGATGTCGAAAACGCTGCAGATATCTTGGTTTTTTCTGATAGGCATAATTGTGACCAGCTGAAGGAGATATGTCTTGATTTTGTTGCTTCTGGAGAGAATCTAAAGGCTGTCATGGCAACTGATGGATTTAAGCATCTTATGGAAACCTGTCCATTCATACTAAGAGATTTATTAGAGAAGGTAGATTGCATGAGAACAACTACTTAAAAACATCATATTTTTTTAGAGTTAGAACTGGGTGACATTCGATCAGCATTATTTTTTTATGTCATCAAGAGTGATGTATTGCCTTTTTCAGTGAATTTTTTTTGCTCATTTTCTCACGTTTGATTATTCCAATAAAATATCAATTATAATCTTTGGTTATTGTCTTTTAGTGTCTTTACTTATTTGGATTAATTACAGTTCGTCAATGCTATTTGATGTTGCGTACTAATTAGAATGGAGTCTTGCAAAAAGATAGAGAGAATGCCTATTAACAGAAAAATTTCTAGTGGTTTAGATGAATAATTAATAATGAATTTACTTCACTTGTGCCATTAATTCATTCATAGGGTATAGGTCAGCTCTATGTATAAAAGTTAGAGAAGTAATTATTTCATAAAACAATGTACTTGCTAAATTGAAATATTTATGCCATCTTAGTCTTTAATTATGTGTAGACAAAAACTAAGATTAGTTATCCTAAAAATAGATACTAAAATTAATAAGTAATTTTTAGAAACTATTTTCATCACAGACCTAAATTATATGTTTTTACGTATTTTACCAATTTTTTTTTTTATAGGAAGAAACTTATTGATCTAAAAAATCACAGGCATTGCGCACTAGCAATATATGGTTACTTGAAATGTGTATGTTAGTATGAACCCACTAAACCCAGATTGTCGATGTTCTATTCATGATTACTAAATAGCTTGTTAATTTAAATTATTTTAAGCAGTAAACAGCACGTTATATCATTTTTGAACCTTAATATATCATTATTTTAGTTATGTCAACAAATTGATAATTTAACTTATCCTTCGGATGGACTCAAATATCATTGTAAACGACATGTATTATGGACAGGAAATTTCCATGAAAGTGTTTTCTCAAATTTGTAGTGTATATTATTTTTGTTTACTAAGAATACTATAGTTATTAACAGTAAATTAAAAAAAACGATAATATTTTTAATTTTGTACAATTTTGCTCACTAATAATAAATTAAAGTAAAAGAACCCATGAAGGGAATATGTGAAAGTGTTTTTTTGTGAAAATTTGGTCCCTCCCTATATTATATTTTGGATCTTTAATATCATCACATGTGATTTGTAAAAAAAATTCATTTAATAAATTTATAATAATTTAAAATTTCCTAACATGTAATATATAACATGTAAAATAACTCAAAAATTTTAATGTACGTTAGAAAGGGTACCGAATTAAATGAATTTTAAGAAACTGGGCCGGCCCAATCGGAACCGGTGCCCTCACTCTGAAGCCCACCCCCTTCATTAAAATTTCATATTTCTGTTGCATTTAATGTATATATCACCATGTAGCGAGTAATTTAACCAATACATTTTCAGATATGATAGATAGAATGTGGCTTTCAATCAATTTGGTCTTATTTATACCATATTGAAAAAAACAACCAAATAACCACTTTTTCTGAGAAATTTTAAATCTATTACATCTGCCAATTTAATTGGCAGAAACAAAGAGATGTCCGCCAATTGAATTGGCCGACAATCTTATTTTATTTTATTTTTACACTTTTTGGTTCATTAAAATAAGATTGTCGGCCAATTCAATTTTTTTAGATCCTTGATCAATAGCGCTAGATGCACATCTATGTATTTTTCGGGCTGTTTGGGTCCTAATATCAGCAAGGTCATCATGAGGTACTTGTGTTTCTTACATATGCATAATCAAGACGGAAGATTATAAATGCACAATAGAACCGGCCAAATACTATGTTTACTGCTCATGCTACTGTACGGATTCATTCCATCGGTACTCAGTCCGAGCTTCAGGTTTCTTGGGTCACCACCAAATTCGGAAAACTTTCTGTCAATATTTCTCCACTTAGAAGAATCAGCGGTGTGCCATAATTTTTCGTCTTTTTTTCGGTTATTGGCATGCCAATGCAATAATTTTGCATCTCTCTAGTATTGGAGAACAAATGTTTGAACCTCGCTATTACAGGGAGGTACCACATTACTTTTGCCGGAGGTCCTTTACCCGGTTTGTGATCATCACTTTTATCGCCAGTTAATTGCTTTCTATTGTAACGTGATGCACCACATTTTGGACACTCGTGAAAATTTTCTTACTCATTCCGATATAATATACAATCATTTAGACACACATGTATTCTTTGAACTTCCAAATTCACTGGACACAACATTTTCTTCGCTTCATAAAACATTAGACGGTATCTCGTTTCCATCCGGAAAAATTTCTTTTAAAGTTTGCAATAATGCAGTAAAACTCTTATCAGTCCAACCATTAGCTAATGATGCGGGTATTTATAAAAGAGAATGCTCCTGCATGGGTTCAGTGCTCTAGTTTCAAACGAACATTGACAGAGCACCGAACTCGGGACATTGTTTGACATCTCCCTGTATTCCTCCTGGTTCACCCTTAACAGACCTACAGTTCATGATTAGTCCGTCAGGATTTTATTATTTGATTGTGGGGACGTTTAACTTCCAACGGGCGCAAGCCCCCGCCGTTAATTACATCAGAAAGACCTTTCGGGTCAACATGAACACCTAGTTCATTCCGGAATTTGTGCTTATTTATGAGTGAACTGAGTAATGGAACTAAAAAGGACTCATGTATTGTCATATTTGGTCATCTGATTGGTTCTCGTTTGTTTTGGACATCTGTATTGGCATATGTATGCGTGCATATATATTGGTCATGTATGTTGTATATGTGTGCATAATATGTCTTATTTATTGAAAGATGTTGAGAAACTTGATCTATTAACCATTATATACAATGAGGGGTATTTTGGTCATTTTATTATATTAGGGAAAAGCTTGTGCATGTTGTCATTTTGATTGTAATATAAAATGCAAAACATCTTTTTATGAAATTTATAATTTGAAATGTAATAAAAAAAACGGGCCTTGCATTATTATCCACTGACTGCTCTTTCTGAAATCAAACGGGACAAACCCAATCTTCTGATTTTTGGCAATAGCCCAAACTTCTTACAAGAGCCCCAAACCTTTGATTTTTGGCAATAGCCCAAACTTCTTACAAGAGCCCCAAACCTTTGATTTTTGGCGATAGCTTATTCTTGGCAAATCCGCGCAAAAACCAAATCAAAGAGAATGAGATCTCTCTGACTCTCTGATTCGTCTCTCTAAAATAGAATAAATTTCCGCTCTCTCTCGAATTCTCCTCTCTGACTCGCTGGTTGCTAACTCGGAACTTTGAAACAATGAAATCCATCCTCAAATAAAATAAAATAAAAAGAAAAATGGTAACATGAAACATTTTTATTTTAGTAATTATTTTTCTCTGAAAAAAATATATAATACATGCTTAATAATCATAGTGTTGTTTATTATGTTGATTGTTTTTTATATAGTACCTAATTAGCTAATTGATTTGAACCCAATAAATTATTTGAATCTGATTTTTGTCCCCCAGGCAGAATTGAGTCCATTAGAATAGAATTCGGTACCAAAAATATCAAATTCAGACCATTGAATTTTTTACTCATCTTAATAAATAGTAAAAAAATTCAGAAAAATGTAAAAGTTGGTCTCCAAGCACATATTAATATGGAGAACAAGATGAACGGTTCGGATCGACTGTTTGAACTTTGAAAATAAAAATATGTTCATTTTACAAATAGATCCTTATGTCCATAGAAGACTTTGCCTTGTTTTTTTATTATGTTGATTGTTTTTTATATAGTACCTAGTTAGCTAATTGATTTGAACACAATAAATTACTTGAATCCGATTTTTGTCTCCCTGACAGAAATTCTCCATCAGTACTATATATCTATAATGTAGAGAGTTTATGTATCCACTAGTATAGAACAGACCGGATTCAAACTCATTTTTAAATTGAGGTAACTTGGGTGATAAGAAATTAAGAATTCATCAAATCCAGGAACCAAATATACTGTTAATTATTACATAGCTCATTTTTTAGAGAGATAAAGAAAGAAAGCCTTGTTTTTAGAATTAGGTTAAAAGAAAGATAGACGGGATAAAAATAGGACCCTGGTATTCCATACCAGCAAATTTGGTTTTTCCCAAATCCGGCCTACTAAAACAAAAATATTTTGATTAACCGGTTTTCTTGTGCTTAGTCCCACATAGCATGTTTAATAAAAATTATCTCCCTTCGCACCTATAACAGGACCGACTCTAAATATCAAATCCTTAAAATATATTACGAGTGAAAAGAAGCATCTGGAGTAATCTTCCATCTAATTGGGTTCGGTAGAATTCTGCTTAAATCTGCTGGTTCAAGGATTCGCCAAAACTTGGTTTTTTTTTTTATGTTCAATTTTTTTTTCTATAGACCATCATGGGTAGTTTGTTTTTTATGTAGCATTTTATGTGAATATTTTTTATGAGAATTGCTCCAATATACAATAAAGCAAAACTTGGACAATCCAATCAGATGGCTTGGACATATGTTACATTCCTTGTTTAGGATTAAGAGAGGAAAAAGAGAGGAAGCTTGTAGATATGCGAATGTGACTTTTCAACATGTACCGAAATACGATGAACCAAGTTACTAATAGGCTATTAATGAGACAACAGCTCTTTAAATTGCTTGTTTGTCATCATAAGCAAACATTAACCTGTGGTTATTGTTTGCTTCCGATCTTAAATGTTTAATCTTATCATTTTTATATCTCAAAATGTCTAAGAATATTACGAGTAACAAAATAAAAAAAAAATCTGAGTAATAATTTTGTTTTGCGGAAGCATGTAACGGTATCAATTCCTAGAGTCAATAATTGCCCTTTGCTCTTCTCAATTTGGTTAATTGCATCCTGTTTAGTTCTTAAATTAATTGTTGTGTGACATGAGGACGAACATTCTGTTATTATTTATTATTATTATTATTTTTTGAAATATGGGTTGGCGGTCAAGCCACCCAACACATTTCAATCCCCTATTTATTAATATAGAGGATTTCTCCACTTTGTGGATTATTTATTATTTTAAAAGGGCCATATCTGACAGGGGCGGATCCAGTGTATTCCGGAGGGGGTTGGGACAACTGCCCCCCTGGATTTTGAGTTTTTGTGGAGATTTATTAGTTCTGACTGGCTTTGTCTCTCCCGGAAATTTTTTTACCCTTCTCTGAATGTTTAATTGGTAATTCGGGTTAAATTTATAGTTAAAATTAAAATAAATTTCTTAAAAAATAATTGGTAATTATAATTATAAATCAGAATATCATAAATTACAAGTCAGAGTATTATAAAGTATAAGTTTAAGCATTATATTTTATCAAATAACCAATTAGTTAATGAGTTTAAATCCGATTAGTTATTTATACCCGATTTGATATTTTTTTGCTCCTCCTTGACGAAAATCCTGGATCCTCCCCTGATTTCTAACAAAGTTTCAACTTTTTAAAGACGCTTGTGTTTCTTTTTTGACCTTTTAAATTGTAGGTACTATGGAGAGAACCATGGCCAACGATGACCAATTAGAAGCTGATATAGTGTGGCAAATGAAGACATTCATAAAATCATTCTCTCTGAAGATCATTGGCTACTCACTAATCAAACGCCTAGACCTAGATCCACCAAAGGGCATGATTGTCGGCACTTTCAATATTGGAGGTCACACATGGGCCATTATATTCTGGCCATGCACTAGAGGTGATTGGATGATGTTAGAAGCCTCTCTATTGACTGAGACAAAAACAATGATGAAAATAATAGTAGAATTTAGCCTGTTTGACCATAAAAGTGGGATATATTCAGCTGCGGATGTTGCAAAGTTGAGTGCAAGGGTTTATAAACAGGGAGATGGTACAACGCCACATCATTTCATGAGCAGGAATACTTTTGAGAAATCAGATTATCTGAAAGATGACTGCTTCATGCTCAAGTGTTCTGTTAAATTATTTAAACCATTGTGGGTCGAAACAAGAAAGAATCGAGTTATCGTGCCATCTTCTGATTTTCTTCAGCATTCCAAACAGTTCTGGGACAGTACAGAAGGCTCTGATGTGGTGTTCCAAGTTGGTGAAGAAATATTTTCTGCACATCGGACCGTGTTGGCGGCACGGTCGCCGGTTTTCAAGGCTGAATTTTTTGGCCCGATGCTGGAAAGCAAAACTAAATGTGTAAAGATTGAAGATATTAAGCCAGAAGTTTTTAAACTCATGCTACAATTTGTGTACACTGACACTATCCCTCTTAATGAGGATGTATCATTTGAAATGTCTCAGCATTTACTGGCAGCTGCTGATAGGTATGGATTGGAGAGGCTGAAGCTGATTTGTGAAGATAAATTGAGTGATATCATTGATGTCGAAAACGCTGCAGATATCTTGGTTTTTTCTGATAGGCATAATTGTGACCAGCTGAAGGAGATATGTCTTGATTTTGTTGCTTCTGGAGAGAATCTAAAGGCTGTCATGGCAACTGATGGATTTAAGCATCTTATGGAAACCTGTCCATTCATACTAAGAGATTTATTAGAGAAGGTAGATTGCATGAGAACAACTACTTAAAAACATCATATTTTTTTAGAGTTAGAACTGGGTGACATTCGATCAGCATTATTTTTTTATGTCATCAAGAGTGATGTATTGCCTTTTTCAGTGAATTTTTTTTGCTCATTTTCTCACGTTTGATTATTCCAATAAAATATCAATTATAATCTTTGGTTATTGTCTTTTAGTGTCTTTACTTATTTGGATTAATTACAGTTCGTCAATGCTATTTGATGTTGCGTACTAATTAGAATGGAGTCTTGCAAAAAGATAGAGAGAATGCCTATTAACAGAAAAATTTCTAGTGGTTTAGATGAACAATTAATAATGAATTGACTTCACTTGTGCCATTAATTCATTCATAGGGTATAGGTCAGCTCTATGTATAATTGTTGCATAATATTAGAGAAGTAATTATTTCGTAAAAAGATGTACTTGCTAAATTCAAATATTTATGCCATCTGAGTCTTTAATTATGTGTTGACAAAAACTAAGATTAGTTATCCTAAAAATAGATACTAAAATTAATAAGTAATTTTTATAAACTATTTTCATCACAGACCTTAATTATATGTTTTTATGTATTTTACTAATTTTTTTTATAGGAAGAACCTTATTAATCTAAAAAATCATAGGCATTGCGCACTAGCAATATATGGTTACTTGAAATGTGTATGTTAGTATGAACCCACTAAACCCAGGTTGTCGATGTTCTATTCATGATTTACTAAATTTCGACAACCTGGGTCTAAACAGCATGTTAATTTAAATTATTTTAAGCAGTAAATTAATAGCACGCTATAGCATTTTTGAATCTTAATATATCATTATTTTAGGTTATGTCAACAAATTGATAATTTAACTTATCTTTCGGATGGACTCAATTATCGTTGTACACGACATCAATATTATGTACAGGAAATTTCCATGAAAGTATTTTCTCAAATTTGTAGTGTATATTGTTTTTTTACCAAGAATACTATAGTCATTAACAGTAAATTAAAAAAAAAAAAACGATAACACATATATTTAATTTTGTACAATTTTGCTCACTAATAATAAATTAAAGTAAAAGAACGCATGAAGAGGATATGTGAAAATGTTTTTTGTGAAAATTTGGTCCGTCCCTATATTATTCAAAATAATCAATATCCTTTTGTTAGACTATCAATATTCATCTATTTTTCACTATATGAAGGTCAATAGAGATATCTGAAAATTAAATACGGATATCTGATATCTGAATATCCACGTAGATAAGGATGATTTTGAATTTTAATTATCCATATCCGAATAGTAGATATATACCATATAATTTAATATATATTATGAAAATATTTATGTACATGTCTACGGATATTGATATCGGATCTGTATCTGTATGTATCCATTGTATATCTTATCTGTATCCATATCCGTAAAACAAAAGAGGATATGGATCTGGTTTTACCACTATCCGATCCATATCCGATCCGTTTGCACCCCTAATGTACCCTAAGAATGTGCCTCCAATAGAGTGAGATATGCTAACAATCTTCAACAACTACTATCCATGTTTGAGCAAATTTTATCTACAACAGCTTCTAGTACTGGTTGCGCGCGTGCTATAGACACTACTACAAAAAAACAGTTTGTACACGGATTATAACTGGAGAGCTACACGGATTTGGAAACGTGTGCGATTCTGGGGTGTAGGAAAGTCCACATTTACACACGGATAATTTATACGTGTACGATTACACTAATCCTACACGGATTATTAATAAAGAGCCGTTTGGAAAAACAAGAGAGCTACACGGATTTTAACTAAATATCCGTGTAGGAATACTCTTCCTACACGGATATTTAGTTAAAATCCGTGTAGCTCTCCTCAACAGAATATTAAATAAATAAACCGGGTTCAGTAACATTTCTACACGGATTTTTAAGTAAAAATCCGTGTATAATTGTTTCCTACACGGATTTTTATTTAAAATCCGTGTAGGAAGGTTGCTGAATCGTTTTTTTTTTTTTTTTTTTTTTTTTTGTTAGCTAGCCTAGCCTCCAGTTTTGCTAATCAGTAATTATATATTTCAGATTGAATATACATAGTCTTTTGCAAAAAAAAATATAGAGCATTTTGTATATACATAGCCTTTTGCAAAAATAAAATAAATACATAGCCATTTGCAACATATATATATATACATAGCATTTTGTACATGCAATTCCATGTGATCTAACACATAACATACACTCCTTGATGCACGAAAACGATAGAGAAATTGGAGGAAGACTATAAAAACTCTAAAATTATAAAAAAAAAAAGTCCAAAAGTCCATGAAGGAAGACTCGGATCGCGAATCTGAACCCGTAACATGGGCGAAACGAATCTGAACCCGACGGACGGATCAAAAGTTACACCCCTTTTCGTAAGGCACGCGCAGGACCATATTGCTTACGCCCCTTTTCGTAAGCAATAATAATTACACATGACCTAAATAAGCAATAATAAGTAACAGAAAATTAGATAAAGAAAAAATATATATATATTCATGGCTAACCTTAGCAAGATAGAGAGGAGAAAATAACAACTTCAAATATCTCAGATGCTATGAGCTGAAATCAAAACAGCGTTGGAGGGAAAAAGCCTTCTTATATAACCAAAACCCTAAAACTACCTTTTTACACGGATTTTTCACTATAAATCCGTGTAGCTCTCTAGCAATTTTTTTTTAAGCTATCCTACACGGATTTTTATTTAAAAATCCGTGTAGAAAGGTTGCTGAACAGTTTTATTTTATTTTTTATTTTTTTTTAGCTATTCTACACGTATTTTTTAATAAAAATCCGTGTAGCTCCCTAGTCTTTCTACAGTGTTATTTAAACAATAATCCGTGTACAATAACCCCTTCCTAGACAGATTTTTTAATAAAAATCCGTGTAGCTCTCTCACCATTCCTACACGGATATTTAATGAAATATCCGTGTATAAAAGCTTAATTTCCACACGGACACTAATTTTTAAGTTAATATTCGTGTAGGATTCCTAGAATACTGGAAAAATCTTATTTCATACACGTTTTTTTATAAAATTGAGAAAATCCGTGTATAAGGTACAGTGTAGGAAGACGTTTTTTGTAGTAGTGAGAAAAACAACATAAGATCAAATCAAAATTCCTTTATTTATACAAGTTAGAGATTTCATTGCTATATTTGGCAGTCACTTTGTCTCTCCTAATTTTCATGGTTGGTGTCATCAAACCATTATCCACCTGAAATTTATGAAAGAAGTTGGTGACAATATAATTAATATGATCTCATCAACAAAATATATAAATTCACCAATGAAAATTGAAAAAACAAAACAAAAGAAGTTTGTAAGACTTACCGTGAAAGGTTCATCTACAATTAATATTGGGCCGATTTGAAAAGCACAATCATCAGTCCTGCAATTGTACAATAAAAGGTGTTTATACTTTTGCAATAGAATTTGCAGAAAAATATATAATGGAATTTGCAGAAAAATACCAAGTTCTGACTTCGTCATATAAATGATTTTGAATTTTTTCTTTGGTAATTAGTTGCTCTTTTTTCTCATGCAAAACTGATATGACTTCATCTTTATTCGGGACAATGATTGCACCAAGACGCCGTTGATCCTAGAAATGAATTTAATAACGATATTTTGAGTTTGTTAGACAGCTAGAATAGTCGGTCTCTTTTTCTTTCCCGAATGGATTGTTAGCATGACAATTGTAAATTTAAAATTCTGCATTAATTATATGCTCTATTATAGGGTGCGTTTGGTTGGACTTAGATTAGAGCTATTGTTAGAATAGCATGCTATTTCAAAACAGTAAATGATCCAAACGTGAAATGAGAAAGAAGATTAGTGCAAGAACAGTACTATTCTGCTATTCTAGCAAAACTATGAAATAGTAAATTATTTGTAAAGAAATTGAAATAGCGATATTAATAAAAAAATGTGACTGTCTTTTCATTCTCCACAACCCATCACGTTATGTACCAAATTTTAATAATATTTTATAATATTAAGTTAATAATAATTATTTTATTCAACTGTTTTCAACTATTCTTCCCAACTTTTTTGCTACCAAGATTAGCACTATTCATACCTACTAACCTCAAATTTCACTATTCTTGTGCTAACCCATGCATCATCCAAACGCATCCTATGAGACTAGTGGCATGTATGTGGAGTCGTGGAGAACGATAATTTGTAATTATTTTTTTGGATTTTTTTTTTCTTCATAAAAAGTATACCTGGCCAATGACAATTATTTGATGGATCAGACTACTTCGCATGGCTGCTTTCTCTATCTCTGTCGGTTCGACATTTTCACCTACAATATTATACAGAAATTATTTTGATATATAATTAATATAAATCCCTATTTGATGTAGAGGTAAAAGGTAATATGAAAATGTTATTTTCAAATCTTTTAGATGAGGGGTTTAGGGTTTAGGGTATCGAGTATGTCATTGCAAAAGTAGGTTTCACCTTCTTTCTTTCCTCTTTGTTTCTTCAGTTCTCTTACAGCTGCTCCAATGGTTTCAGAGAGGGACAAGTTCAAATTCAGGGGGGGGCAAAACAGATTCCGCCTCATTTTTTCTATTAAGTTTCAAAATCCAGAGGGAGGCAACTCCCCCCCGGGAACCACATGGGTCTGCTCTTGCTCGATACCCATGTTAATTTGTTAAGGTTTTCATGATATCTTATATGTAATATTTTAACACTGTTCGGATATTTTAAGGTGCTCAGGATATTCTTTTCACTTTGCATGGGTATATATACTTTACAACCTTTTTCACTTTGCATGGGTATATATACTTTACAACCTTTCAAAGATAGATGAATTGTTCCCGGTTTTCAGTATATAAATGCGATTTACATTATTGCACTAAGGCATGCATTAAGGAATAGGAGTTAATTTATCATTTGATTTTGAGATAACCTGTCATAAGAACAATAGTATCCTTGGCACGGCCTTCTAGAACAAGCATGCCTCCGCAAAGGCGGCTCCGACCAATGTCTTGTTTTGGAGCAATCCATCCTATATCTCCACTGTCGAACCAACCGTCTCTGTCTAGTGCTGCTTCTGTGGAAGATTTATTCTGTTTCAGAAAAGGATTTATATAATAAGAAAAAGGCAATTAGAACAACATATTACATATACATCAACAGAAAATAAAAATTAGGATCCGTTTAGTTATCAATCAATCAGATTTAAGCAAAATTGTAGTTTGACCTCATGATCTTGTGGAGCCCTGGGGCATACATTTAAATTTCTTGTTATGTGCAGGTAATAATATAAATATATCCCATTTTTAAGCACAATGGCAGGGCTTCGATATGCATAGTATTTTAGCTCTACAAGCTCCAGTGGCAGTAAATAAACTAGATGAGTTACTGGTACAAGAAGTCTATGAACAGTGGCAGTACAGCAGAAGAGATGCGGTACAAGCTCCAGTTGCTGTAGTTTAGCTCTACATTTATTTTACTTTCTGATTTTCATATTTCCTTTTTTACTTTTGGTTCAGTTGTTTGATCATTGTATTTTTATTCTCTTATTTAGTTACAAACCACTTGTAACTTTTACCGATCAATCAAATTGAGGCTAGACCCCTGTTTCTTGCTCAAAAAAAAAAAAAAAACCAGTTTTGTTATTAGATCTGATCATATTGCAAAATTCAATGTAAGATGACCGTTAGATGTTTGTACCTTGTAATAACCTTTCATTACTTGCGGCCCTCTAATCTTGATAACTCCGGTCGACCCATTTGGGACCAATTGACCTGTTTTTATATCCACAATCTTGATTTCTGTGTGCTTTATCGGATGCCCCACTGTGCCTAGAACCTTCACAAATTAACAAAATGTGATACTAATTTGATCAAGTTCAACTGAAGCAAATTTCAGAATATTGTTTTTTGCTCCATTTTTAATAATCTGTAACAAATTCAAAAACAAATTTAGATATATATATAGATATATATATATTTTTTTTACATTACAATCAGGCCTTCTAATAGCAACAACAGGGGAGGTCTCTGTCAAACCATACCCATTTTGTATTTTGATCCCAATTGCCTGCAACAACATATTCAAGTTCAACAATATGATTCTAGAAATAAACAAAAGAAAAGATACTCAATTAAAATTAGCTAATCTAGAATTTCAACCTCAAAAAATCTATCAATATGCATGGGTAGACTTCCACCTCCACTACTACCAGCCTGCATTTTTTATATAGATGTTTCACATATATTATCATTTATCAAATGCTACAATTCAAGTATAGTACTTTGGGTATCTAATTTTTTTGAAGATATATGAAGTGTGAGGCTATGATACTATGCATAGCACAGATTGGTCCGAACTACGGATCAATTTGTTTAATATGTACTTGTAAACTAATTTTTACATATTTTATAATTTATTATTATTTTTTTAGATGGGTAGAAAATCATTGTTTTTGGTTGGTACAGAATTTTCAGATCAAGTAATTTTCTACCCATCTAAAAAATAGTAAACAAATTCTAAAAAATCTAAAATTTAGTTTAAAAGTGTATATTCATATTGAACGGTTCGGATTGACCATTAGAATTTTCAAATCGAAAATTTGAATACATAGCACGGGTCAATATCCACTATAGTACCATAGCCTCACTCATATATGAATACTCACTCTAATGAAGATATATACATCTAAAAGTTCTTCAAGGCATGAAATATGTAAACGTACGTAGCTCGGTGATATCCAAGAACTATGATTAAAGAACACACCTTCGATATACCAATTGCTGAGTGAATTTTAGTGTAGAGCAGTTTTTTTGCGAGAAAATGCAAAGGAAAAAGAATGGTAGCTACAAATCGTGCCCGCAACCATTCGAGTATGCAAATAAACATCGGAGGTTGCCTTGGATTCTTAGAAAGTGTTTTTCCCTTTGTAATTATTTCCACAAAAGATAGAAAAAAAAAGAAAAAAAAACGAGAGAGATAGAGAGAAGAAAAGGTCAGATACTAGTTATAAGGTCATGTATGATCTAAAGAACTTGAAAACAAAATAAATGTTTACAAACCTCGTAAATTCTCCTAGCCTCTGTATAACGCAAGCTAATGTTAATTAGCATAACTGCAACTAACTTTCGAATGGTTGAACTAGCTGAGATCTGTTTTTGGATTGACCTGAACATAATGACATGCAATACACAACTGAGAGCTTTATTCAAGAGAAATATAAAAGAGAAGTAACATATGATGGAATTTAATTAATACCAACTTGTAAAGTGTTTCATATACTAGTGGCACGGAAATGACATACTGGGGTTGGTACTGCTTCAAATCTCGCTAGCAATTAACAACCAAACAAAAACAAATTGTCATTTTTTTTTAAATGCATGCCTAAATTAATTCATAGATATTAATATTGTGAAATCATTTTTATACCTTGAGAAAATTGATATTGGTGTAAACTTGTTCTATGCCATGTGTGAAGATGAAATACTCGGAAGAACGCTCATATGCATGCCATGATGGAAGCATACTAAGAAATCTATCTCCAACTTGACATGGTACTATTTCCCACAAATTATTTATCTGAAATTATTAGTATAATGCCAAGAAATTAAAATTGGGGAAAAAAATTGTATCGTGCAAATAACACATATTCTCTGAATTTATGAATACAAGTATACAACTAGAAACATGTTAATTACTTAGTTTGCAAGTTTTTCAGTTATTAATAAAATAGTCAGTGTTTATATATCTTTTCATTTGACCGAATCTTAAGGGTACGATTGGATGCATCAAGAGTAGGCTATTCTTGGGATTAGGCTATTCGGAATAGCCTATTCGGTGTTTGGTTGGTTTAGAATAACTAGAATAGTTAATCAATTTTTTTTTATCTTATTAGAATAGGCTATTCCTAAATCCTAAGGATTTGAAAATTTGACTATTTTAATAATAAGACAAACAATTGCTATTTTTGAATTGGCCAGCTATTCTAGCTATTATTAATTTGCAATTACCAGAACACTCAGTGTTGTTTTATTTAAGTTGTAATAATTCAAAACGTAATTATTGTTTGAAAAGATTAACCAACCTGGTGCAAGATGTTCTGGTGAGTCAGCATAACACCCGTTGGCATACCACTCGTACCACTGGTATACATCAGAGTTGCCACGTCATCAGGTTTTATGGCCTCAAATTCTATCTTTTCACCTGGTTGAAAAGAGAATATATTAAATAAAAAATGGTCCAATAGTTAATAGCAAAGAACAACAAACAATGCCTGAAGATGAAATAGTACCTTCTTTCAAAGACTCTATCAATAAATGGCGTTTCTTTTTCCCTAGTTCAGTGATTTCATTGTACATATACAAAGGTACATTCATCATGGCACCATTTTTGCTTGTATCCAGTTTGTCGCCCCAAAGCAAAATTACAAATCTAATCTTAACTTTTGAGACAAATGAATCGAGGAGCCTTTTAAGGAATTTTGGGTCTTCTACTACAAGACCTACACTGTAATTATAAGAGAAAACTATAATAAATAGGAAACATAATACCAAAATTGAGTATTCTATATTGTCTAAAAAGGAAAATTAAAAAATCTACTTTAAATAATTTAATGTTAAAGCAAATGAAAACACAAGAATAGTCAGGTAAAAGTAATATAGCCACATCAAATCCCCTCTCTTGACACAAACAAGTAAACAATAAACAAAATTAATGGGTACATAATTGACCTAGTTTCTATGTAGCAATATCCTATAATCCAAAAATGAGTACCTCTCAGAATTGGTATAGATTTGGAATAATTCTTTGTCAGTTGATCTTGTGCCTCGTACCACATTTATAGCGCCTGTGGCCATGATACCTGCAATATCACAACCACCACAGTTTTACATCTCCAATCCATAAATAAAAAGTAATAATTATTCAAGAAAATAACACAACCTTGATCAGCAACCAGCCACCTAGATGAGTTCTCTGCAAAGAGAGAGATCTTTTCCTCTGGGAGTGATCCTATCTGCCTCAATCCTTCGGCAAAATTCAATATTTCTTGCTCGAGCTGAAAATCGACTGGAATATCTTAAAAAAGATTTAAAAGAAACATGTAATCTTGCAAAAAGTTCAGGCAGTAGGAGAATGTGCTGGTACCATTTGCATTTCATTTGTGAGATGTTTCATTATGGGTGTTCATTGGATCCGGTTATTTTGTTTCCACCGAACCGACAAATTTTGGATTAAATGGTTCAGTTTTTTTATTTAATCTCACTAATTTTGATTCAAATGGTATCTATTTTGATATTTATTTCTATGATTTTGTGTATATATTGAGTTTTGCATTTTAAAATTTAATCTCTTATTTTGGTTTAACAAAACAAACCAAATTAAATTTAACTCATTTATTTTGGCTCGGTTATTATCCGGTAAACAAGTTTAATTCTGATGGTTCGGTAAGATTTTTGAAAGTGAAATAGAATTTTGGTTTGACTATTTTAATTCAGTTTTATCCAAACCGATCATTTGAACAATCATAATTCTCATTAGCAAAGGTTATACCATATTATGAGGATCACATATATGCATGTGGGAGCGCATCCTCTGCGGAGTTTTTACCTGCGGAGCTGTGCGGTTCTTTTAATCTGGGCCGTTCGTTGTGATTGGACGGTCCAGATTTAATCTCCAATCGGTGAGTGCTCAAGATGATGGAGGGGGCAGTATTAATTTTGTTTTGAGATTCGTGCTATGATCTTTGATCCGTCCGATAAAAACGAACGATCCAGATTAAAAGAACCGCACAGCTCTGCAGGTAAAATTTCCGCAGAGGATGCGATTCCATATGCAAGTAGTTTTCCCTACGGTATTAAAACAATGAGAGAAATATACTTGTTTGTAGGTCAATTTTGAAGGAGGATCGTGATATGGATCCACCAAGGCAACACGGTCCCCGAACTTTTGTGCACTAGTCCTCCAAATTTCTGGAACTGCTTTCCAGTCATGAGAGCCAGAGTGATTGCCAGTGTCAAGGCCTGTAATTTCTCCCTCTTCTAGAAATTTAGAGCCTTTCCTTCTAATTTTAAACCCAACCTACATATGAATAAAAGAATTTTTTGTAATTTACAAACTCTGATGTTGTTGAAATGAGCAGAGAAAAAATTAACATTTTAAAAATACATTTTTAATATACAAGGGACCAATGTTAAAATTTTAGATTTTTTTTTTAGTACCTGTTAGGGTGTCTGGTATTAAGAAGAAAGAAGAGCTAGAGTAAGATACAATAGAAATAACTTAATGGACTCATTTGTCTATCTTACAAGAGCTTTAACATAAGCAACAATTAAAGATACATAGCTCAATGGCTCCGAATAACTACTATTTGGGTCAAAATATAACAAGATGAGGGATCAAGTTACAACAATTTTGAGTTAAATAAAGTTACAACAATAGTTTTTTTCATTTTCAAAGTTCAAATCGTCGATTCAAACCGTTCAACATGATTATCTAAATAAAATGTGCTTTCAGATTAAATTTTATATTTTTTTTAATTTTTTTTACTATTTATTAAGTATTTTACAAAAAACTAGTCAAATTCAGACCATTGAATTTTGTACCCATCTTAATAAATAGTAAAAAATTCAAAAAAAATGTAAAATTTGATCTGAAAGCACATTTTATTTAGATAATCATGTTGAACGGTTTGGATCGACAATTTGGACTTTGAAAATGAAAAAAAATGTTGTTGTAACTCAAAATTATTGTAACTTAATCCCTCCTCATATAACAATATCTAATCATTCATCTCAAAAGTGTAACTGAGGTGCTGCATCTCTATCGGAGGCCGTATATATCCTCCCAGGTACCTAACTCGAGCAAATTGAAACGGACAGCCCATATTTATTCTCAGCCGGTACCTATTCAGGATAGTGCCGGGAGCTAGTATTATTTGTGCTTTGATATTCGTGCCAAGTTAAAAGAATGATCCTAGACCGTCCATTTCAATTGTCCTCAGTCATGTAACCTGAGGGATGTCAATTTTTCCCTTTTCAATTAAATTTAAAAAAAAATTACATTAAAAAGTGGAAAAAAAATCGAATAAGCGAATAGACCAACTGATTGCATATTTGCATTTTAACAAACATTGAATCAATAAAGTTTCTAAAAGAGGCATGCATATTCCTACCTCCGTGCAACAAAGAGCTACACAAGATCGACGGCGCCTGATCGAGAAGCATGCATTGGACACAGTCCACGACGGTCGTCCGTGGCAAAACTTGAGCAGGACACTGCCCGGTCCACGTTGGTTCATGAGATGAACGCCTGAGCTGGAGCTGATTAGCATTGCCATTTTTTTTGCTGTTCAAGCGTGTGGGACAGATATTTGTCATTTTAGATTAGAAGTCGACCGATCTTTTGATGAATGATTTTTTGCTTGTGTGTTGGATTGGCTTAATTCTATGTACGAACAATAAACGTATCCACATGATAGTGATCTCTGAAGTACAATGAAGATTTTTTGTAAAGATTGAAATCAACTGGGAGGTTTTTTCTTTCGAAAGCGAGTCCACAGATAGTGAAAGATAAAAGTGTCGTGCCGGGCTATATCAAGATTTTTTTTTTTATATAATGTTGAATAAAATGTGCTCCGAGATCAAATTTTATATTATTTTAGAAATTTTTTACTATTTTTTTAGATACGTACAAAATCACTATTTTTTTACCGTTCAAAAACAGTGATGTTGTACGTATCTAAAATAATAATAAACAATTTTCTAAAAAATATAAAATTTGGCCTCTAAGCACATTTTAATTTGAAAATCATGTTGAGCAGTTCAGATCGACTGTTCAGATTTTAATCGTACAATTTTTAGAGACTTTGGATAGTATCCGGTCCAAAGCCATTTGGACTAAATCTTATTCCTAAAAAGGAAGGCTACCCTAGATGTCTATATCACACAAATAAGTGATTCTAACACCATTAAAATACACCTTAAAAGTCAGGAGGCTTTAAATTATTGAGGGGTAGTTCTAACTTCCAAGCAACAATGGGGAACCAAAATTGAATCAAATCTCATGCTCACATGTTGGCAGGAAAATCCTACCTACATGATCCATCAGTCCACATGTTCTACAGACTCGACCGAATCAGATCAGACTGAGCCGATTTTGAACCGAATTATGTGATATGCGAGTTTTTAGTAGAAAACCAGGTTGAACCGGCTTGACTTGACCGAGTCAAGTCACTTTTCACCGGTTTGAGTGTTCCCGAAAATGTGGACCGACTCTCTAACATATTATATCAGCCCAAAATAACAAGTTTGCACTGAAAGCCCAACAAGCTTTCAAAACTAGAGAGCAGCTTGGGTCCGATGCCCATCGGACTCAAATTTGGGTTCGATGGGTTCCATAACCGTCCGATCTTCTTTAAGATATGTGCGTGTTACTTTAATATCCGTGCATATTTGTTTTGATATTTGTGTGCACTATTATTAAAGTAAATCGGACAGTTATGGTACCCATCAGACCCAAATATGATCCATTCACCCGAAATTTTTATAAATATACAAAATTCAATTTTTATTTAACAATCTATACAAAAGTCTGCTGGAATTTTAAATCTGTCCAAACCGGCAAATGCAATTGTCGGTTTCGAGCAACTAACCCAAGCAGCAGAATAGCTAGGTTCCGAGAAAGCTCAAACCGGCAACATAGTTGCCATTTCTGGAACCAAGCAACAAAGTTGCCGGTTTTGGCCTCTAAAACCTAGGCAACATAATTGCCGGGTTTTTTTTTTTTTTTTTTTTTTTTTTTTTTTTTTTTTTTATAAATTCAAATTCTAAATAATTATAAATCCAAATTCATACCAATAAATTATAAATCCAAATTCATACCAATTGCCGGTTCTGTTCCATTAAAAAAAATGAGAAATATATTTTTTTTTCTAAAATTTAAAAATGAGAAATATATTTTTTTTTAAACTTTAAACGGTCATAACTTTTGTTAGGAAAGTCGGATTGACGCGTATGACGTCAATTCGGAAAGGGAAGGAGGAGACGGTCGCCACCCCGGGTATCCGACAAATCAGAATCGCCAAAAAACGTCGTTTAGTGCCTCAAAAATTAAGTTTAAGATTTTTAGTGTCTCGACTGAATTTTTTTATGTTGAAAAATATTTTTCAGCAGTGAGAAATGTATCAGTAGCAAGTGCAATTGATTTAAGAAATTTTTAATTTATATTTTATTATAACAAAAATTATCGAGTTACAACCATGTCAAATAAATTTAAATTGGTATGAATTTGGATTTATAATTATTTAGAATTTGAATTTATAAAAAAAAAAAAAAAAAAAAAAAAAAAAAAAAAAAAAAAAAAACCGGCAATTATGTTGCCGGTTTTAGAGGCCAAAACCGGCAACTTTGTTGCTGGTTCCAGGAATGGCAACTATGTTGCCGGTTTGAGCTTTCTGGAACCGCAATTCTTGGTTCCGGTTTGGACAGATTTAAAATTCCAACAGACTTTTGTATAGATTGTTAAATAAAAATTGAATTTTGTATATTTATAAAAATTTCGGTCCATGCACATTTAGACCATGCACAACCAGAATATCCAAATCAGAAAATTAACAATATGATCCACTTATAGTTTCATTCAAAGCTCAATAAAATAATCAATGAAATATAATCACAATATTTTTTTTATTTACTTAGAAGTGACTTTTGAACCGGGATCAATAACTGTTAAGAAATAGAATAATTGTCTCAGAAAATCATCATAGGCTATTTAGGAAGAAAATAAGCTAGCATCAAAATCTAGCTGTTAGGCTAAATTAGATACCTACATTATTTCTCCAATTATGCAAATACAGAATCCTCATATTTAGGAAAGAGACTAACGGCTATAAGAAAGTTGGGTTATATATACCCTGTAATGCTCATGTAACAGTCAGAACAAAATAATAAAAATTATTTCATTCATCATTCTCTTCTTTCTCAAATCTATTAATAACTCACATGAAGAACATTTTTATTTTTTCAGTAATACACAAAGAAATATTTTAATTTTTCTTATATCTATAAAAAATCTAGTCTGAAAAATGTTAATCTGAGTTATTTGTTACAGTCTTTATAATAAATTAAATTATATAGTATTCTATCTATTTTTTAAAAAATATATAAAATATTTCTATTTTCTTAATAGAAAAATAAAAAATCATAAAAGTTTCTAATTAAATAAAAAAAGACAAATATAAAAGTCAGGAATGACAGAAAACGCAAAACCGAAGTGAAAAATTTATGTTATTCGGCCAGTAAAATTTTCAATGACCCAATTCTTTTCTCAATCATCGAAATTTTCGACGGTCCAGACATTTTTACAAAATTTCAGAATACTTGAACATTTGTATTATTTTTTATTTAATGTTCCATATTAAAAAAAATTAGGAGCTAAAATCATGCATAACTGAATTTAGAGTTAAATATATAAGACCATAGAAGGAAAAATCAGAATTGGAATCGGGATCGTTCTTTTGACCGTGGAACCAGAATCTGGTGAATCGGTCAAAATCAGCCAAATCAAATCGGAAACTCGGATTTTTTTTGCCATAAATTTGTTTTATACTAAAAAAATAGAAAAAAAATTGATAGAAAAAATAATTTGTCAACAATTTCTGTTAGATAAGTGATTACAATCAAATAATCCACTAATACAATATAATACAAGCATTAAAACTAAAAAATACACTATTTCACAAGATATGTATATGTAGGTATGTCCTCTAGTAATAAAACAAAATATGTTGTGGTGGTAGTTCTCTTGCTTGGTATGCAGGAGGTCTACGGTTCCAATTACGCAGATGGAAATTTTTTTTGGAATTTGTTAAAAGCTCGTTTCGGCCAAATTGAAATGGTACCGTTTCAGCTGGAATAGACCGAAATGACAGCGTTTCGGTCAGAATATGTTTAAAATTGGTCCGTTTATGCTGAAATTTGATTGGAATCGCATATACCGTGTAACTCGGTCTGAAATCAGATCGGTACAGTCCGATTCTGATCCGGATCGATTAATTCCACTCCGGAACGGTCGATTTTTCCTTCTATGAATAAGACCCAACCACTTAATTTCTTTTCAAATCATAAGGCCGAAGGTATAAACCAAACCATGAAATATTATTTTTCTCAAGTCCGAATCCAGAAGTCGCACATTAAAACCCAAATTTTTCAATCTTTCCATTTGACTTTGAAGTTTAAATTTCCTTGCAAAGGAATATTACACATTTCACATAACAAATTAAATCCCCAACTTTTGAAAACTAACAAGTATATCCAGATTAACACAGTTTGTATGTTAATATATAAGCAAAGAAAGGCAGGCACCGAAAAACTAATAAAATAATAATAAAAATTAGAAAATGTAATAGGATGTTACGTTGTTGATCATCGGGCTCCACATTGTCGATACTGGTTGAAGTTTCAGAAACTTGTTGCTCTGAGGATCGTCTGGTATTAGTAATAAGCATACATCTTTCAAAGTGTCCAAATACGGTATATACGGTCCGCTCAATAAGAAAAGTTCAGGATGATACTGCAAATTGATATGGGCATTAGTTTTCTTGAATTTTATTGACCATCTTTAACTCTTTTACATGGTTTCCGAGCCTTTTCCTTTTGGCTTTTGTTATATATAGACTTCCGCGTTTTAAAATAGAAAATAAAAATGTAAGAACTAAGAAGAAATGCTGGAACTTATCATAGAGAATGAATTCAGTGCATACCTCTCTCCAATTGGAATTCATGATGATGATAGTTTTTTTTTCACGATCCCAATGGAAAATCGGAGAACTTTTTTTTGAATATAACATGGGCATGCTGTGATAATATTTTGCGCATTAGATCTGCTATCATTAGCTAAAAATAAGTGAATCTAATGATCTAGGATTTCAGCAAATAACCTTTACATACCTTTACATAGGGGAAACACCCCACCATACAACAACAGACGCATCACCCAAATTCAACAGTAAAACACAAAATAAAAGTAATAGAAACTCGAGCACCTAACACAACATAAAACAGCTCTCAGCTATGATAAAAAGATCATTCTTTAGCTACACCCTAAGCCTAATCTAAGACCCATTTTTTGTATCATCTTTAAATTTGGGATAAAGTCACCTAGTTGCAGGCTCAGTTGATTGAGGGTTGTTAGTCATTCCAGGGGATGAAGTCATGGCAGGGTGGGACCCGTTATCCTGAGCAGGTGAAGGGCCCCACTTTGTATCCGATCCAAGTGGCTCCATAACATGAACTGATCCATCGCTCATTCCAAGAGCAATCTGGTTAGGTTCTGATGGGTGAGCAGCCACCACCATTGGGTAAATATTCCCAGAACTAGAAATTGAAGATGACATATAGGAGGATGGAGCAATGCGGCACTGGAGCCTCAGACTGTCAGCTTCAAAGACACCAATCGCACCATCACAGAAGCTTGCAAACACCAACAGACCATCACACGAGTAAATTGCACTCGACACTGGAGCTGGGAGAGCATCACGTGGGGACCATGAGCGTAGGCAATCCAGCTTGGAGTCATAGATGGAGATCTGAGTCTCATGCACCACCAGAAGATGCACCTGATCATTGTGAAACTGCACCCTGGTATCACCAACAAGCGGGCCTGGTGCACGGTTGGGTGGTGCCTGGATCAACCTCGCCTTTTTCTTCTCCCACCCATTAATGCTCCATACGCACAACTGGGCATCAGCGCCAGACAAGACAAGTACATTCAAAGACTGAGAGAAAGCTAGGCCAGTGACCTTTTTCTGGTGACCTTTCAGCTTTGTTTTGACCTCATCAACACGCACACTGTAGATTTGAATGGTGGAGTCATCCATCCCAATGGCAATTATGTTATTATCCTGTGGATGGAAGGCTAAGAATGTGGCTGCCGGTGGTGGGGACATAAATGTTGTCATCACCTTGAAGGTCATCATGTTGAACAGAGAAACCTTCCCACCAGAAGCTGACATAACATACGAGTCATTCTTTGATAGAGCGATGCAAGCTGTTGCTTCTTCGGGGTTGTTGTCTGTGGTATCATTGGTCATAAGGATACCATTTTCTGGTTGCCAGAGCTGTGGGGCCACTGTCGCTGTAGACTTGCCAGATGGGTGGTGATCATTACGCGGCCATTTCCATAGCTTGTGAACAGCATTTGAGCCAAGGGCCAACAATGCTACTCCAGAGTTAGTATACAGCAACCGCACAACCTTGCTTGGAGCGGTAGCTGTATCGGGAAGTCGAAGAGCCTTGAGATTAGAGGAATCACTGATGTCAGCCATTTTCCAAGTTTTGGCCTTGTCAGATTCGTCAGTAGTGTTTATCCTTGGTTTTACATCCTGCGTTCTACTACTGTCCATTGACGCCTGCAGGTTACTCATAGAGACAGATGGCAACATCCATTCAGATCGTTCTGCATTGACGGCTACAGGGCTAGACACATTTGAAGGACCTCCAAGTGCATTAACTATCTGTGGCTTGGTATTAATTTGCTGCGGAGGTGGCCCACGTGACCCCTCAAATGCACGGCTTTCAAGCATGCGTAGCAATCTTTGGCCATCAGCATTTGCAAGAATCTTGATACCATTATCGCTTGTTGTGACTGCAAGTAATGATCCTTCCCTGTTGAATCTCAACCTTGGGCTTGCCGGCAAGCCACCATCAGCATCAGTTGTGGTGAGAATGTTGGTGTTATCCATATCCCAAAACTTGATCATGAATTCATCTCCAGCTGCTAGAAAACGATTCCGGGCGGTGTCAAATTGTACAACACCAAGTGATCGCTTTCTGAAGCCGGAGTAGGTTCTTTTGATGGCACCTTCAGACTCATTCCACTCCACTAAATGTGATTCCCCCTCCTTGCTTGTTCCGCAAGAAAACAGCCTTGTTCCACTACAACAAAGTATATAGTGCAAATTTTCGGGTCTGACAGGATTCAGGGACTGAACTGTGACAGAAAATGAATTTATTTAGAAAATAGTCTTTGGATAGGAACCTTTTATGACAGGATGTAAAAAGTTGTAAGATGAACCTTTTCTAATAGGAATTTCAGAGAAATACTAGATTTATAATGTAGAAACTTAAGCAATATTTTGGAATGGAAATTTGAATTAAAGAAAATATTGTTTTGTAGAAAACAGCCTCTGGTTAGTTGTTGTAAAAGTAGAAGGAAGCTCTTTTGTCCAGGTGAGTTGAAGATGGTTTCTAGTATAGGAAGGTCAAAGCGGCTCAAGGAAAAAAATAAGGCAGTCGAAGAATTGCAAAATTCTTTTGTAAGATATCGGACTAAGCCCTACAATTTATTAAGTCTCCTAATTTTAGGAAATTGAGATGAAGTTGTTTGTCTTTCACAGGAAAATCGCGGGGATTTGGATGTATCCAAATTTTGTTGAATCATTGTCGGCTGTTTCAATCTCTTTTGATGAAACCTCATTAGAATATGATGCCACTGATGGCATGAGTATCTCTGATGAACCCTACACGTTGGCCTCCATTCCGTAGCTTTTTCCCTCCCTATTCGCCTCCATGTCACGACGCCTCTTCCTCTTCTAAATTCTGCCGCTACCACTCAGATCGTTCAGGTAATATTCCATAGGTGGTAATCTATATATCTTGCTCTACCTTTTTTTTTACCAGCTTTATTAAAATTTTGAGGTGTCTTGTTTGTTTAGGATTAGAGAACTTTTAGACTCCCATTTCATATGCCAGTCTTTGGAATGGTGCAGAGATTGTTTAGTCCCTATCGAGAGGAAAAGAACTATTTTTTTTTTTATAATCAGACTTCGTAATTGTGAAAACTATTCAAATTGAAGCTAAGCAATTGAGTTGATAGTAAATCTGTGATCTCCTGCCTTTTTCATTGCTACACCAATCAAAACCACCCCTTAAGTTGGGGAAATTTATGAATTGCGGTTGACATGAAATTTGAATGGCAGGTACGATGCGGGGCAGGTGGGGTACAGAAGAGTGCAGGACACGAAGCTGACAAAGCCGGAGCTGGGGCACCTGCAAAAGACGGGATCCATCCCCATGCGTCATTTGCAGTAGTTCCGGCTCCAGTCCATCAACATAATGGTTAAAATTTTCCATGCTCTTCACTCCATCCAAATTTATATGTATCAGCAAAATAATGGTTAAAATTTTCAGGTCTTCGTGGCCTCTCAATTCTTCAGACATGTATAGGCAGGACATTTAAAAGAAACAAAAAAAATTAGGACCATGCATTTACAATTAGTTTTGTTAATGCAAAATTATGATTACAATTAATTCATCAACATTATCAATTATATACATATGTATATGTGTGTTTGTGTGTGTGAGTTATATATATAACAATATAAATGTTAAGTATGTATTGTTACTTCGAACATATCATGTTTGGTCACTAAATATACATTGTCATCCGACTCCGTAGACCATTTCAACAAAAATATATATGTTTCTAAAGCTATGGCATGCAGGAGTTCATATATAATTTATCTTCATTTATTTGGCATTAAAAAAGCTTCGATGCCAGCGTCTATGTACTTTATATCAATTTTAACAATTAATACGACTCTTCATTTCAAATGCAGCATATATATCATATCAAGTTGCAAGGATGGATAAAATTATTGAGATTCACGGAAGGATGATATACTCTCCTCCACCACCACCACGCAGTGAACCAACGAGACATAAAACAGATCCTTCCTGGATGTCCTCATCAGCTAACGTCATGTTCTCTGAATAATTTTTATGACATCCCAATGGTCTACCTGCTAAAATAAACCGTTGGTCACAAGGTGGAGTACCTCTTATGGCATGCACTTTTGCTTTAAGGTGGGCAAGAGAGTCTGTGGACTCGCATTGAAAAGAATAAACCTCTCCAGTCAAAGTCTGTACAAAAATCTTCATTGTACTTGGAAGATCTCTGATAATTAATTCAAGAAAGAAATACTGGTAAGTTTGCAGATTTTTTTTTTTTTTTTTGGAAAAGTCGTCCGTGTTGCTTAATTTTGTATTGTAATCCACTTTTCTCATCTTGAAACAGATAAAAATTTAATGAATTAAGGAACTTCATAAAGAGTCTATGGGAGGGGAGGGGGCGGAGGAGATAATATGGTTATTCTGTTTCATGGAGAGGGAAGTAAAAATGGGTGACATTCCGATTACTCTCTCAGTTCCGTACCCTGTGTTGATGAACGAGCTTCTCATTGTTGATATTGGTTGAAGTTTCAGTAACTTGTTGCTCTGAGGATCGTCTGGTATCCAATAACAAACATACCCTTTCCAAAGTGTCGAAATACGGTATATATGCATCGGACAATAATAATATTTCAGGATGGTACTGCAAATCAAATATGAACATTAGTTTCCTTGAATTTTTTTACCATCTTTAACTCTTTTACATTATTTTGCAACCGTCTTTGGTAGTTGTATTTAGTTTTTACCTTTTTTGAAAACAAAAAATAAATTAAGATAAAGGAAAATCAATGCATGCAGTGCATATATACCTTCCTCCACAAGTCGGATTTGAGGCGGACAGTTTTGTTTTCACGATCCCAACGAAAAATTGGAGAACATGTCTCTTCAAGTAATGAATATAACTGCTTATATTCACGCACGCGTTCTTCCAAGAAATCAATTTGAAAACTGCACTTCGTTGAACTTGTTAGACCATTCCGGATCCAAGGCCATGCCTCCTCTGTTATGTTGCCTTCAGAAATAGCACCTTCATGGCAAAGCTTGAGCAACAAATGAAGTAATACTTTACCATGCTCTTCTCTCCATCCAGATTTGAATGCATCAGCATAATGAAGGTAACCATTTTCAGGTCTTTCCAGATTTTCGCTCAGCTTTTCTATTCTTTAGATGTATATAATCAAAGCAATCAGATCCATATATAAAGAAAATAACAAATCAGACTAATGCATCTTCAATTAAATTTCGTATAAAAAATTATGATTCCAGTTATGACTCGAGCATTTCAACAAAAATTTAAATAATTATAAAGCTATGGGTTACAGGAGTTTAAGTAAATTTTATGTTCATTTAATCGGTGCTATAAAAGCTTTCATACCAGCTTCTATTTATATATACCAATCTTAACCATTAATACGCCTTTTCATTCCAAAGGCAGCATATATATCATTCTGAGCTGCAATGATGTAATTAATTCATTTAATTGTGCTTAAACAAGGAAGGGTGACATACTTAGTTGCCGTCGGCAGATAATGTAGGAGAAGTAACTGGGATCCTCGCTGAATATTGACATCCACCAACGTCATGTTCTCTGAAAAACTACCATCCAATTGTTTGCCACCAAAAAAATGCCAATATTTATGAATTGGAGTACCTGTTATAGTTATAGCATGTGCTTTTGCCATAAGGTGGGCAATAGTGTCTGTGGACTCACATTCCAAAGAATATGGGGGCTTACAATAATCTTCATTGCACTTGAGAGATTTCTGATAATTAATTCAAGAAAGAAAAACAGGTAAGTTTTTTTGGTTTAATTGAAAAGCAGGCAGATCAAAGCTAATCCAACAGAGTACTTGTTATATAGATGCTAAAGTACAACATATATAACAAAAACCTGGGCTTATATATCAAAATCCATGATTTTAATTGGAAAGCTAAAGCTAATCCAAAACACATTGATTATTGGTTTCTAACTGAACAAAGCCAGCACAAGTAAATCCAACGTCAGCTCGTTACTATAAGAAAAAGAATGAATAACTTACGCTCGAGGAGAATGTCAGTCCGGAATCGAGAGGATAATTTCTAAATAATTTGGGACAAAAATTTAGAAGAGAATGTATTATAGTTGAAGCTTCAGTTATTTACGTTGGAAGGGCTCAAGGGAATTAATGCCGTTCTAATAATGAAAAAGATGTTTGTACAGCCTGTTTATATCACTATTGATTATAAAACTTTCTGGTATGTATGTTGTTAATTGGGACAACATAGATAGTCAATGGCTCACATTAATTAAATTAAATCATCAATAAAATTTTCTTTATATCAACAAAATAAAAGTATGTCCAAAGTTGAACCTTGATTTCTGAAAAAATTGGTCCATATCACTTAATTGAATGTCTGTATAAATAATTGTTAACAATTTCAAAATTTTAGTCAATTTAAAAGACGACTATTATTGATTAACAGACAAGAAGTGAAAGAAAACTAAAAAGGATTGGACAGAAATATACAATTTTATTTATATTTTTTGAATTTTAATATTTATTTGTAATAAGAAGTGTGATTGGGGTGTTACTACAAAATACAGCAATATTAATATGATTCTCAAAATACCGTTTGTAGCAGAGATTATCATGTGAAACTACGGGAGAGCAGGGGAGCGTGAATGTACCCGCAGTCAGCATGAATAAATAAATAAATTGGCAGCAGTTGAATAACCCACTGATTAAAAATCAAAAGTCAATTCTTCTTTTGGTAAACAAAAAATTCAATTCTTTTTGCTTTCCGAAAGTTCCTTTTTTTTTCAAGGGGAGCAGGATGTATACTCCAATGAGCTCAAATTGCGGATCTGTTAATTATTAATGGCTGACACTAATCCAGTCCCAGCAATATCTATAGTAGCCTAATCCAAGATGTGTGCTAACAAGAATGGGACAGGATCCGTGAGGGATACTCTCGGTATACCCTTACGGATATTCTCATCGCTAATAGAAAAAACACCTTTCTGTTGGTATATCCTCGCGAATAGTTACTTTCTATCCTCATGGATATTGTCTCATTCTTATAGTTATAATACATTTCTAGCCTTAATAAAGACTTTATCTCCTATAATTTGAAATATTTGGTTGTTAGCTTATCAAATATCAAATATGACTTGAGATAAAATTATATTATTTCATACGTGTTTTCCTATAAGGCAATTAATTATTAAAAATCATACATATATAATAATTTTTTAATCAATCATTTAATCATAAATGTCACACTTATTTGCTTGGAGAACCCCCTAATGTTTTTTTAACGAAATTAAATTTAGGTATCAATGTTCTAAAATACCGAAATCAAGAGAAGAAGTCGAAACTTCGACCACATCTTTATTATGCAAAGTACAACCGCATTTACACTTCAAATGCATGGTTAAAAACCCGGCCAATACACTATTGGCTAATATGAATTACACTCTAAGTTCCTTGCCCTCTTTAATTAAAAAAACTTAATCATTATTTTCGGCTACGTCAACAAACTATAATTATTGTAGTGTATATGGTTTTCTAACAGACATTAATAATTTCTTAAGAGAAAATTTCCACGAAAGTTCTTTCTCCAAGTTCTTTAGACGAATTTTTTTTCTCTCAGTAAAATTGTGATTTGTCTGGCAACTTCCTCATTGAGAGCTCTGGTTCGAAATGAATGCCCCGGTCACTACTTCCTGGAAACTAAAAGTTGGATATATAAATATCTCTGAAATACAAGAATATAATATCTAGTACAATGAGGAGGGCTAAAATGTAAGCAATGCTATAATTGTACAAAATATTTATATCTTCAATTTTAAAATTCAAACAGATGGATCCGAACCACTCAATATGATCTCCATGTTAAAATGTCTTAGAGATCAAATTTTATATTTTTTGAAACATTTTTTACTAGTTTTTAAGATAGATACAACATTACTTTTTTTTTTAGAAAATTGTGGACCATCTAAAAATAATGATTTTATACTTTATTTAAAAAAAATTATAAAATTTCCAAAAATACAAAATTTGGTCTCTAATTATATTTTAACGTGAATATCATATTGAGCAGTTCGAATCGTTTATTTAAGTTTAAAATTAAAAATATAGATGTTAGAGTATAATTGAAGCATGAAGTACAATAATTTTTTCTATAAATTAAATCTCCGAGTAATTTCACGCTCTTTTTTCCATCTTCATGACCGTTAGGTCAACAGAATCTGAATTTCCGAGCGCTAGGTCTCCTGTGGAAACGAGCCCGAACAGGGGTAATTAAGTCATTTCGGTCAATAAAAAAAATTAAGTCATTTCGTAAGGTGATTTCAACGGAAAATTCTACATGGGATGTTGAACTTGTACAGAGCCTCGGTGTATACTTTCTTGCATGATCCTTTCAGAACGTAATTAGGATTACCGATTACGCCAAGAAGACAAAAGAGTCGCTGTGCATTGGTTCGGGACAAACTGGTGGACCGCGTGTAGGCGACAAAAGGAATCGAGAGGGTTTTAGAAGCGACATATCGAGTTTCGAGCTGGGTAAATATTGCCGTGATTTTTATTCATGCTTACCGTTCAATATAATTCGTTAACTATGTTCACTAAAATTGTATTCTATCAAAACTATCCAAACCGGTTATTAAAGAGCTGGTTCTTAATTTTTATTAGTTAATTTTTATTAGGACAGGCTATTAAATCGCCAGTCCTTCATTTTTTTATTTTTTTGAAAAAAGTTATAATTTTTTTTTTTTATTAAAGTTCTAGAAATTTTTTATATGTTTCTTTGAAATTGGATAGAAAAATATATAATTTAGCTTATTAGAAGGACTGAAACAAATAACCCGGATCCATATTTTGCAGATCGGGTTTTTCGCAGCTGTAAGAAAAATTAAAATATTTCTTTGTCTGTTATTGGAAAAAAAAAATGCTTTGAATCTTAATTATTAATCCCGGTTCAAAAGTCACCTCTAAGTAAATATAGAAAATATTTGAATTCTTCTATTTTCAAAAAAATAAAACAAATTTCTGAAACTGTGTCAAAATTTTATATATTATGCACGATTTTTAATGTAGAATGCACATTTTTGATGTGAGAATTATATCAGATTAAAACAACAAACGACTCAGAATCAACACTGTTTGAGTAATGATTACAAAGTTGCGGCAACTTTTCTTAAATTATTTTATATATTTTGCACGATTTTTGATGCACAATGCCCACTTTTTTTATACGAGAATTATATCAGATTAAAACAATGAACGACTCAGATTCAACACTATTTGAGTAATGATTGCAAAGTTGCGGCAACTTTGTAATAATTATTTTATATATTATGCACGATTTTTGATGCACAATGCACACTTTTTGATGCGAGAATTATATCAGACTAAAACAATGAACGACTCAGATTCAACACTGTTTGATTAATGATTACAAAGTTGCGGCAACTTTTCTTAAATTATTTTATATATTATGCACGATTTTTGATGCACAATGCAAACTTTTTGATGCGAGAATTATATCAGATTAAAACAATGAACGACTGAGATTCAACACTGTTTGAGTAATGATTATAAAGTTGCGGCAACATTTTTCTTAAATTATTTTATATATTATGCACGATTTTTGATGCACAATGCACACTTTTTGATGCAAGAATTATATAAGATTAAAACAACGAGCGACTCAGATTCAACATTATTTGAGTTATAATTACAAAATTACGCAACTGTTTTCTTAAATTATTTTTTATATTATGAATGATTTTATTATGCACAATGCACACTTTTTGATGCGCGAATTATATTATGTTAAAATAACGAACGACTCAGATTCAACACTATTTGAGTAATGATTATAAAGTTGCGCAAAAATTTTCTTAATTTTTTTATTTTTTCAAAAATAGAAATACCATAATATTTTCTATATTTTCCTAGAAGTGAATTTTGAACCGGGATCAATAATTCAGATTCAAAGAATTTTTATTTTTTTCCAATAACACACAATGAAGTGTTTTAATTTTTCTTACAGCTGCGAAAAACCCAATCTGAAAAATATTGATCCGGATTATTTGTTTCAGTCCTTCTAATAAACTAAATTATATATTTTTCTATCCAATTTCAAATAAACATATCAAAAAATTTGAAAACTTTAATAAAAAAAATAAAAAAATAAAACTGTTTTCAAAAAAAATAAAAAAAATAAAGGACCGGCGATTTAATAGCCAGTTTGGCTAGTTTTGATAGAATCTAGTTTTGGTGGGCATGATTGGCGAATTATATGGAACGGTTGGCATAAATAAAAATCACGGTAAATATTGTACTTGGCCTCATAACACTATGATTTTTATTTATATTCAAAATTAAATACAAATTATAGAAGCTGGGTATTTATAAAAATATGTAACTCGCTAATTATTAGTCGATTCTTAATTTTTAATATAAACCGGTTAATAATTGGCTGATCCTTAACTTCTTTTTTTATGTTTTGAAAAAAGTTATAATTTATTTATTTGATTGAAATATTAGAAACATTTTATATATTTCTTCAAAAAAAAAAGATATAATACTATATAATTTGATTTATTAGAAAAAAAAAATACAACAAATAACCCTGATCAATATTTTTCAGATCGGATTTTTCACAGCTGTAAAAAAAACTAAAATATTCTTTTGTGTGTTATTGGAAAAAAAATAAAAATACTTTGAATCTGAGTTATTGATCCTGATTCAAAAGTCACTTCTAGGTAAATATAGAACATATTTAATTTTTTCTATTTTCAGAAAAATAAAAAATAATTTCGCAAGTGTGTCATAATTTTTTTAAAACTATGTTCTCTCATTTTTTTTTTGGAAATTGAGATGATTTTATTTTTTATTAAAAATATTAGAAATTTTTTATATGTTTCTTGGAAATTGGATAGAATAATTTATATTTTAATTTTATTAGAAAGATTGAAATAAATAATCGAGATCAATATTTTTCAGACCGGACTTTAGATATTTTTTTCAGACCGGATCAATATTTCACATCAAATTTGATATATTCTATATCATATCAACGTTATTTAGATTTTTTTTTAAAATTAGCTAATTTGTTAATGCACATCTGTAAAGTTTTACCGATTACCACACTGTATTAAGCTCCAAATGAAATAGATAACGGTAATTAGCGAATAAATTAACAACATGTAATTTATTCCAAAAATATAAAAAATAAATATGTACATTAAATACATCATGTATCTAATATTATAAAATATGCAAATAAAATTATCTCATTTATATTTTTAAATGCCCTTTGAATTATTAACTAAATGAAGTGATTCCGGTCATTATTTAAGGCTACGTCAACAAAATATGTTAGTTTAACTTATCCTTCGGCTGGACTCAATTCGGATTGTAAACGACATTAATATTTATATCGACAGGAAATTTCCATGAAAGTGCTTTGTCCAAGTTGTAAACCGAGAATACTACTTTCATTAACAGGAAATTCCTACAAAAACGATACTACTTTTGAAACTGTTTTTGCGACAATTTGTTATATCATATGTATATTATTTAGGGTGCGTTTGGATGAATCAAAAATAGTAGTAAGAATATAACTATCTTCAATTTTAAAACAGTAGAACAGTAGCTATTCCAACATTTTGTAAAAATAGTAGCTCGAAACAATACTAATTCGGAATAGTAGTTATTTTTCACTCATCCAAGTGCACTCTTAATGTACATCATCTTCCACAGTCACATGGGATTTTTTAATTTTTTTTATTCTTCACTCGAAGCCAGAAGCTGCGAGAATCAAACTCTCTCCTCTTGGAATCATTGATTTTGTTCTGTATTTCCAATAATTTCTGACCAGCCTTAATATTTTTATTGACAGGAAATTTCTAAGAAAGTAAATTTTAAGTTGGGAGATCAATTAAAGAAATTTTAATTTTTCTTGCAACTTTCTTATTGAGAGTTCTGGTTGAAAATGAGCGGTCACAATGGAACTCTATCCATAGACATCATCAATAACTTGAAAGATGAAATCAAGCAAAATCTCCAGAACTTACCTGGAAATTCAATGGAGTCGGAGAAATTCACTATTTTTCGAGTGCCTGCGCATATCAGACAGAAGAACAAGGAGCTCTATGAGCCAAGGATGATTTCGATTGGCCCATACTATAATGGTAATGATGCTTTTCAAGCTATGGAGAAGCATAAATGGCGTTATTTCCGAGACTACCTCTCTCGAAATACCAAAAACAGCTTTGAGAACTGTGTTAATGAATTACAAGGATTAGAATATCAGGCACGCTGCACGCAGATGCTATTTTGAAGAAGTGAAACTTCCGAGCAAACAATTTCTCAAGATGATGCTCCTTGATGGATGCTTCATAATTGAATTCCTTATAAAATGGTATTCCGGAATTCCGGATGCGATATTTGATGTTGGTTGGATTTTGCCGATAATTCGGAGCGACCTACTCCTGTTGGAAAATCAGATTCCTTTCTTTGTGATTCAGAAATTGTTCGGCCTCCTTACATCCTCTGACCCTGCTCCGACCCAAGAGAATACTCCAGTTGTTCGCAGAATAGCACCTCTTGTTGAAATGCTTTTAGAATACTTATCAGAAAAGAAGAAGGAAGGGCGTCCTGTCCTTATACTCGTAGAGATTAAACACATTTTACACCTATACCACCTCTGTTACGTGCCCTCACAGAGACCTAATAAAGTCTTTGCAAAAACATACGACATACAACGATGGTTGAACCCGATAAAGCTTGTGTTTGTTTTCCTCACTTTTTTTTTTTGAAGTTGTGCTTCAGGAAAACCAAGTCGACTATAAGGTTTCCTCGAACAATTCCATCTGCTACTGAGCTCAAAGAAGCCGGTGTGTCCTTTAAGTGCAAGAAATCAGAAATAATATTGGATATCAAGTTTCAAAATGGCACTCTTGAGATCCCCTTTATTTCGATAGAAGAGACATGGAGATCCCGCCTGTTGAACCTTGTGTCATTTGAGCAGTGCTATAGCAAACTCGACATGGATCTGACGAGCTATGCGTGCTTCATGGGTGGCCTATTTAAAAATGAAAGAGATGTCACCCTACTTCAAAAGGTGGGAATTGTGGACAATCTACTCGCTACAAATGATGAACTGGTTTCGTTTTTCAATTGGCTAACCGAGTGCTCCTATTTGGACTACGATACACACTACCTCAAGGACCTGTTTATAGATGTGAACAGGTATTACATTTACGATTGGCATAAGTGGATGGCAACACTCAAGAGAAATTATTTCAGTAATCCATGGTCGATTATATCAGTTATAGCTGCTTTTACTCTTTTGGCACTCACTGTCCTACAGACTTTGTATACTATACTTTCTAACTACCACGGGAAGTCTTAGTTCTTCTGTTTATTATGTAGGAATTTAATGTATTATATATTTCTTTTTTCTTTTTTTTTTCTTTTTTTCTTTTGTCAAGAGTAGAACTGTAGAACCATTGAGTATGCTATGTATTTGCTACATAGTTTGGAGTGATTTTTGTAAGAAAATTAATACTCTTTGGCCAAACAATATTGTAGCACGAATGTTTCAAATTTGTAAATTAAGTAGTGATATATCACTACTGTAACCGTAATAGACTCAACCTGATGTAATAAGATATTTGATTCATTTAACGCTTGTCATTTACTCAATTACATTTAACAATTTTATGATCCGTCCTAACCCATATGCTGTTGCATCTGATTCTGTACCGTTTGTGGGTCACTAAATTTTTTCGGTTTCAAAGTAAGTATATGTTGTCTTGACAATAAATTGGGGGCTAATTATAAAAGAGACCTGAATATAATCCAATTCATTATCTCTAAAATTTATTAACATGTTTTTTCAAGAGTGAGGCCATGTATCAATGTCTTTATTTTCAAGGTTCAAACAGTCAAATTGAACCATTCAACCTTACATCTCCATATGAAAATTTATTTAAATAAATAGAAAATCGATGCATTTGATGATCTAGAATTTTTCGATCAAGTAATTTCTATCTATCTCAAAATTAGTACAAAAAAGGAAAATTTTAATTTTTTTGCTACAAGTACATTTATATATGAAAATCATATTGAAAGTTACAGATCGATTGTTTAATTTTAAAATTAGAGATGTTGATCTATAATACAAACTAATATGCATTATATATGATACCATGGCCTCCCTTTTTGTTTGAAAACCATTGGTTCATATTCTACCTTACCATTTATTCTAAAGTAAAAAAATATATATTTTCGTGGGCCTTTAAGCAAAACAACCATTTGATAATTGGATGTTTTATCACTCACCACTTTCCAAATTCATATCACCTGAGGTAACAAAAAAAAATTGAATTTAGATCTACACCGTCCGATCTGCTCTGGCACGAGGACTAAAGGACACTTTGTATTTCACTTCCACCGGATTGACTCAGATTCTGATCGAACGGTGTTGATCTAAACTTAAATATTCTGTTACGTGAGAGGATGCTGACTCTCACTTGGCATGGACGCATGGTAAACAGGGTGCGTATCCTCTGAGATATCTCAATTTTTGCGTGACCGACGTGTCCGGTGGCTATTCGGGCGGAACGTAGGGGGCAGTATTTATTTGAGCTTTGAGATTTGTGCAAAACTTATTTAAACGATTGAGATATTCCAAAAAATCAGGCAAAGTTTGAGATATCTCAGAGGATGGGAATTCATGGTAAACAACGAGAAGTCGAGAAGTCGAGAACCCTACTACCCTAAACCTGACTTTTCTTTCCTACTCCAAAAAAAAAGCAAAAATAACGAAAATGTCTTTCCCTTTCGTCTCCCAAAACCCTACCAACCAAGACCAAAAACCCCCGCCAAATTCTCTCGAGTTCAACATCAATTCCTTCCTCTCCAGTCTCCAGTCCTCCGCCCATGCTGTTCTCTCCCACATCTGCCCTGTGGGCCCCATCCCCCCTCCTTTTGCTCGCATTCCCTCCAGTGCGACGCGCAACACATCCTCCTCCAGTCCTTCCTCTCAGCCAGCAGCCAGCTTGCCAATGTACAAATTTCCCTTTTTAAGTATTTATTATTGTAAGTTATTTCTTCATATATTAGGTAGGCTTTGGTTTATTAGCATCAATATCCCTGCATATATTTTAATTGTTCAAGTAACATATTATCAATTTCATGAAGTTATAGTGCATTACTAATGTGATTATCTTTTAATTTTTCTCGAATTTAACAACTCAATTGTTTCTGTTTAAAAAATGTATAAAAGGTCCCTAATCTTTTTGAAATTTAAATAGGAGTACCACTGTGGGGTTCAATGAAGCTAGTATTGCGGATCGGTTGGATGGTATACCAGTATATGCTCTGAGCAACGGACAAGATGAGATTGTACTGGTATCTGCTCCAGATTCTGGTAAATCTCTGGGGCTGTTTTGTTTCAAGAAAGAAGATGCTGACGCCATATTAAAAGAAATGAGAGAGATGGATAAAGAAATGAGACATGAAGGATCAAGGGTCGTGCCTGTTGCATTGAACAAGGTAAATGCAAGTACAACATTATGTTATATGAAAATTACATTTGAAGCCAGATAAAAGTGAGTTTTTTTCTTTATTTGGTTAGAAGGGCGTTTGATATAGTGAAATATTTTGATGTTCTATTGAAGAATGTGTTCTCCTTTTTTAAAGGTATGGATACATAATAGGGACACATTTAAGAGTTTTTCTTTGATTACTAATTTTTATTGGTACACATAACATTGTCCTAAATTCAATGGGAAAAAAAAAATACAAGAAAATCTTCTACTATTTATCTCCAATGATATATGAATTTGTCCAGCTTTAGGGTCTGGATCATTTATGATAACTCAAATTTTGAGTTTGAGTTCAGACTGTCCGGTTTGACACGAATACTAATAGGATCTCATGAATTTTCGAATTAATCCAAATTAAGCCAAATTATGATGGGGCAATTCAATTCAAACTCAAAATTGTAATTACCTTAATCCGGATCCAAAAGCAGAATCTGGATCGACGAGAATTTATAGCTGAGGAGAAGATGAGTACGCATGATTCAGTGGATTCCATTTGTTCGCCATGAAAATTGCAAACTAACAAAAAAGGGAAAAAAATGTTTGGAAAGCGAACAAACATATATTGATGTATGTATAAATGTAGGTAAGAATGTTTAGATGCTTGGACAAATACATGTATTGCAGTAAGTATATGGTATCTTGTATGATATATTTGTGTCATATGATATATTTGTTTGGAATTTTCATATATATATATTGTTTTCACTCTTGATGTTCTTCTTTCTTTTTTGAGAGGGGGGCATGATATAGCTAACTTTTTTAATGTTTTATGAAGAATGTGTTCTCATCTTTTACATGTATGGATTCATAATGTTGTTTCTAGGGAAACATTTTTTGTTTTAAAACAATGAAATGTCTAATTTAGATGCTTAGACTGGTACATGTATAGCATTAAGTATATAGTCTCCTGTATGTATATTTATTTTATAGGACTTAATTGTAGTAAGTATCGTAGTAATGAATTACTTTCATTGTATTTAGATTTTTCAACTGAAGGCAGATGGGATTTCTTTTAGATTTATTCCCGAATCTTCTCAGGTGGTGAAGGCTATTAAGGCAAGTATTATTTTTCCAAGTAGATATATAACTATATATTTTTTTTCTATTTTCTATTTTCTATTTGTAGTTTAGTTTTACTTTATTTATTTAAATTTATAGGAAAAGGAGAAGGCTGGTGAAAATGCTGGAGGGGGTTTCAATGGTGTGCCAGTTTTTCAGGTGAGGGGCTTTGATCTGATAATCTATTAAATTTTATACAAAACTGGTACCAATACGGTTGCAATAACACATATTTTCTCCTTTATGCTTGTTATTTTGTCTGTTATATTTCTTGAATCGAGCTCATTTTAATATATTTACCTGTATTCCAGTCTAAAAGTTTGGTTGTGAAAAGTGGAAACAAGAAATACCGCCCAGTCTTCTTCCGAAAGGTTAGAGTGAAAAAAAAGTCTTACTAATTTTACCTTTATAGCCTTCCTTTTCATTATTTTAAATACTTGCTTCCTCAATTGAATGATGCAAATAGGAGGATCTAGACGATTCACTTGCCAGAGTATCAAAAGAACAGAGGCGATTAAATCCGACCAAGACAGTTGGTGATATACAGGTAAATTATTAATAGCGAGTGGAAAAATGCCTTTGATGCCCCTCAGTTGATTTTCATTATGGTCTACTAAACTTGAATTGTTTACTTTATCTGTATGAAAAAGACCTAAGCATGAAAATGAATACCATATTTGTGTTTTGCTATATCTGAATCAGGGTATGGCATTAAGATGAAATTAGGGAATTTCTTTCTGGTATATATTTAAGGAAAATAAATAAAAATGGAAAACATGTTTGATTACATTAAAATTTGTGTCAATCCATAATTCTAATTTGTCATGAATAATTGGTGTAGCTACTTATTTCTATTTAATTGTTTCCTCTTTGCAGGTTGGAGTGTTTGAAGAAATTCTGAAAACTATGGTGGTGTGTGCTATATATCTTATTAATTTCCTTACCTTTCTGATTTTTCTTAAAATTTATTATAGAAGGTTTATTAATGCATGTTAATAACAGAAAATGATTGCACAATTATATCTGTAGGAGGGATCTGCATCAAAATGGGATGATGTGGTTTTTGTACCACCTGGTTTCAAGATGCCAGCTTATCAAAACTGATGCCATGACCTAATAGTGGATTCTTTAGATGTTAGTTTTTATTTTCTCCAAATTTTTAGGATTAGAAAGATAGCTTAGTCTATTCTAATGCTCTAACTTATTGTTATTATACAAAAAAACTTCAAATATAACAGAACTTTTGGTGGGTTAACATATTGTGCGGTCCAGCATAATGCAGTATGTAGTTTCTTCTTTGTGTGAGGCTATGGTACTTTGCAAAGCACATGTCGATTTGTACTGTGAATTCGCATCTTCATTTTTAAAGTCCATACAGTCAATATGATTCATTCAACATGATCTTTGTAAAAATGTACTTGGAGATTGAATTTTACATTTTTTAGGACTTTTTACTAATTTTCAAATAAGTAGAAAATCACTTAATTTAAAATTTTTGGGCAATCAGTAGTTATTTTCAACCTATCTAAAACTAAGTGAAATCCAATCTCCAACTATATTTCCTCGGAAATATCATGTTGAGCGGTTTAGATTGATTAATTGAGCTTCAAAAATATAGATACGAATCCGTAGTATGGGATGTCTCACGCTTTGCAAATACCATAGCCTCACTCTTCTTCTTTTACTATATTTCATAATTACTGGTTACTGTAAATAAAATTCAAATTCTATGCCCAAGGTCCCAGGTGCTTTTTAAAGCTTAAAATTCTCGAGACAAAGAAATAATATAACTATGCGTGTTTGAGCATGTTTTATCTACAACAGCTTCTAAAACTGGTATAAATAAAAATATTTTATTTATACAAGTTAGCGATTTCGTTGTTATATTTGGCAATCACTTTGTCTCTCCTAACTTTCATGGTTGGTGTCATCATACCATTATCCACCTGAAATTGACGAAATGAAACAATTTAGTAATAAAATAATTAATATGAACCTGATAAACATAATCTTCAAATTTACCAATGAAAACTGAAAGAGAAAAAAAAAAGTTTGTAAGATTTACCGTGAAAGGCTCATCTATAATTAATATTGGGCCGACTTGAAAAGCACAACCAGCAGTCCTACAATTGTAAAGTAAACAGTATTTATAGAATGATTCATTTCTCAAAGTCAAAATATTAGATAATTCGCACCATATAATGGAATTTGCTGAAATATACTCACCAAGTTCTGACTTCACCATATAAAAGATTTCGCACTTTTTCTTTGGTTAGTTCCTCCTTTTTCTCAAGCAAAACTGATTTGACTTCATCTTTACTAGGAACAATGATTGCACCAAGACGCCGTTGATCCTAGAAATTAAATAATTTACTAACGATATTTTGAGTTTGTCAGGGCAGAATAGTTGGTCTGTTTTTACTTTCCCAGATGTATGGTTAGCATGACAATTACACAGTTAAAACTCTGCATTATGCAACCATATTTTTAAAATTTTGCTTTTATTGTTCTATGAGACTAGTGACATGTATGTGGCGAAGGATCATTTCTGAATTTATTTTTTCTTTTTTGTTCATAAAAAGTGTACCTGGCCAATGACAACTATTTGATGGATCAGACTACTTCGCATGGCTGCTTCCTCTATATCTGTCGGCTCCACATTTTCACCTAGAAAATCATATTACTGGAATATAATATCCATAGTGCTAGTACATCAGAATGCTACGTATACCCTACAAAAGAGGAATTCCTCAAATACCCCTCCAAAATGATTAATATAATATAAATCTTGCCCATCTTGCCCATCTTGTTTTCTTCTGAAGTTCCTAAATCTACCTCAAATTTCTACCCTATTCATGTTGACGTAAAAGACAAGACGGAGATGTTGCTTTCACATCTTTTAGATGAGGAGAGTCAAGAGTACAAGACGTATACTTTTGCAATGTTAAACTTGATACCCATGTTTGTTAAGGGTTTTATTATATTTTTTACTTTGCATGAGTATTTATGTGATATTTCAACACTATTCGGATATTTGGAGGTGCTCATAATATTCTTTTCACTTTGCATGGGTATACTTTACAACCTTTAGGAGTTAATTTATCATTTGATTTTGAAATAACCTGTGGTGAGAACAATGGTATCCTTGGCACGGCCTTCTAGAACAAGCATGCCTCCGCAAAGGCGGCTCCGACCGATGTCATGCTTTGGAGCAATCCATCCTATATCTCCAGTGTCGATCCAACCGTCCCTGTCCAGTGCTCCTTCTGTTGAAGATTTATTCTGTTTCATTAAAGGATTAAATAAAAAAAATGCAATTAGAACAACATATACATCAACAGAAATTAAACCCAGTTAGGGATATACTTGTCAATTCCCAAAAAAGTTACACAGTTTCAAAATAGCATCCAATTAATGACTGAGGCTATGGTACTATGCATACCGCAGGTTGCTCCGTACTATGGATCAATATTTCCATTTTCAAAGTCCAAACATTCGGATGAACTGTTCAACATGATTTCATATGAAATGTATTTGCAGACTAAATTTACATTTTCTTTTAGAATTTATTTACTATTTTTTGAGGTAGGTAAAAAATTATACTTTTGAATGGTCTAGAATTTTTAGCTCAAGTGATCTACATGTACATTTGACCTGATTCCTTTTTATGCGCAGAAAATAATGTACATATAGCCCATTTTTCAGCACAATTGCAGGCTTTTAGATGCATAGTATTTGCCTATCAGAAGAAACTCCGCAATCAACAGTTATGTTATTAGATCCGATCATAATGCAAAATTCAATGCACGATGATCACCGTTAGATTTGTATACCTTGTAATAGCCTTTCATGACTTGAGGCCCTCTAATCTTGACAATACCTTTCGACCCATTTGGGACCAATTGACCTGTTTCCGTATCCACAATCTTGATTTCTGTGTGCTTTATCGGATGCCCCACTGTGCCTAGAACCTTCACAAATTAATAAAGTGTCATACTAATTTGATCAAGTTCAACTGGAGCTACTTTCATAATTTTTTATTTATTTTTAATAATCTTGAAGGATAAAAAAGGAAGTTTAGACATTTTACATTACAATCAGGCCTTCTAGCAGCGACAACAGGGGAGGTCTCTGTCAAACCATACCCATTTTGTACTTTGACCCCAATTGCCTGAAACAACAAATTCAAACTAAAAATCAAATATAATGCTAAAAATAAACAAAAGAAAATAAAAAAGAAAAAGATAATGAATGAAAAGCTAATCTAGAGTTTCAACCTCAAAAAATTTATCAATATGCATCGGTAGACTTCCACCTCCACTAATACCAGCCTGCATGTTTGATATAAAAGTTTCACATATATTATAGCATTTATCAAATGCTACATTTCAAGTACAATACTTTGGGTATCTATCTTTTCAAAGATATATGAATACTCTCTTCTAAAGATATATGTAAAAGTACACCTTTGATATACCAATTGAAGAGTGAATTTTAGTGTAGAGCAGTTTTTTTGCAAGGATATGCAAAGGAAATAGAATGGCAGCCACAAATCGTGCCCACAACCAATCGAAGATGCACATAAATAATGGAGGTTGCCTTGGATTCTTAGAAAGTGCTTTTCCCTTTGTAATTATTTCCAGAAAGATAGAAAAGAAAATGTCAGAAATTAGTTGTAAGGTCATGCATGATTTAAAAAACCCGAAAACGAAATGTTGTTTTTTACAAACCTCATAAATTCTCTTAGCCTCTGTATAAAGCAAACTTATGTTAATTAACATAAGTGCAACTAACTTCCGAGCAGTTGAATTAGCTGAGATCTGCTTTTGGATTGAACTGCACATAACGACAATACACAACTCAAGAGCTTTATTCAAGGGAAATAAATAAAATAGAAGTAACATTTGATGGAATTTAAACCTACTTGTAAAGTGTTTCATATACTAGTGGCACTGAAACAACATACTGAGGTTGGTACTGCTTCAAATCTTGCTAGCAATTAACAACCAAACAAAAACAAAATGTCATTGTTTTTAAAAATGCATACCAAATTAATTTATAGATATTAAAATTGTCAAATCATTTTTATACCTTGAGAAAATTGACATTGGTGTAAACTTGTTCTGTTCCATGTGTAAAGATGAAATACTCAGCAGCACGCTCATATGCATGCCATGATGGAAGCATACTAAGAAATCTATCTCCAACTTGGCACGGTACTATTTCCCACAAATTATTTATCTGAAATTGTTAACACAATGCCAGTAAAGAATTGGGAAATTTTTCTGTCTTCTGCAGATAACAAATATTATCTGAATATTTTTTTAAGTTATTAGTAAATTAGTCAGTGTACATAAATCATTACATTTGACCAAACCTTACAAGTTTGGTGTTATTTGCAATTACCACAAAACTGAATATTGGTGTATTTAAGTCTCAATAAATCAAAATGTAATTATTCTTTGAAAAGAGTAACCAACCTGGTGCAAGATGTTCTGATGAGTCAGCATAACACCCTTTGGTGTACCACTCGTACCACTGGTATATATCAATGTTGCCACGTCATCAGGTTTTATGGCCTCAAATTCTATCTTTTCACCTTGTTAAAAAGAATAAATTTAATAAAAATAGTCCACTAGTTAAAAGAAAAACAAACAATGCTAAAGATGAAATAGTACCTTCTTTTATAGACTCTACCAACAAATGGCGTTTCTTTTCCCCTAGTTCAGTGATTTCATTGTACATATATAAAGGTATATTCGTCATGGCAACATTTTTGCTTGTGTCCAGTTTGTCGCCCCAAAGCACAATTACAAATCTAACCTCAACTCTTGGAACAAGGGAATCGACTAGCCTTTTAAGGAATTTTGGGTCGTCTACTACAAGACCTACACTGTAATTATAGGAGAAAACAACAATAAATAGGTATCCTTGTCTGAAAAGAAAAAGAAAACAAAAGCTACTTTTAAATAATTTAATCTTAAAAACAAGTGAAAAATCCAATAATAGTCAGGAAAAAGTAGATTGACCACATCAAATCCCCTCTCTCCACAAAAAAAAAACTAAATAATAAACAAAATTAATGGGTACCGAATTGACCTAGTTTCTATGTAACAACATCTTATAATCGAAAAATGTGTACCTTTCTGAATGGGTATAGATTTGAAATAATTCTTCATCAGTTGATCTCGTGCCTCGTACAACATTTATAGCGCCTGTGGCCATGATACCTGCAATACTACACCCATGTAATTTTACAACTCCAACCCTAAAAGAAAAAGGTAATACTTAATTCAGGAAAAGAACACACACCTTGATCAGCAATTAGCCACCTAGATGAGTTGTCAGCAAAGAGAGATATCTTTTCCTCTGGGAGTGATCCTATCTGCCTCAATCCTTCAGCAAAATTCAAAATTTCTTGCTCGAGCTGAAAATTGACTGGAATCTCTTAAAAATATTAAAAAAAAGAAACATATAGGTTTTCAAAAAGTTCAGGCAGCAGGAGATTGTCCCATTTGAATTTTTCTTCTGAAATGTTTCTCATTAGGGGTGTTCAATGGATCCAGTTTATTTGGTTTTCAACCGAACCGACAAATTTTGGATTAAATGGTTTGGTTCGGTTTAATTTTTGAATTACTTTGGTTTTTTATATTTGGTTCGGTTTTAATCTCTCTTATTTCGGTTCGACTGGTATATATCTTGGTATTTATTTCTTTGATTATTAAATGTATTTGTGTACTTGAGTTTTTGAAATTTATCTCTCTTGTTTCGGTTCAACCAAACATACCAAAATTTACTTCGGTTTTTTTGGTTCGGTTGTTATTCGGTTGACAAGTTTAATTCATTTGGTTCAGATAGAATTTTGAAAACCAAATAAACTTTTTGGTTTGGCAATTTTAATTCGGTTTTAACTGTACCAACCGTTTGAACACTCCTATTTATCTACAGTATTAAAACAATGAGAAATTTATATTACTTGTTTGTAGGTCAAATTTGGAAGATCGTGATATGGATCCACCAAGGCAACCTGATCCCCGAACTTTTGTGCATTACTCCTCCAAATTTCCGGAACTGCCTTCCAGTCATGAGAGACAGAGTGAATGTCAGTGGCCGGGCCCGCAATTTGTCCCTCTTCAAGAAATTTAGAGCCTTTCCTTTTTACTTTACTCCCAACCTACACATGAACAAATCAATGTTTTGTAATTTACAAACTCAAATGTTATTAATTGTACCAAGAAAATATAAATATTTAAAAATGAGATTTTTAATATACAAGGGACTAATGCGAAAATTTTACAATTTTTTTTAAAAGGTCGCTAATCATTCCTCTCAAAAGTGCAAGTGAGGTGCCCCATATCTGTCCATGATTGTAATTTGTGAAGTATTGAACTCCTAAAGGCAAAAATAGTGTTTACTCACAAAAAGTAAAATTGTGGAAAAGGTGCTTTGATTATTCTTACTTTTTTCCCCTTCCAATAAAATTTCAGGTGCATAATTACATTAAAAGGTGGAACATCGATCATGCAAATAGACCAACTGATTACTGATCTAGCTAAATACCACTGCACTCAGTATATTTGAATTTTAAACAAAAATTCAATCAATAAAATTTCTAACAGAGAACATTTTCCAACCTCCGAGCAACAAAGAGCTACACCAGATCGATGGCGCCTGATCGAGAAGCATGACTTGGACGCGGTCCACGACGGTCCATGGCGGGAGGTGAGGAGGAGACCGGCCGGTCCACTTTGGTGTAAGAGGTGGACGCCTGAGTTGGAACTGATTCGCATCGCCATTTTTGTGCTGATCAAGTGTGTGGGAGAGATTTTTCTCGTTTTAGCATAGAAGACTGCACATGAAGGCAGCTGAGAGAGAAAATGTCGTTTAGAAATGAAAGTCTGCCATTGAGAAAAAAAAAATTAATGTATATATCTGACAAATCACGAGCTCTCTGACTTCTATTTACGGGCTCTTTATTAGGATCAGTATTCTCTGCAGAGTTTTTACTTTTTTTACCAGTGCTGTACGGAGCTGATTGGACAACTCTCAGATTTATTTCCAGCTAGTAAGTGTGGAGAGCGTTCGGGATGATAAAGGGCAGTATTAATTTTGTTTTGAAATTTGTGTGAAAATCTTATTTGATTTGTCCGACCAAAACGAACGAACCAGATTAAAAACTCCACGAACGAACCAGATTAAAAACTCCGTGGTGGATGTGAATTCCTCTTTATTGATCTCATCAGTTATCAACTAAGGTAACAGATATTTCTGTGAGATCCAGACTGTTTGATACATAAATAGTAAAACAATCCATACATTTTATTTTTATGATGGTACAGGTTTAATTTAATATTTTTTCTCAAATGGTATTGATAAATTAAAAAATGGACCGGACACAGAATTCCAACTAGGGCTGATAAAAAAATAGCTCGTAGTTGGATGGTTCGATTGAGTTTGAATCGAATTTTTTTTCACAATTAACTCGTTTGAAGTTTGTTCTGAAACGAATCAACTAGCTCGGTTCGAAATTAGTTCACGAACCGTTCATTAGCGACTATCACTAGTTTGCTATCCCTCTCCCTCGCTCTCACTCTGCCTCACTCTTCTCCCTCGCTCTGGAGTTATGAAAACAAAGATTAAGGAATGACGGTTCTCTTCTGATTCATCTCAATTCGAACTATTAATGAATAAAATCGAATTAGTTCGAATCGCACCGAATCAAGCTCTAAAAAAGTTAGGTTCAAAATTTGTTCGAACTCAAACTAAATAAATTCACTTCGGATTGATTTGTTTGCAGCCCTAATTTTCTACCAATCTGATCAGAAAGCTTAGTGCATTATCGGGCCCCACCACGGCAAGCTTAGTGCATTATCGTAACTAATTCGGATTGGGGAAAAAAAAAGCAGAAAGCTTTCTATTGGCCAGGATTTATTGCGGTACGAACCATCATTCCAATTATGTGGCTAAGCATCTATGTCACAAAAACAACTAATTATATCAAAGCATTAATGTCTATTGGCAGAGTTCTAAATAGCTAACTATAGCTGTAGAATAGATGCGCTATAGCTTTTTCGGATCTCAAAAATTATAACGTTATTAATCGCTTTTCTTTTATAATGATTTTAAATAGCTAATTATGATTGCACTATAATTTTTTTTTAGACTTTAAAAGCTATAACGCTATAATCGCTATTTATAACCTTGCTATTATGCAAAATGTCATATACAAAATGTATGTCTATATCCTAAAAACAACTAATTTTAATTCCACTAAATACACCTCAAAAGTTAGGAAGCCTTAAAGTAATATTACTTAGTTCCAACTTCCAACCAATAATATTACCAAAAATATACTGTACTGCATTAAATTATGTACAGCAGAAAAAAAAGACGAACAATAGAAGAAAACTGTTCCTTGTATATAAACCAGTACTGTATCAGAATGCCCTACAAAATCTGCTCCTTGTACCAGTATGCTGCATTTGAATGTAAATATGATACAATGATAACAACAACGAGTCAAAAAAGCATAAAATATTTTTCTACCGAGCCAAAATGATGTTACAAACTATTTTGCTGTTACAACAACAGAAAAGTGATCGACTTACATTCCTGTTCTTAGCAAGAATCCAAAAGAACAATGCATATATTGAACGAAAACAAAGTCTTAACTATTGCTAGTAACGTCCTTTTCTATACCTTCTTCCATCTAGAAACCGGCCAAATGTTCGTATTCCCTCCTGATACATTCTTGCTTTCAAAAACCCATTAACAGCAGATACCTCACTTGTAGCAAAACCGACTCTGTCCATAACCAACTCAATTAAATCTACAAGTTTTTTCTCCATTCTCAATGCCAACAAACCCTCGGCCAAGTTCAAAAACGATGAAAACTCGGGCACAAATTCCTTCTCCACCATCTCCACTAAGAAATCAGCGGCCTCCATTATCGGCCCCCCACCACGGCAGAGGCCCCGCATGACTATTTTGTAACTAATAGCATCTGGATCCTCTCCAGTTTCTTGCATTTCTCTAAATAGCCCCATTGCTTCTTTATTCCGACGTGCCTTAAAAAGAGTGGATACCACTGGGTTGTACTCTCTTGGACCCGGTTTCAATCCCTTTATGCGCATACCCCTAAGCAGTTTGCATGCATATCGGGTTCGCCGTGCCTTGCAAAAGCAGTTAATTAGGTTTCCATAAACAAACTTGTCAGGTTCAAACCCGTTTTGGGTCATGCTTTCCACTAACTCACCTGCCTCCTTTACATTACCTTCCTGGCAATAGTGTGTCAAGATGGAGTTGTATGTGTACTTATCGGGTTTGAACCCGTTAACAACCATCTGATCCAGTAGATCCTTTGCCTCATTTATTCGGTTACTTTTACAAAGCCCGTCAATAAGGGAGTTGTATGTGACTAGGTCTTTAGGGACCCCATTTATCTCCATTTCATCGAATAAGTCTAGTGCATCCTCTATCCTTTTCTCTTTGCAAAGCCCGTCTATTAATATATTGTAAGTCGCAGCAGGTATTGAGCACTCATTGAGTTTCATTTCTTTCAACAACTTTAAAGCCTTATGTAACCGCCCCTCGGAACATAGTTGCTTAAGGAAGATGTTATATGTGACATCATCGGGTGTGCACCCGTTATCTCTCATTTCCTCAAACATCTGATAAGCAAGTTTCAATTCACCTGATTTGAGAAGACCATTAATCAATGAATTAAAGGTATAGGCATCTGGTGAAAGACTGTTACGAGTGAGGTCATGCGCAATATCTATGGCCTCATCGACACGATCAGACATGCATAAGGAATTTATTAGGATATTATAAGTGACCAAATTAGGTGAATAGCCTTTCTCTACCATTTTATCAAGTATTGTCATGGCCTCTTCAGTACAATTTGTTTGACATAAATGGTTGATTAAGGTATTGTACACGGTCTCATCTGGATCAAAACCGGCACTAATCAAGTCATCTAGAACACCAACTGCTTGTCTGACATACCCAGCCTGGCACATGCCATTCAACAATGAAGTGAACATGAACTTGTCGGTTATTAAACCGTTACCCGACTCCTCTTGGATGAGGCTCATAGCTTCTTGAATGAGGCCCTTCCTACAAAACCCCTGTACAAGTAGACTTACTGTTACATCTGTCAGTTTAATCCCTTCTTGTACCATTATATCTTTTATTCTCAAAGCAGAATCAAGGTTTTCTTCTTCAATAAACCCCTTCATTAATGCTGTAAGTATTTTCTCATTTGGAGATATATTTCTCTTAGACATATCATCGAGCACTAACAGTGCAGCTTGAGTCTGATGGTTTTTGCAAAAGGCCGTGATTAATGAGGTAAAGGTCTCTATGCTGGGCTCACATCCTCTTGTTACCATTTCAGTAAAAACCAATTCCATAAGCTTTAGTTTGTTTCCCTCCAAAAGAAAATTAAGGAGGTGATTGTACAGCACTATGTCTGGTCTTACCCCAAATTCTTGTTCCATTTGATTTAGTACAAAATCAACAGCCTCATCAAATAAAGAGAATTTGGCATAGCATTCTATGACAAATAAGAAGGTATTACTGTTGATTCTGATTCCTTTCAGACTCATCTGTTTAAGAACGAAATTCAATTCACCAAAAGACCCCGTCTTCCCCAATTGTGTGATCATTTCTTCATAAACAGGATAAGATAAATCCGACTCGTTCCTTTCCAGTGCTGAATTGAATAGTCGGAACGACAATATGGGGTCATTTTGTTTACGAATTAGGGTTAAGAGGCTGTTCGAACTTGATTTGCGTGGCAGAGACAATTCGGTTGGATTTGAAACTGAGGCGCCATTTAGGGATGCAAAAGAGACCACATAGTTCGGTGGTTTTTTGGATTTGAGAGAGAAGAAAAAGGAAGGATGGATTGTTAAAGCTGTGGAGAAAGCCATTGAGGCAATTCCGCGAACATCTACAGTGCACTGGTTTAAGGTTTGGAGAGTGGAGTCTCCACAAGTGATGATTTTTTTCTTTTAGATAAGAGTCCATATATACTAAACTATAAAATAACAGAATATTTCTGTATAGATCCGAACAGTCCGATGACTCCGATCAGAATCCCGACCGGATTGGAATGCGAAGGTTTCTGTAATATTCGTGTGGACTTTGATCTGACGGTCCAGATCAAAATATACCTATCATGTTACCTTATATGATAGAGGGAGCGAATTAAACAGAGAGACATTTTTCATGGCTGATTCACTTGGATGTATTTGTCGAGTACTGGTGTTTTGACAGAAGTAGCACACACAAAATCTTACAGAAAAGAGGATAAGGTAATGTAGAAACTAGAGTGAAATTAACTGTATGTACCCAAGAAGACGGGTCAGACGCGGGTAAAAAAGGTTGATACAGCAATATACTACACGTATGGTTATAATTATAAAGCCATAAATAATGGATAGGATGCACCCCCGAGAGAAAAAGGTAAATATCCGTGAAGCTTTTTCTTTTTAAATTGTTTGATTTTTTTTATATGATAATTAATACAAAGATATTGTTGACAATATAGCATAAGTCTGCTACACATATTGACAGTAATTGTCCAGTTCAATTTGATGACTATTTATCAAGGTTCTAAATAGTGATTATAGCGGTATAGCGAGGAGACAAAAAAAAAAAGCTATAGCGAAAGCTTTCATACATAGTGTTTTTTTTATTTTCAAAATTTGTAGTCTATATTTCTACTAATTATCAACATAATCAATATTAAAAATTGAGTTAATAACTAAATAATAACTGAACTAAGTCTATATTTTTTTCAATTATGCACATAAGAAGAAAAAAAAAGATATACAAGGTAACATTATTTAATAGTTCATACTTCATAATATTACATATTATAATAGACAAAGAGCAATTAATTTTATAAGTGAAATAAAGTTAGTATACCTATTTGAATATTTTATATATTCTAATAATAAAAAGTTTTCATTGAAACGAACAATGATAATTTTACAGGTTAATGCTAAATGAAGAAAAAATAAAAAGAAGAATTAATATTTAAATATTTTTCGATATAGAATAAGAGACTAGATCACAAATAGGAACAAAAACATATAGTTCGGTTTAGCATACTTATTATAGCAGATCATGTAGTATCAAAAATATGAATAGAAGTACAGAATCTCATGTAAATTGCAAAAAAAAATCAATGTAGCATAGCGGTAGCAATAGCGCGTAGCGGTAAAAGCGGTCACCTATTACAGCTATAGCAGTCGTAGCTGAAATAGCGCATTTTTATCTCATAGCGTAGCTTTTATGGTAAAAAAAAGCTATAGCAGAGCTATAGCTAGCTATTTAGAACACTGCTATTTATACTAATTATCTCCAATATGCACATTTTAAGTTCTGTAGATGTTACAACTAGATTAATTAATAATTTTAGCCAATTTGCATTCATACGAGTTAATTCAGCATCAAACTCTAAAAATATGTTGATAGGAATCAATTCTGTTTTGTGCAAATTGATCTTTATTTTTTAACAAACCTTTAGAGGCTAACAAATATTTGCATAAACACATTGCAGAACATATCAATCAAATAAAACAAATGGCAGAACATAAGCAGGCCGGGTGCGCAGAACTATGTGGAGCACCAATATACTTGCACGGATTTGCCGCACCAATATTTGGAGCACGGAAATTGAAACACACTTGCACGGATTGTAATGTACTTAGCACGGATCTTGATGTAATCGAATGGTCCTTACACTTGCACCAAATGCTTGTCGGCCCAATTGAAACATACAGCGAAATTAATATTAGTGCGCCAAAGGGTTGTGCGAACCAGAGCTTGGTGCACCGAATGCTTCCGCAAACCTAGTCTGCCACATGAACTCGCACATCAAGTGGTACGCCAAACCCTTGTACGAGTCTGGATTGGTGGGTGCGCCAAATTCTTGTACGAGAGTGTCATTTTTAGAGAACTTTAGGCCGGATGTTATTTATTTTAATCAAATTTTTAGGGGTATCACAAAAAAAAAAAAAATCGGTTACATCACATCTTTCCTTACTCTATTACATATTTACATCAAAGTCTCAGTTCTATTACAATGAGAATCCTACGTAGTTTAAAACCTTGTATCCTACCCTTCCTTGCTAGACTATCTGCCTCCTAATTTAGGCTTTCTGTCTCTGTGTTTACGAAAATTTTACATTGAGACTGACTAAGATGATCTTGAGATCTATAAAAAATAAAAATAAATTAAAATGTTTGTAGTAAGCGTACCATAAATTTGGCACTTGCATGAGCCACCAATAATTAAGTTTTGTGTGAAGCTTCACTTATAAATCTTGAAAGTTTTTTTACCATTTACCAATTAAATTACTTAAGAATTTTTTTGTTGGATGGAACAAAGTGTAAAGAACTTAATTTGATACTGTTTTAATTAATAATTGAGATAATAGAGAAAGCCATATAGCTACCGAAGCACTGGAAGAAAATAATAAGATAAATAAGTGTATTCGCTATTTTACATGCGCTCTTAACTGTATGCTTCAAAGTTTTTTTTTTTTTTTTTTTTTTTTTTTTGTTTTGTGATTGAAAGCCCGTAGACTTCAAAGTAAGTTCAATCTGTGTGAGAAATGGATCACTATAGAGAGAACCGAATCACTGGTATTAAGGTCCCAATCCATAGAAGCTCCGGACGCTCCAGAATAGGGGTGTCAATGGGTACGATACGGATCGAGTGAAAGCATTTTCATACCCATACCCACTAAGAGTTGACCTTACTCATATTCTACCCTTACCTGTTAAGAATTTGGCTTACCCTACCCTACCCGTACCCGTTAAAATTAGTGGGTAACGAAACGGTAGCGGATGAATAATGAATAATAATAATATAATGGTTTTATTATTTTAATAAATATACTATCATAACTCATCATGTCATACATATGCAATCACAATTACTAATATAAAAATTAAAATATAAATATGTCTAACTAATAACTTTTTATAAAGAAAAAAAACAAAAAATTAAATTATCTCTTCTAACAAATTCAAAATTCAATTCGTTAATTAAATAATAAAACATTCAAATAAAAAAAAAGTAATATGTTTATTATTATATTCATCTTACACCAAAATGCATACATTTTTTTATGAATTAACGTTGATACAATGATATGAGAAACATAAAATTAAATATAATATTTATATATCTATATGTAATTTATTTTATAATTACCCGTTACCCAATGGAGACGAAATAGCTTTTACCCGTACCCATACTCGTTTAGCTAACGAAAAAAAATCCTTACCCATACCCATACCCATACCCATACCCAATAAGCTAACGAAAAAAAAATCCTTATCCATACCCGTCTTATCGAATACGATACGGGTAGAGTAAATGAGTAAACGGTTTTCATTGACACCTCTACTCCAGAAGTGCTAATTAATTTAGAAGGTCCTATATTATTGGATTTGATAATGGAATTAGAAAATAAGTGGGCGTTGAACTGAAGAGTCGGTCCAGAATCTATGCCTGCAAACTTAAATTTAAAAAAAAAGAAACAAAAAAAATTCCTAATCTCGCCCACCTTTTACTCTATATTGCCATATTGGGTAATTATGTATATATGTCTTATTTCAAGAGTAGAACCATTGCGTTCTTAAACTTAGCATGTCTTTTGTAATTAACTCTCAAATTTATTGAATTAGTTTTAAATAATGTATTCAAGCTGTTAAAGCTATTGTATTTCTATTTTACAAATAATGTTATTACATATAACATATATAAATTTTCAAATTAATTTAATAAAAAAATCAAACAGTAAAAAAAAAATTAAATTAATATATGACCTCTTTTATACTGCTTGATTTTATTTTAAATTGTTTTAAAATTTTATAAATTTAATAATTAAGAATACTAAACAGAGGATATGTGAAAGTAGGCCATGATCTCATTACAGTAGTAAAGCATTGAAATTCAATCGCACAATATGCTTTTTAACATAAATCGGCTTTTGGGCTTCATCTGTTGAAGCCTGATATCAATATTGGGCTTTATTTGACAGATCACACATCTGATCTGTCCGTCCTTTCGATTAAAGGGTGAAGCGAACCCGACGCCGTTAAAGATAGAGTTAGAGGCAAATCGACGCCGTTAATAGTGTGATATTACACCAATACCCCTTCCGTTTCACGATCTTATCCAAAACGGCGGACTGAAATTCTTCGAGAATACACGTCCTCCATTTTTTATTGATACTGCACGAATCCAGTTACAAATTTTAATTGATGTTTGTAATTTGTGCTTGCTTGCCTGTCCAGTCCGTACTGTAAGTTTTGAATTTAAAATTAAATCCTGAAACTTTGATGAACCAGACTTCCATTGTAAATTATGAAACTGGAGAGAAGAAGAAGAATTCTCTCTGTTTTTTTTTGCTTTGAATTTTAAATTTTCATTATCAACAATCACTTACCATAATTGATTTTCAGATTAATTTTGTATTGATTGAGTTTAATGTTATAATTCTTAGTTCGATATTTTGGTTATTAATAGATTCAGATGACCTCCAATTTTTTTGGTATATTATAGTGCTTAAATTTCGATTTTATCAAAGAAAAAACCAATCTAAAAATATTACTGAGTTGTCTTGTCAAAAATATTGTACTGACAGGATACCGTACCAACATTTAATATGGATTCACTAATTGTATCAAATATAACAATTCTAATTTTTTTTTTTGATAGAAAGATAAAAGTCTTAATCTTTTAAATTTTAATATTGAGTGAGGCTATGAACTATTCATAGCGCAAATTGGTCCGTACTATGAGTCAATATTTTTATTTTCAAAATTATAATGTCGATCCGGACCATTTAACACAGTCGCCATATAAATTCGTACTTGTAAACTAAATTTTATATTTTTTTAGAATTTATTTTTAATATTTTTATATGGGTAGAAAATCACTCTTTTTGGATGGTCCATAATTTTTAGATCAAGTGATTTTCACCCATCTAAGAAAATCATAAAAAAATTAAAAAAAAATGTAAAATTTAGTTTACAAGTACTAATTCATATGGCGACTATATTGAACAGTTCGGATAGATTGTTAGAATTTCCTATCAGAAAATTTGAGTCTATAGTGCCGGCCAATGTACACTATGCATTGAGCCTAATTCAAAAGCCTAATTAAAAAATAATTTAGCAAAAGAGATAAATTCAGAAGTCTAATTCAAAAAATCAATTAAGTTTCCGTAGTTGTCAAACATAGAGCCTGATTTACGTAAACCAACCTTTAAACCCAAATTAAATCCAAATTAAATCGGTTAGTCTCTCGTTCCCAATTTCTCGGAAATTTTTTGTCCGAAGAATTAAAGAAAAGGAAGAGAAAAAAAATAGAAAGAGTACATTGTATTTTTAATTGGTAGAACAAAATTGGTGAGAGTTTTACCGATCCAAATCAGTTTGGCTTTTTTTTTTCTTTTGAATCTTTTTTTACTAAAATATAAAAATATTTTACAAAAATAGATAAAGTATCTTAAAATATAAATATGATAAAATTATTCTATCTATTTTTAAAAACTTTCCATATTTTATTAAAGATCTAATATAATAATTCACTCCATATATATATTAAATTTAAAAAAAAAAGAAACTAAGTTTGGTTCGGTAAAATTCCTATCCATCGAAACTTTTTTATTTTTATAATCGGTAAAAATTCTACCGATTTTTCTACCGATAAAAAATATGATATATTCTTTTGTTTCTCTTTTCTTTTATTTTAATTTCTAAAGATAAAAAATTCCTCCTTCTAATCCGATAACCCGGTCGGTGCAAAATCTGATCCAATAATCGTTCGTTTTCCGATATTAAACGTGCATTTACTTCGCACGGTCCCACATTTCAGTTAATATGTCTCGTGTCAAAGTCTCTTAAATTTCGTAATAATTATGAATTTTATGATATCCTTCAAAAAATTGATATTACGATTTCCCCTCTAAAATATATAATATCATATAACCCTTTAAATTAAAAAACTCACAAATTTACCAAATTTGTTAATTTTTCTATTAAAAGTCATTTTAAAATATAAATTACCAGTGTTCTAAATGCTGCGCTATAGCTACGCTATAGTTTTTTCGGACAATAAATGCTAAGCTATGAGATAAAAATGCACTAATTCAGCTACGACCGCTATAGCTATAATACCTGACCGCTATTACCGCTATGCGCTACGCGCTATTGCTACCGCTATCTATATGAGTTTTTTTTAGATTTACATGGGTTTCTGTGTTTTTGTTCCTATTTCTTGATGCTACATGGTATATTATGATAAGTACGTTAAATCGAACCATGTGTTATTGTTTCTATTTGTGATTTAGTCTCTCGTTTAGAAAATATGAAAATATTAATTTTTTTCTTTTATTTGCTCTTCGTTTAGTATTCACTTGTAAATTGCCGTTTGTTTCATTAATAGCTGATTTTGATTGTTATACTATATAAAATGTTCAAATAGGTATACTAACTTCATTTCACTTGTAAAATTAATTGTTCTTCGTCTATTATAATATGTAATACTATGAAGTATGAACTATTAAATAATGTTATCTTGTAGATTATTTTTTCTACTTCTTATTTGCATGATTGAAAAAAAGTGTAGACTTAGATTAGTTGAAATTGAGTTGTTACTATAATTTTTCAATATTGATTATATTAAAAAGGGTCTGCCTAGCTGTCCCCCGTGAAACGTCCCCTATCTGTCCCCCGGATAAAAACCGTTAAAACAGCTAAACGACAAACAAAAACGTGTAAAACCGCTCAGAAAACGCGTTAATCGCGCAAAAGAGATGCAGACCACCATTAGTATTCATTTGTAACACAAATGTATTCATCCTAAGACAAAAAAAGTATTCAACTAATGTCTGCACATTAAGACAAAAAAAACTGGACTCATCACTCACAATCTTTTACACGTTTTTAGAAGTGGTTTGTTTTTTCTCCGTTCAATCTAACCAATATTTCTGACGATCTATAAGGAATTTTGCAAATCTAAAACCACGGGCGTCTTCTACATAATTTTCTCTTTCAAATGAGATCCGTGATGACATACTTTCGAGTTGTCGGTTGCACAAGTATTTATCCTCGTCATGCAAGTATTCATACATAATATATCAAGTATTCATCATTATTGTGTAAGTATTCATCCATAGGATCTGCCTAACTATCCCACTAATCAATCTTCCATTTTGCCCCCCGAATCAATAACTATACGAGTAACTGTTAACTAACTGGGAGACCACTTAATATTTAGGGACCGCCTAATTTTTGAAAGATTTTACAACTGTCGCACGCAAGTATTCATCTATTATACATCAAGTATTCATCTGTAATACATCAAGTATTCATCATAAGATATCAAGTATTTAAAAAAAAACTTGACACATCACTCACCTATCTTTTACACGTTTTTAGTTGTCGGTTGCTTAAGTATTCATCCTCGTTATGCAAGTATTCATTTCTCACGGTGCAAGTATTCATCATCGCCGTGTAAGTGTAAATATGTATCAAGAGTATTAAAAGCATAGGGATTGATTAGCAGAACAGCTAGGCGGATTCTAATGATGAATACTTGATGTATTATGTATGAATACTTGCATGACGGGGATGAATACTTGTGCAACCGACAACTCGAAAGTATGTCATCATGGATCTCATTTGAAAGAGAAAATTATTTAGAAGACGTTCGTAGTTTTAGATTTAAAAAATTCCTTACAGATCGTCAGAAATATTGATTTGATTAAACGGAGAAAAAACTACCCACCTCTAAAAAGGTATAAAAGATGATGAATGATGTGTCTAGTTTTTTTTTTGTCTTAATGTGCAGACCTTAGTTGAATACTTTTTTGTTTTATGATGAATATATTTGTGTTCAGAATGAATGCTATCGGACGGTTTTATGGCCTGCATCTTTTTTGCGCGATTAACATGTTTTTTTTGTCATTTAGCGTGATTAACGCATTTTTATCTGGGGGACGGTTAGGGGATGGTTAAGCTAGGGAAATTAGAATTACCCTATTAAAAATTAGTACAAAGCACTATGTACGATAGTTTCCACTATAGCTATGCTATTCGCAATAGATTTTTTTTTGTCTATCCGCTATGCCGCTATAATTGCTATTTAGAACCTTATAAATTACTGATGTTATTATTTATTAACAAATAAAATACATAGTATGTGTAAGAAAAATGATTCATCTTGACTGATCAATGGAGTCAATTTCCATGTATAAATGACTTATTTGTATTTATAATGAGTTTTAATTAAAAAGTCAATAAATTGACTAAATTTGTGACTTTTTAAAATTTAGAAGGGTAATATGATACTGTGACTTTAGAGGGGCAATATGGCAATTTGGGGTTTTTGAGGGTATACATGAAATCCTCTATTATTATTTTCCAAAGGGAAAATTTGGACTTCTTGTTTTATTAAAAAATAATAATGTAGTGTATAAGAAACTTTTTCAGAATATTTGAGGAATATAATTTTGAGGTTTTTCAGGGGTATACGTGAAATTTCCATATTATTTTATTTCCGAAGGGTACAATTGGAATTCTTGTTTTATTAGTTCCTAAATTAGATTTCGTAAATACCCTCCTCTTTCGCTCTCGTTCTCTTGTAATTTCTTTTCGCAATCTACCTCTTTTCTCTTGGTTTGATTGACAAAATATTTTTCCGTCTTTTAATGGTGAGTACTTGGTTCTTTCTTTTTGTTTTGTTTTATTTGAGAGTTAGGTAATTTTTACTTTATGTGGTCGTTAAATTTGGTATGATCGTTGATGACCTCTCAATTATCTCCAAAATTTCAATTGTAATGCTAATATCTTTTTTTTTTTGTTGTGTTAATTTTATATAATTCTTGTTAAATTGAATTTTTGTTCGCGGAAATAATAACATAAAAGGCGAGTTCTTTTTTTTTTTCTATTGATTTGGGAATTATGCATTTTCGAATTTATAATGGAATTAGCCTGTGAACTAGCCCTTCTTCTGGCCAATTTCTACCTCAATTGAATAAATCGGGAATATTAGGTCTGATTATACTCTGTCCGTAGCTAGAATTGTTCATTCCAGTTTCTGATTGTAATGCAAAAGCCTTTTTTGAGGATTATACTATACCATCCTGAGATGAATTTTTTACCAATATAGTATTATAGTGGTACAATACATTGTAATACTTGGTTGTTCTGTATTTTTAACTTGTTATTGTTTATAATTTATACAGTTTGTTGGGTAAAAAGATTTTCCTAAGAGGCGCTAAATTCAGCAATGATGGTGACATGGCGGCTCATAGAGAGTTGCTTTTTTCACGAGATATTTAACCTTAATTTTCTGAAATTTCTTTGTAATAATTTTGAAGGCGGCTTGGGGGAGTAGCTGTTGCCTTTCATTATCCATTCATTGAATAGACCGTGATTTCGCCTGGAAAAAACTTCTATCATGGACAAGTATGAGAATACTCTGTTGCTAAATTCTTATGTTGTGTACTTATTTTACTTTCATGAAAATTTGGAAGATTTGACAATTTGATGATATGTTTTTTATTTTTGGTTTTAGGTATACTTTATTAAAGGAAATTGGAGATGGATCAGGTGGAAATGTCTTCAAGGCATATCAGATTCATACAAAAGAAATTGTAAGTACTGCCATACTGCCACTTATAGATTATTTCTGATATATATTTGAATAAAAGGGGTAAACAGCTGTGTTATCTGTTTTGTAAATTGAAACAAGTTCACAATTTAATAATAGTTATATAAATTTTCTGGAACTCTCTCTTTCTGGCCCTTTAATGGTAGCAATTTGTACTTTTCAGGTTGCAATTAAAAAAATAAAGAGAAAATTTTCTTCCTTGGAAGAAGTCAGGAGCATACGAGAGCTCCAGGTTTGAATTTATCATATAGTGTAAAGTTCTCGTAAATGGGTACACACTATTATGAATTTGATCTGCAAATAGTCATTATTGCAACTCAGGTAATGTTAAGAAAAGTGGCCTATTAAGTATATCACACAATTATAATTTTGGTATATGAAGTTCTAAAATCCCTTTGGTCCCTAATATGGAGGAAACCCTAGCTACTACTGATATAAGATCAGTCAAACTGGTATTTTGTATAGGCTGAAGACGGTACATTGAAATATGAGGGACCATTGTGAAATATTGATTTGTTAATGGGCATTTACAATAAGCTTTTATAGTAAGCCATTATGAAATTAAAATGCCTAACTTGTAGGCTCTGAGCAAGTTCAATCATCCAAATGTTGTTACACTTAAGGAGGCAATTTTAGAGAACCAAGATTTGTACTTTGTCTTTGAACATATGGTTAGCTTCTCTCTCTTTCTCTTTCTCTTTCTCTCTGTCTCTCTCTATATTTGTTCATTGAATATCTCAGGAAAAAGTTGTTTGTACGAAACAAGGGAAATATCTTGCATGCCCCTTGCAACATGACAAATATCAAAACAGTCCCTTAGTTTCTTTAGATTATAAAGCATTCCAAATTTATCCTTTGTCCTCACGTTTATATTAATAACTGATGCAAGATGTTGGGTGGTTAAATGAAGAGAATAGGGAGATTGATTTAGGTTTTTCCCATGTTTTGCCAAGATAAATGGATAATTATGAAATTTTAAGTGATAGCAAGAGGAATTTTTTTGTTATCTGTTGATTCATGTAATTTTCCCAGTAATATAGTTTGCATTTATTTGTGGTTATTGTTATGGTTATTAAATGTGTAGGATAAAAATCTGTATGAAGTAATGAAAGAGCGAAACACATATTTTTCTGAAGAGGAGATAAGAGGAATAATGTATCAGATTCTAAGTGGTCTTGCTTACATCCACAAAAATGGATACTTTCACCGTGATCTCAAGCCCGGTATGACAATGTCTTTTTCGATTTTGTAATATTAGAGGCTTGACTACACGTTTCATGAGGGATAAAAAGAGAATAAATAGAAAATATATATATTGATACCATTAGTCAGGTACTGACCAGTATACCAGTACCAGCTCTGTAGTAGACCTGTTGAGGGATATAATTGTAAGGGTAAATATGTAACTTCTGAATTGTGTGAGCATATTTCTGAATTCTTTAATGGGATGTAATGATGAAAATGTGCTTCAATTTTTGTAGAAAATATATTGGTTAAGGATGGAGTAGTTAAAATTGCGGATTTGGGACTAGCAAGGGAACTTTACTCGAAGCCTCCTTATACTGAATATGTCTCTACGAGATGGTAAGTTCATTATTTTGGTTCACAAAAATGCTTTAAAGTTTGACCCTTGAAATTCTAATTTTTTGCAGTTTGATCCCTACACTTATTGAGGTTATACAAAATTGTCCCAATCTTTATGGAAGAAAATTTTAGAACTACAGATAATCTTTAAATAGTAACTAAGTTACATTTCTAGAGAATAATCGTTTCCAAAATAGAAAATGTTGAATGATTTTCAATTCTAGTTATACAGAAACTAAAGTTGTTTTCTTTCAAAGGTATCGAGCTCCAGAGGTCTTGTTGAAGTGCACTTCATATGACCCAGCAGTTGGTAATTTCTATTATCAACCTCACAATTGTTTTGTTTGTATTCGACTCCTTCAGAATTTGTTTTAAAATTTTTTTTTCTCGAGTTCAGCTCTTGCTAATTTTCTGCATAATAACTAATTTTTGGTACTAGTTATTCCACATTGTGGTATCCGTAAATTAAATATTTGAAATTAACATGTGGTTTAGCAAAATCATGAATTTCTCTTATCCTTATATTCATTAACATTTTGACATATGCTAATAGATGTGTTCTATATCCTCTCTTGTGCAGATCTGTGGGCAGTTGGGGCAATATTAGCAGAGCTTTATAGATGTTCTCCGCTTTTCCCTGGTGATAGGTAAACATTAGAAAAATATATCGATACAGACAATTTTTTTTGGTCTTATTTTTCTTTCTTCAGTTAACATGCTATTATGTGTATATATATATATATTAGCTTTTAGCTCATAGGAATTATCTTAGATACCAAATAGTACTGAAATAGCACCTTATGTTTATCAACTTAAATCGAGAAAATTGTAAGACAAAAAATTAAAGATTTAAAGATTTTATTCCATATTTTTCTTATTTGCTACAGTGAAATAGATCAACTGTGGAAAATCTGCAATGTTCTTGGGACCCCTGATACCACCATCTGGCCAGAATTGATGAACTTTCCAAGATCAATGGATTTTGACTTAAGTCAGGTGCATATTTTTTCTTTTTATTCTGATAATGTTTTGTTGGTTCACCTTTCAAACTTAAGCGTGTCAATTAAGTAATGTGTTTATTTTCAACGAAGACTCAACATGGGGCAAATCTGTTAACAGTTATCCCTAATGCCAACCTCGAAGCCATTGATCTATTCATGGTACCTTTCTTTAACCTTATGTAATAAGACTTGTGTTTTCATTAATTGACATAAATTTTGCTAATTTTGGATATATCTTTTTTGCTCTCTTTATGTTTATGGTTCAACTTTCGTAGCAACTTTGCTCGTGGGACCCATGTAGGAGGCCAACAGCTGAGCAGGCCATGCAACACCCATTTTTCTATGTAATACTCCATTCCACCCTCCCCCAAACACACACGCACAAACACACTCAGTCAAGCACCCTCAAAACTTCGTTTTATTTTCTTATTAGTTGTTTCTGATTCAAGTACTCTCTGATTTTGTCAATTTATTCTAGTGAATTAATTTGACCTAATTGTGTACATATTAATCAAAGAAGTAAATTTCCAAATATCAGGGTTTATGGTGTGAAACCATATGGGTTCACTCTTAAACTGCTTATAGACCATTGATTCCTTCAATTTCTGTACTTTGAGTTTGCAGCCACCGTTGCTAAATTTATCTTTGTTTCAGGTGCAGCGTTGGGTACCAAATCCTCTAGAGGACTGCTTTATTCCCAGCTTTAGTAGACATGGTGAGTATACAAACTAGAATGACTGAAATAAGTTCTTTAATATTTATTGGGGAAATTAAAGCTTTAAGAGTCCTTTTTGTCACCGAACTTTTGAGAATATCTTTTTTAGAACATTTAAGTGGGTGTTTATAACAAAAATTGAAGAAATACAAGGACCTGATGGTTTACAAGTTGCAAAGAGCACCCTTTTCACAAAATTTTTATTTATGAAAAAAATTGATATTCGAAAAAGAAAGTTTCATGCAAAATTTATCAGCTTGTACCAGCTGGGTGCATGTGTCTTACAGACTGAAATACTCTAATGTGCAAATTGTGAAGTTAACATAGGAGCACATGCTTTGAGAGTAGGTCACATGCAATCGTGTTTTCTCTGTAATATTAAAACTCTTATTTAAGGGACTGATATAAGCTTGATTCTACAGGACAAAATGTTAATCTCGAATTGAGCCTATGGGATGACAGCACATACATAGATGAATCTGCCCTTGAGTTAACCTTAGGTCTGAGTGTTTCTAATATAGGTATATGCTGTATCTACTTTTCTCTTTATAAGTCTCAATTATACTGTTTGTAAGTTGTACGAAAACATCAGCTTACAAATTTCTCTACATATTTATTGCTCTTTGCCACAGCTCTGATTTTACTTCTTTTTTTCTCACGCATGCAGATGTTGCTAATAATAATGGTAACACTTATATTCCGCAACACAATAGACAGGTTAGTTATTAGCACACATTCTCTGTCTGAAGCCTGAGTTATTTATCATAGGACAATATTTATATTTGTGTACTGAGGTTAGCATCATAAATCACTTTTAATAAACTTTATTTGGTTCATTTTGTTTTTTCAGGATGTCCTCCTAGAAGACCATTATAAAATGGAATCAGGTTGCTGTTACTCGCAAATTTACCCTTGTTGCATTATTTTAAATAATTAGAAACATCAATAATAAATGAAAACAGTGTAGCTAACAAAGAAAGTGTTATTCATTTCCAACATTTTAGATCTATGGCAAAATCATGTGGGCGTGTATGATGCTCTAAACGTAGCTGATGCATTAGCAAAGACAGTTGTCCAGGGCTGTAGTTGTGGATGCAATATCAGGTACAAATAAGAGATGTCTGGTACCAGTTATTTTCTTGTACCTCGATACACTGGTCTGGTACAGTGCCCCCCTGTATAGTTCTTGAAACAGCCTGTGTCTATGTGTACCTAATTGGTCAGGCTTGAACTATGATGAACCAATAGCAGTACTAACCTGGCTGGTATGAAAATTCCTGTATGTTCTTGAGAGTATTTCCTACTTTTGGAGTTATTTATGGAAGATGCATTTTGTATTGTTTTCCCTATTTAATTTTTTATAATTTCCTCGAAGATGAATTTCTTAATTTATTTTATTTTTAATTTGGCAGCACACTAGGGGAGCCAAATTTAGATTTAAATTTGTCGAGCCACTCATCAGATGGGTCGATGATTGACCACTACTCGATAGACCATCACATGACAAATTTTTTCCAGTAAATACTTTTTTTTTTTTTTTTAATTTCTCATCCAAACTTACCAAACTGACACCTTTGTTGCCCTTATCTGTCCAATCTGCCATCTTCTATAGCAGACATCGAGACAATAAGATATGTCAATGCGGGATAAATTGTAAATATATATTTGTTATTACTATTTTTTTTTCTGAGGATGGTTTTCAATGGTGGTCGTATAACCTGACTTTGTGTACAGGGAGAATGCCTTTTTTTTTTTTAATTTCTTGGGGATATCTTTTTTCTGAATAACAACTGCAAAGACAGTTTTGAACTAATTATAGAGAAACAGCTTAATTAATTTTATTTCTGCCTTTTGTTTTATTTGATTGATTTGTTTTTTTAACCTGTTCATGTAAATATTTGTTAGTCCCAAGTTTGCAATAATAGAGTCAACAAACTTTGATTAAAAAAAATCACTGTCGGCACAGAATTAAAAATCACATATGGCTGTGGCAAATGACATTATAATTCAAATAAATAATATAGGACAACAAATTTTCACAAAACCAGTTTCCAGTATTCTCTAGGTACCTTATTATACTTGTAATTTATTATTAGTGAGCAAAGACATCACGCAAGATTTATAGTACTGTTTTGTGGAAATTTCCTGTTAATAAAAAAGGGAGTTACTAATTGCATCCAAGGTTATGTATTTGGGAGAGGGGAGTGTCTGATGTCCATTGGATCAGAGTCTGTTCGATAGGCGGTTTTTACTGTTCGATCCACTTCAAGATCTGTGTGTGCACAGATATTAAAACAAATAACACGGATATTAAAGTGATGCGCACATATTTTGAAGTGAATCGGACGGTATAAACCACCCATCGAACAGACTCTGGTCCGATGGGCATCGGACACCCCCCTCTCCCTGTGTATTTAGTTTGTGCTCAAGTTCAATTGTCATTTAACTAGTGCTGATACTTTTGAAAGTGATCCTGATCCCGAGTTAGTTGCTAGCCGCTTGCAACTTGCACAATTTGTCAAACTTGTTGTTTTTTCACTAGGACCACTTCTAGAAGTTTGAAAAAAACAAGACCACTTCTCCAACTTGTAATACTTTGCATTTAATACTGGAAATACTATAAAATTTAATTTATTTTGAAATTTAATGTAACATCCGATAATTTTAATAATCTTTCTGAATTAATTTTTAACCTATTTATAATATTGAAAAACTTAAAAGTTCAAAATGTAAATTACAAAACTTAAAAATACAAAGTAAAAAGCCAACATGGCACTCATGCCACGCGGTCGTGTGCATGTCCCCATCCCTTTGTATAAACTTTCGCCCTCTCACTTTAACTGATTCATTAAAAAAAAAAAGATCAAATAAAATCGAAAGAAGAAAAGAAAACATAAACAAAGATTGAAAGAGAGAAAAAAGAACAAGAAAGAAATACTTTTGATAAAAGTTTTGGATATTGATTACTATTTGATTTTATATCCGTTTGGAATTCAAACTATATTGCATTAATTCTGAACAGTTGTTGAAATTCGAATTGGACTTTTAAATTGAGTAACCGAACTTTTTTATAATTTGAGTTTTCGTTTTGTATAGTTGAATTGAATGTTTGAATTGGATATTGGATTATGAGGGCATATTTAAAGGCATAGCGGATCTGAGGTTCGAATTTGAGTTATGAAATGATATGATTGTGTGTTCTGAGAATCTGAGAATTGTCTATGGTAAACATTCCAAATGTATGAATATTGTGTAATTTGTTTTATTGATAATCCAAACTCAGGTGCTATCTCCGGTTAAAAATGTATTCATAATTTGATGTGAATTTGTATGGATTAATCCAGTCTGTTTGAATAGTTGTTTAATTAAGTCAATTATAGATAAACGCGTTGTTAAATAACTAGTTACAGCTTATAGCTGACCCTGTATTTTTTTTGTTTGTTATTTTTTGTTGCGATGTAGGTTGACAGGACGAATGATGGATGCGAGGGTGCCTCTCTTGTCATGACTTCCGGCTCAACAATGGGATCGTGACAATTTTAATATTAAAGCATTCGTTCCTCAGACTGTATTTAGGTCCAAGTTTTCGTTTGTTATCAGTGTTATGTTTGAATTGAATTCTGAATTTTTTTAAATTAGTTTGACAAGTATCTTGACTTACATCTATCTATCCCAAATTCATATATGTCTTTCGTTGTACCATTTAATTATCATCTCGTATATTTATCTGTCTGATATGAATTTATATTAGTATTGAATTTAATTGTAAACGAATGTATGATAAGTTCAATGATTTAGTTCAAGTTGATTATCTTCTGTGATTTATTTGTATCTAATAAATTTGATTTGATTATCACCTATTATGTCCCGTTCTATTTGAATACCATCCGTTTGAATTTTACGGACACAATTATTTTAAGAGGAAGATTTGTAACATCCGGTAATTTTAATAATATTTTTGAATTTATTTTTAACTTATTTATAATATTGAAAAACTTAAAAATTCAAAATTTAAATTGCAAAACTTAAGAAAAAAAAAAGTAAAAAGCCCGGCCGTGTGCATCCCCCCTAATAAATTTTGGCCCTCTCACTTTAACTGATTCATTAAAAAAAAATCAAATCGAAAAAAATAAAAGAAAACAGAGATAGAGATTGAAAGAGAGGAAATAAAATATATATTTTTAATATAAGTTTTGGATATTGATTACTGTTTGAATATATATTCGTTTGAAATTCAGACTACGTCGCATTGATTTTGAATGGTTGTTGCAATTTGAATTGGATTTCTAAATTGATCACTATCAGGTAATCATACTTCTCTATAATCTATAATGTGTGTTTTCGTTTTGTGTGGTTGAATTGAATGTTTGAATTGGGTATTGGATTATGAGGGCATATTTAAAGAGATAGCGGGTTTGAGATTCACATTTGAATTGTGAAATGATATAATTGTGTGTTCTGAGAATATAAAAATTGTCTGTGGCAGAAATTTTAAATGTGTGAATAATGTGTAACTTGTTTTACGGATTATGGTGATCACCACTTCGCCAATTTGTTTCTGGAATTACAAAAGTATTGCAGCTCAACTTGGCATAGGTCAAGAGCAAAATTGATGCAAGATTACTTCAACAATCCTGTGATAATGTTAATTCTTACTGTTGTACAGACGTAGTTTTCAGTATATTCTGACGGTTCTGACAAAAATCGTACTAGCTCTTAGTGATGATGATGCAGTGTAGAACAAGGAAGAATTTTTCAAGTAATTTTTCATTTTTTTTTTATCTTATCTTGTCTCTTATTTTTTTTCTTAGGTTTTAAGCTTCATTGTTTTTTTTTTGTTTAAGAAAACAAATTCATTTGAGTAAATTTCTTCTTGCTTATGGAATATATAAATAGAGTATTTCTCAGCAACCCAAAAATTACTTAAAGATTGTGTTATGTTATGATCTAAATTGCTATTTGGATCCAACAGACTATGTATGTTGCTTATATATATTGTGTAATTTTGATTATGTTTAACATTGTGGAGTTTAACAACATGAGATTTAAATTAAAAATTGAGATCAGACAAAAAAAAAAGAGAGGAGGAGTGGATGTGAAAGCGTGTTGGCGCGTGAAGACGGTGGTGATGGAAGAGTCGGTGAAGATGGCAGGAGGGAAGAGGCGGTGAAGATGGCGGAGATAGACTCTGTTGCGAGCAGCGCTCTCCTTTCTTTATTTTTCTTTTTTATCTCTAGTTCTAGCGACATTTTCTCTTTGACTCACTTTTTTTTTTAAATTCAGGAGTAGTCAAGTGTCTACCTCTGAATCTTTATAGATTCGTCTCTAATGATATCATGAATTTTGTAATTTGACACATGCGAATGATAACTTTCATGTTGGATGTGAGAGGGACTGGATCATAAAGACCTTGAAAAGAATTAATGAAGGTGCTCTTATTTTCTAGGTAGTTTGAGCTAGTTTTGTTTCTAGCATATTACTAGTGTATCTTTGTTTTTGTTTTATGTTTTTAGTTTGCTTGAGTTACAATTTGGTTTAAGATGGAGACCGTTATGTTATGATCCAAATTGTTAGTTGAGCTTGCTTATATATTTTGTAATTTAGATTCTTGATGAGAGAGAAATTTAGAAAATTCAATTTACTCTAGATCTACTTCTCCTCTCTTTGCACAAAACCCTAACAGATTGTCACATCAAAAATAGTAATTTTTGAATCCATTATTGTCCTACTGCAAACTTAAATTAAATATCATCAAATAAAGTAAATGAATTTTGAAAGCTAGTAATTAACAAATGAGATAGTTCTGTTTCTCTTAACAACTGGTACTATAAACCAGAAATATATATTACTTTAAAAAAAAAAATCATAGAGTATACCAATTGAAAAATTGCCGTATTTTTGTTAATACCCTCACAAAAATAGCAAATTTGTCCTCGGTCCTAATTAAAAAAAAAAAAATACCCCAATTGCCTAATGATGGGACAGTTAGCTTATTTTAGCGAACTGCTTACCGTTTGAGCAGTCAGCTTAATTTTTTCTAATTACCGAACCGCTCAATGTTTCAGCTATAGTAATTTTTTTTATATCTTAATATTTTCATCTAAAAATAAAAAATAAAAAAAACATTCAATTTTATAGCAAATAAAAATGTTCAATCTTACGCTACGTCCTCAATTTTCTTCACCAACTCCATACACCAAAAAAGAAAATTTATAATAAGCTTAGGGTCTTATTTATTTATTTATTATGTGCAGATAAAAAATACAAACACTGGGCGATCAGCTACATAATTTTTTTTAGAGATCTTAATATTATAGAACACATGATTGGAAAAAACGATGATGTGTTTATGAATGTTCATTGATTTGGATATTATGTAATAATAAAGGGAAAATTGTTTTTATGCCACTCCATGTCACGCTCCAGATTTTTACCATCCGGAGCATGATTATATAAATATCTTCACATCTTTCCTTGGTCCGTGAACTTACGTCGCCAACAGAAAGGAAAACAAAATAATAAAACAGAGTCAACTACAAATCTCAGTAACCGGTTATTTAAGGACGCACTTCTCTATAATTGGTTTAATTTAACAACTATTCAAATAGGCCGGATTAATCCGCACAAATACACATAAAATTATGCACGCATATTTAACCGGGATAGCACGTCGGTCTAGGTTATCCGTAAAACGAGTCACATCATATTTACATAGTTGAAATCCCATCACATAAGCGATTCCAACTTTCACATAACTCGATTCCACAAAATTGCCTATCTAATGGGAAATTTCCAACTTTCACATAACACAATTCCACAAAATTGCCTATCTAATGGGAAATCCATCCAACATTAGAAGGCCACCAATCCATTGGAAAATCTATCCAACAGTAGGAGACTACAATCACATATCAAATTCCAAGCTGAGACCCGCTATCCCGTTCAATATGCCATTATAATTCAATATGCAATACCCATATTCAAATCAACCATGCAAAATAAAAACATAGATTATAGAGAAGTCCGATTATCTAATAGCGAAATCTTCAGAATTTGAAATCAGATTTCAATAATAGCTCATAATTACTGCGACGCAGTCGGAATTCGGATCGGACATTGATAATTGATGTGAAGAGTTAACAAAATATTTGTTCCATTTTCTTTCTTTTTCATTTTTGTTTTTAGTCGGATATCAAACAGAGAATGAAGGGAAGTGTCTTGAATATAAAACATAGAGAAGAGAAATATATCAATTCTGATGTTTAAATCAGTGTTGTAAAAAACGTCATTAACGGCCGTTTAAACAGAAACGGTGGCCACACCGTTACGCACACTGTTAACGGACGGTTGTTTGTGGTTTCGAATGTTTAATCGGCCGTTTATTTCCATTTATTCTCATTTATTCCCGTTTATTTCCGTTTATTCCTGTTTTATTCCCATTTTTTTTCGTTTATTCCAGTGAAAATTTATTTTTCATATTGTTTTTTTTTTCCTATGATAGTGTGTGATAATAAAGTTTATAAATCATGTATTGTAGTTTTATTGGTGCTTGGATAAACATCCAATATTTTTTACATATATTTTTTTTTCTTCTTACTTATTTTGAAATTGATTAATTCTTCTATTATTTATATACCATATATTTTTTTTTACTTACTGATGTAATTTTTTCAATTAGTACGACATGTTTATTTATGAAATTATGTTATTATCATAAATTAAATTTAGTGATTTTATTTTAAAATATTTTCTTTCTTTCAAATAATATGTTATTAGTATTTTGAAAAGCTTAATTCTCAAATTTATTTTTTTATTAAATAAATGTGTTACTTACACATACAAAATATACAAAATGCTTATGTTTTACAAAGAAATAAGCATAGTGTCATGTTATAATAATAAAACTAACTTAAATTAAGTTTATTTGATAAGTTTAACGAGTTAAATAAATTATGATATATAGATATACATAAATTTAATAAAAACGTTAAATTGTCCGCATAATTTCGATTAATCGGCCGCATACTAATTAATCGCTTGGCGGCACCCTGTCCGTCTGACGACCGCATACCGTTATTTACAACACTAGTTTAAATATGTATATATGATGACAGTGTTAATCGAAATAGTGGGTTAGATAAAGAGGTTGCATAGTACCATAGAGTCACTCATTCAATAATATGTATCACCACCATCTGCGTTTGTTCTAGCTATGCCAAATTAAATGCTGACGCAAATAAAACAGATAGGTGCGTTGTGTCTGACTCAGCAATGAAAGTATCCATTTAGAAAGTATTCTCCCCGGCTATTCTTTAACTGGTCACAGCGTGACTAACTTATTTCTCTAAGTACGTAGCATACAAATTACTTATTAGAAAGCCTAACATATATTATTTATTATAATAAGAAAGCCAGCTGTAGCCTGAATGTACTTTAATTAGTTGTTATTTCTTACCTTTTGTTACAATATGGTTGGTTGCGTACGTTTTGACATGTGATCACATGATGAAAGCACCTTCCCGGTTGGTGCCTTGGTAGCTTGCACAATTGCAGATATTTTCTATTGACTTACCAGCCAGTTCTTTTTTAAATATTTGAGACTATTTTTCTTCTTATTAATTTTTAAAATTTTGTCGCCTTATGAATAAACTGTGTTCTTTTTATGCAAATCAATACTAAAAAAAGCACTGAATCTTATACACATATTTTCTCTATTTTATAAAAAAGCGTGTATAAAATAAGATTTTTTTCAATGTTCAAAATATATGTAGGAATCCTACACGGATAATACCTTAAAAATCAGTATCTGTATGGAGATTAAGCTTTTATACACGGATATTTCATTAAATATCCGTGTAGAAATGTATTATGTACACGGATTTTTATTTAAATAGCTGTGTATATATGTTGAGAGAGCTACACGGATTTATAGTTAAATATCCGTGTAAGAAATGTCATTTAGGGTTTTAATTAACTCTTCCAGTGCCGTTTTGATCAATTAATATTACTCTCTCTCCTCTAGATTGACTGGATCTGATTATTGTGCAGCTGTGATATGAGATTGCTGATTTTCTTGTGATTTTCTTGTGATTTTCAAGTAAGTAATTGTTCTATTCGTTTCTTTAATTTACTGGTGAGTAGACAATAATTTTTTAACTTAAATATTATAGTTCAAAAAATTATTTTCAGTGGCGCGCGACAGAAAGCGTCTTGGGAGTGCGCTTATTATACAATGTTTTTCATGTTTAATTGGATCGAAAGAAATCAATTTAAATTTCCAAAAGAGGTATGTAATTCACATTAATTTTCATTTTAAAATATCAATAATTCGATCCGTTTCTCGTTACTAACTCAAATTATAATTGTAGTATAACCGGAGCCAAGCCGCTTACTCACCCGAACAAATCAATGAAATGAGAGAGATGTGGGCAAGGTGGTTTGTATCCGAATTTTGTAAAAAACAATATGGATTTGTATAACTTAATTAGTGTAATTATCAATTTTGAATTGTTATGTTATATTTTGGCAATTTATATTCTGTTTTGGGACTCTATTTTGGACAAAAAATATTCTGATTACATATAATTTAATGGCTAGCAAAAGTGGAGGCTAACCAGAAACAAAAAAAAAATTACAAAAAAAAGAAAAAATTCTACACGGATATTTAAACAAAATCCGTGTAGGATGTGGTAACAATAAAAAATTAATATAGCTACACGAATTTTTAATCTAATATCTGTGTAGGAATACTATTTCTACATAGATATTAACTAAAAACTGTGTAGGAATAGTTTTTCTACACGGATATTAGGTTAAAAATCCGTGTAGCTAGGGTAGGAGAGCTACACGGATATTTAGTTAATATCCGTGTAGGAAGACTATTCCTACACGGATATTCATTAAAAAACCGTGTAGGTCTCTTGCGGTGAGTGCACTTTTGGAGGTTTTCCACACAGCTCTTTATTAATAATCCATGTAGGATTAGTATAATCATACATGGATAATTATCTGTGTTTAAATATTGCATATTCCTACACTCTAAGATTACACACATTTTTAAATTCGTGTAGCTCCTTTATTTAAAGTCAATGTATAAACTGTATATTTGTAGTAGTGAATAAAATGTAAATTTTGTATAATTTTTATAAATATGAAAATAGTAGAAATTTTAATTTATTAATTTCTTTATACATACACACACCGACCGATGGTTTCATATAATATGATTAGAATGGTTTAATATTGAAGCCTTGCGTGTTGATTATAAACACACATTGTTATAAAAAAGCAAGAGGTCCAGTGCACTTCCTATACTGAGCTACTATCCAAAAAACCAGAAACAAAAACAATATGGAGGGCAAGATCTATGAACCAATTACGCCACCACAGCAGACGGAAACTTCGTCAGAGAGAAACTTCGACAAATCACCTGATTCTCCAACAAGTTGTCTGCTTTCATTCAATTCAGATTCGTCGACTTACTTCAGATCGAACGACAAATCAAAAGACACACAATTTGATGAAAAACAAGTAGCAGCAGCAGCAGCATCAGTGGATCCTCTGCAGATGTTCGTGCAAAAACGACTGAGTGATTTACTGGGTGAACCCCGCAAGAATCAACCAGTCACCATATACCGGGTCCCAGCTTCGTTCCGGGAGAAGAGAAAAGTTCTTTATGAGCCTAGGATGGTGTCGATCGGGCCATACTACCATGGGAGAGAAGAACTCCGATCCATGGAGGAACACAAGTGGTGGTGCCTTCGAGACTTCATGTCTCGAAAGCCCGAGATTGGCCTCGACATCTATCTCCAGGAGATAAGAAAGCTGGAGTCTCAGGCACGCCAATCCTACAGTGAGAGCGTAAAGATAAGTACAGATGAGTTTGTTCTATTGTTGCTATTAGATGGTTGTTTTATCTTGGAGTATTTCCTAAAACATCAAGATAAGGAAATCGACATCCTTTGTGATATCGGTTGGGGAGGTCCCACGATTATCTCCGATCTGTTCTTGCTCGAAAATCAGATTCCTTTCTTCATTATCCATAAGCTTGCATCATTTTTATCCGATTTAAATGATTGCAACAGCTGTGAAGACGGTTGCGACCTCGTTCACAACTTGTCTTCGCTTCTTCCTTATCAAGAGATGTTGGTGCCCCGACTGCAGGTATCTTGCGAAGCTATCAAACATTTGCTTCACCTCTATTACATTTTCCTGATCCCCAAATCCTACACTGAGCATCTACATCCTCACGCTATGAAACGATCCCTTTCTTGGCTCTGGATGCGGGTTCCCCAACAACAGAGAGAAGGCGGCAGCGGCAAAGGGTCTCACCAATCCTCGATAATAATCCCGTGCGCAGCTGAGCTTCATGATTCCGGCGTGCAGTTCAAGAGAAACTCGACTCACAGTTTCTTTGACATAACATTCAACAAGGGCGTTATAGAGATGCCGCTTTTGGTTGTCGATAACACTATAAGAACAATATTTACCAATATTGTAGCTTTTGAGCAGAGTCAAATTAGTCGATCGAGGATATTTACGAGCTATGTGGTGTTGTGGAATATGCTGGTAGACACCAGTAGAGACGTTAGTCTACTGGAACACTGCGGCATCCTCGAGCTCGTGCAACATAATGAGGAACAAGCAGCCGATTTCTTCAATGAATTGGCTGATTGTTGGTCGATGGATTATGACGATCACTACTACCTCGATTTGTTTCTGGAGTTGCAAAAGCATTGCAGCTCAACTTGGAATAGGTCAAGAGCTAGATTGATGCAAGATTACTTCAACAATCCTTGGAGTTCTATTTCTGTGGTGGCTGCTGTGATACTGTTAATTCTTACTGTTATACAGACCTACTATACAGTTTATCCTGACGGTACTGACAACAATTGTATTAGCAGTCAATAATTTGTGTTTATTTTTGTATTTGAGTCAAATATGAAGATTTAGTATTCTAAATTTCAATATTCATAAAAGATTTTTCATTCGGATTTCGAACGTACGACTTTCGTTTCGTCATTATACTGAAAGCTGGTTCTTGTGTTTATTTTTTAAAGAATAAGACTAGCGTGCTACCTGTAGGATAGTGACATGCTGTGCTACCTCTTCAAAAGTCTATTGAATAAACTTCAAATGACAAATCCAAACTGTTGAAACTGATCTATTACATAAGTGATGTATTTTCATGCCAAAATTATAATGTTTTGAATTCATTTGGTATAAAGTCAAGTGGTCAAAAAAATAAAAATTATAAGTTAATTTTAATACATTCATTTTTTATTATTTTTTTACCGTCTGACTTTATACTAAATGTAAAAATTTGTAAATTTTATATGTAAATACATCACTCGTGTAGTAGATCAGTTTCAACGGTTTGGATTTGTTGTTTGAAGTTTATTCGATAGGTTTTTGAAGAGGTAGCACGGCATGTCACTATGCTACAGGTAGCACGCCAGCCTTATTTTTTTTTTAAATATGATATTTTCAAATTTTATCGATTTATCTTTTGTCATTTTTCATCCTAGGTTTCCTGTTTCATTTTTTTTTTCCTAAAATATACACGTACGATGAATATATACGAACCTAGTGCTTAATTAGATTGAACTATTATTGAACCTAGCGTGCATTCCTACAAATAATCTTTTGTAATGTTTGCATTAAGCAAAATTCTTGGTTAAATAAATGAAATGTTGAAGACTGTAGGGGAAAAGGCTATACACAAACATTTGAAATTGTTGATTAATAATAGAGTTGCTATTTGAATTATTTATTGTTTATTAAAAATAAGTAATTAGGGTTAATAAATAATGAGTAATGATTTTTTTTTTTTACTTACAAAAACAATTCGATTTGATTAATTTTTGTCCTTCTTATGGAATAGAAGAACCAGTTTTTCTCAACAACTTGCTCGGATCACACAGAAGGCCGGATTATCAACATGTGTGTAAAATAAACATTTTTTTTGCTTACAAAAACAATTCTATTTGATTAATTTTTTTTCCTGCTAATGGAATAGAAGAACCAGTTTTTCTCAAAGATCGGATCACACAGAAGTTGTGAACATCCAAATATATATTGAGCCTATTTTCTTGAAAAAAGAAGAAGAATATGTTCTACTGTTTATGATTTTTTTTTTTTTTTTTTGAGAAATATTGGAAGCCGAGTCTCTATCTCTGAGATAGTGATTCGTGAGCATTGCTACCTAACTAATTTTTAAGGCAAATTCTTCCATGGACCCAAGGACCTATTTGTAAAATGAACATATCTTTATTTTCAAAGTTCAAACAGTCGATCCGAACCGTTCATCTTGTTCTCCATATTAATATGTGCTTGGAGACCAAATTTTACATTTTTCTGAATTTTTTTACTATTTATTAAGATGGGTACAAAAAATATCAAATTCAGACCATTGAATTTTGTACCATCTTAATAAATAGTAAAAAAATTCAGAAAAATGTAAAATTTGGTCTCCAAGCACATATTAATATGGAGAACAAGATGAACGGTTCGGATCGACTGTTTGAACTTTGAAAATAAAGATATGTTCATTTTACAAATAGGTCCTTGGGTCCATGGAAGCATCACTCAATTTTTAATATAGGAGAAATTTCATAAATACCCCTCAAAAACATGGGAATTACGTATCCCCTCTAAAATTCATAATATCATATCTGTTGTTCTAAATTTCAAAAACTCACAATTTACACATTTTAACTTTATAAAGTATCTATTTTACCCTTTATTAAGAAAAATAAAAACTATGTTGTTTGATTAAAAAACTGTCAATTTTCTATCTAGTCGGTTTCCGAGAGTAAATAGGTCATTTCTCTACTTCTAACACTTACACAAGCATATATCTAAATGTCACTGAGAATCCGTTAGAAGAGAAATAAAGAAAATGAACAAAAGGTTCAGCACCGAGCCTCTATACGGCAAATAAGCATGTTAATAGAAAATAAATACAAGCAAAATGTAATGATTTTAATAAAATCAAGATAAATGTGTGCAAAAACTGTGAATACAATCAGCAATGCATAACAACCTGGACGGTATATATATACATAGGTTATAAGTAATAAAATTTTTTGCCTGTGAAGCTTGAAGGTTACAAGTAAGATTTGCTGCATAGGTGAAGATTGAACCATCAGCATTAAATGCATCGCATGGAATAGGAGCAGGACACATTACGAGACATTACGAGACAGGCCCAAGTATTTCTGACTTTTGGGCCCAAATTTGGCCCAAACATAGAATTAGTTCGGCTACTATATATTTCCTTTCCCCAATAGGTACTAGCAGCCCAATTTAGTAGCTATCTGGTAGGTTGAGATTTAGCATCAATTTAATTAAGCTTGCTTAATGTTTTGATCTGATTTAATCCAACCAAAAAAAGGCCTTTTGTGGTGGCATCATATCTTATATTAGCGGCATTATATATGTTGGGCAAGTTCATTTTTTTTTTTTTTTTTTTTGCATTAATTTTCTTTTTCTATTGAAAAATATATCAATCTGAAAATTGGAATACATGTAAAACTAATTATGCTAGCTACCAAGATCATTTTAATTCAAATTGTTCTTCAGGGGTATATTAGAGATTTACCTTTTTACATGAGCAGTCTTAAACTCTAATATTATTATAATTATTTTCTTAAACCCAATTAGAATTGAAATCGGTCGATGTTTATATATTGCATTTACGCAAGCATATTATTTTCTAGTTATAGCACATACACACAAACAAGCATATTATTTTCCAGTCATCATATATGGCACAGTGCTAAACCCTAAACCACCCGGCTCTGCCTAGTTTCATACAGATATCACCGCATCGGCAGTGCCAGCACGGTTCGTTCGACTAGCCCAATTGGCCCCACCATAGATTACAACATTGCAGTCCCTTTGGAGAACCAAAACACAGTTCCCTTGCCCCCCTATCTGTGTTACTGCCTTACTGGCCCATAAAACCCACTCGCTACCATCATACAACACAAAATTTCCATCTGACTGCATCTGAGCGAAGTAGCCGGAGCCTCGGTTCTGTACCAGTCGACTATTCTGCCCAGCCATCATCGTATAAAACCAGGTTGCAGTCTCTTTGCATAGTCAGCTTGTATCTTCCGTAAGTTAGTGACTGGCCTTGCGATAAGGTTTCGCCAGTGCATAGGATGTTTCGGCAAAGACGGAGAAGGGACTAAGACGTATAGTTAACATTGCGTCACCGTAGGAACTGCTCACCAATATGGTAAAGTATCCAGCTTGCCCGAGTTATTCGCATCCACCAAGGCTGTGCAATCACAGTATATGATTCATTTACCCAAGTTCAGGTTGACAGTCATATAATCAAGCATGTGCAATAAGGTAAGTGCTTCTGCTTACAAAGGGTTATATGCCTCAATTTCCAGCCCTTGTGCTTCTACCAGCAACCCCCTCTTATCAAATATAACAGCACCTGTTCCTGCCTTGCCCGATTTCTCCCATGAGCCATCTATCAAAATGGCAGCTTTGCCCTTAGGCACAACATACACTGTATGTTTTTCATTGGGTTTCATTCCTGTTGGTTGATCCGCAATATGCATTGCTGTTGTCCTTGCTAAGATACTGTGCGGGTGCACCCTTTTGCCAGTAAATACCTCGACATTTTTCGCCTTCCACGGGCATCAGATAATATTGCAAAATGCTGGTACCTGTTGTGTTTCTAGCCTGTTGGTCACTTCAAGCACGGGGTGGCAAATCATGTTGTTTTACAGTTTCTTCCTAAATTCAACTATTTGAATTTCTCAACTCATCACACATCCTACTGCAGTGAAAGTAATAATTGATTTGCAAGGATATAATGACTATATGTTCATATTTTATAATTAATTATTTTTATGTTTTCTACTCACAAAGTGCACGATATAGGAATAATATTAACTACTATGATTTGTATTGTTATAGTTTATGTTGTGTTCTCTTGACATATTATGTGTCATGCCATATTTTTTCTTATTATATATATGTCCCGGTTGCAATACACAGTCACGATATTAGTCTTGTATTAGTGCAGTTATATATATTGGTCTAGATCATTTTTTTTTATCATTTTAGAAAATGATTTTGCATTAATTTTATTTTCTTTGGAAAAATAGCAATTTAAAAATTGCAACACATCTCAAACTGATTAATTATTTTTCTTAAACCAAATTTATATATCAGTCATATTCATATATAGCAAACAAACAAGCATATTATTTTCTAGTCATAGCACATATTTATAGGACACATACACTCACACAAAAGCTTATTATTTGTAGTCATCATATATGGCAGTGTTAACAAACATAACCACCCGGCTCCGCCTAGTTCCGTGCAGTGATCATCGCATCGGCAGTGCCAGCACTGTTCGTTCGACTGGCCCACGTCACGCCCCCATAGATAACAACATTGCGGTCCCTTTGGAGAACCAAAACACAGTTCCCTTGCCCTCTATCAGTGTTACTGGCCCATAAAACCTGGTCGCTGCCATCATATAGCACAAAATTGCCGTCTGACTGCATCCGAGCGAAGCAACCCATGCCTCGGTTGTCTGTCCCAGTTGACCATTCTGCGTGCCCGTCATCGTATAAAACTAGGTTGCAGTCTCTTTGCATGGTAAGCTTGTACCTTCCGTAAGTTAGTGATTGGCCTTCGGATAGGATTTCGCCGGTGTATAGGATGTTATCGGCGAAGACAGAGGGATTGAGAAGAGTGATAGTAGTTGAAATGATGACAAGGGAAGTGAAGAGAGAAGAAATAGATGCCATTGTAAATTTGTGATAGAGGATTAACTGAAATTGTGTTGTGTAATGGTTCTCCTCAAGATCCTCTATTTAAACATTATATTAGATGTATGCATTAATGCATAGGTATGGGGTTGTGTATATAAATAATGTAATGCGGTCTATTATGTGACAAGCATGCATCATATGAATATAATTATATATATGCTTTTTAATATGTTTTGAGGCAAAGATCATACCGTAACTGCATCATACGGTCGGATATGTACGGGTTTTCAGATGGTCATATGTATTAATTAGTATTACTGAGGCTAGCTTAGATATACTTATACAGACAGTTCGGCATTTCCAGCACCCGACTTCTGTGTTATTATCTCAAAAACTTATCCAATAAATTTTAAATGACAAATTTAATTAAATTGTTAAAATCAATATATTTTGTTATTGATAATGTATTTACATGTCAAATTTATAAATTTTTGAATTCATTTGATATAAAGTCAAGCGGTCAAAAAATTATCAATTTTAAGTTAATTTTCATATATTTATTTTCATCATTTTTTTTACCACTCGACTTTATACCAACTAAATTCATAATTTACAAATTTAGCATGTAATCACATCAATAACAAAGTACATAGATTTTAACGGTTTGGATTAATTGCTTAAAGTTTATACAATTGGTTTTTAAAGTAATAACACAGAAGAGCTTATGTTATCCATACAACCTAAACTTTACTCGTACTGTATATATTGTTTCAAGAAGATATTATAAAATACAAATTTATTTTGCTTAGAAATCCATGTCAACAAAAGTTATAAGAACTGAAGGCCTAATAGTTTAATAAAATTAAGTAAATTAAGTAAATTAAGAATATTAAATTAAATACCGATGCTTCATCAACCATATAACTAATTTTGACCATGCGATTAGAACCAGAAATGTTTGTTTTTTCTTCTTCTTTTAAACTAGTTCGATCATAAGAAATATTCAAATAAATATTAGAACAAAATTACTTCTATATTTTTGTCACTTGATTTTTTAAAAACCTTAATAAGAAAACATAATCATCCAATTAAATGATATAATTAACAGCATTACTTAATTTATTTAAGTAATTTTCTATAATATTATATATATATATATATAGTCTCAAGCTATGTTGCAATGGTGTATCTTCTATATTGACGTAAAATTTGAGTTCGATCAAAATTCGAGTCAATCCGGACTAATTAATTTTAAATATTTACGGCGCTCTTTTAATATTTATGTTAATTCGAAACGAACAGTCTAAATTTTTCTGCTGTAATTAAAAATTTGAATTATGTAATTACTAATTCGTGAGACTAAATAAGCAGAGTTAATTTTATACTTGTGTACTGTACATTTTTCCTTGGGCATCTATGGATTAGGCTTTTAATTTACTTCCTTTTACCCAGTCCAGGACATAGGGAATTCAGATCCAGTGAGGTAACCCAATCTTTGGGTTTTAAATTGGAACCGTCCGATTCGAATCCGAGACAATCCATTCGGATCTGAAGCGTACACATCCCAAAAACGAATTCGAATCCCAAAGCAATTTCGGACGTCGGATTCAAATCGGACGGTCTCTATCCAAAACCCAAAAATTGGGTTACTTTAGGGGATCCGGACTCGGACATAAGGGTGTAAACGGAGCGGATTTGGAGCGGATAATGCTAATACTATATCTGTATCAGTTTTTCAACGAGCAGATACGAATACGGATACGGATATCAAAATTGAAAACCATATCCGTCTTAAACGGATACGGATACGAAACGGATAATCCACGGATACAGATTCGAATACGAATATGGAACGGATAATTGTCGGATATTGAGCAATTCTACTTAATTTCATAATTTTAAATTACCTAATTTGACAAAATTTTAATGGACTTTTTAAGTTTGCACAGTGACAATTATGCATGACTATTGCTTATTAGTTCAGAGAACTAATATATTATTCTAATAGATTATATGATTTTTCTACCAAAATTCTTGGACTTAAACGAATATATATGTTTTTTGGGAACTTCGCAAGGGTGAAATGAATTGAAAATTACTGAAAGATTAAATTTCGGATCCGGATATATACGGATATCCGCTCTATTTATATCCTTACATAATTATCCGTATCCGCAAGTATCCGTATCCGTTTAATCCGAATACGGATAATAAGCGGATTATCGGCGGATAATCCATCTCCGTTTACACCCCTAAGCAGGACACCATGGCATCTTCTTTTGACCTTATTTGATAATTTTTTTTTTATTTTTTATATTCTGATTAAACTTTCGGATTTACAGGACAGGGCCGGGTCCGGATCCCCTAAAATAACCCAATCTTTTGGTTTTTGGGAAATTATACTCCCTTGCGTTAATTATTTTTGTATTACGCTACCGTTGCAAAGGGTTTGTTCGACCTCTAAATTAATTCCGCTGAAGTATAGTTGAAGCACCCCTTAGTATTGTTAGATTCTATTTTTTTTTTTTTAGTAAAGTGTAGAAGTCAAGCAATTCAACTATTAAATATTCACAAAATAATCCTCATTTAATTTTTAAACATGTAATTTTTCATATGGAGAACATTGTTTTTGCTACGAGATTAAATATCGGTTCTCTAGTAGTACAATATTGGATAAACAACATAATTTACATTAATAATAATCATACTTGTGTTACTATTTTGTTTTAACCCCGAGCAAAGTTAGCTTACAATTTTAATTAGACAAAATGATTTATTAAATACTGCTAGAATTTTTTATTAATTACAACATACTCTGACCTAACAAAGTGTCCACCATGCACATAGGAAATAATTTCTTTAGTTAATTTGTTTAGAACTCAAGCGGTTCCCGCCGTCAAACACAATGATTATACACTTTTATGTTAATTAATTAACTTAATTAATTGTCATAACTAATAATTTAAGTTAGTTTGTAGGCCACTAATAGTTACATTATTAGACATGTCCCAACCACTAGGGTATGGATGGTTTGCTTTTTATGGGGAAATGACAAAAGTAACCGGTGATCGATCACTATATAAATTTTAATGAAAGAAACTTCATGCTAAATATTTAAGAGAAAATTGCTAACAAATAGTTTATAGTACTAATTTGTCAGTTTATATAGCTGTTAGTATTAGGCACATAGTATAGATTATATTAGTGCAGTGCAATCTCAAGCAGCTTAATTTCTATTAAGATGTAGTAACGGGTATGGTAATATATATGTTGAATTTTTTTAAGGGTGACAAAAATTAAGGTGACTATCTCATAGCAAGAATTATAAAGCTGTACCTTATTAATTGTGTACATTAGACACGTTTGTTTTAGTCTCATAGATACACTTGTTCATATTCCAAAGAAAATTACTTTTACATTTTTTGATTATCTATATGATTTGGGTGAATAATTTAGCTTCCAAAATAAAATAGGATCCATATTCTGGAGTAGGGGTGAAAACAGAGCGATACGGAGAGGATAGTGGTGATACGGATAAAAAATGAATATCAGATATATCAGACGGATACAAATACAGATACAGATTCGGATCAGATTGAATATTTATTAAAATAATAAAAAATATTAAAAAATATTAAAATTCATAATATTTATCTAATTATAATGATGAATAACATAAATTTTTCATAATATATATATTAAAATATATGGTTTATATTTATTATTTGAATATGGATATTTGAAATATAAAATTATATTAGTATCCTTATTCATACAGATATTCAGATATCAGATGTCTACATTTAGATTTTCAAATACGGATCGAATACGAATCGTATATTATCCATACCGTTTTCATCCCTAATTTTGAGGGATATGATTTAAAGAAATAAATAGAATACTAAATGACAAGGGAAATTTACATTGAAGAAAATTAAACAAGCACAAAAAAATTTTGAAGTTACCGAAAGCTCCAATCAGAAGAGACCGTGAGATTCGACTTGAAGAAGAGAAGAGAAGAGATGAGATTTGACTTCTTCAATCTTCAGAAATTCGACATGGAGTTTTTCTACTTTTTCTTTGTTTTTTATTTGAGGGAGGATTCCAAATTTGCGAGCCTAGAGGAGCAGCAGCATCCTCCGCCTTTTTTTAAAGAGAAGCAACGAAATCAAACATTCTTTAATTGACATGTTGTGCACTTGTGCGTGGATTAATCAACAGGGCTTGGCCCTTCTTTTATTGTTATTGTGTGCTGGAGCCTAGCAGCAAAATAACAGAGATTTGGGCTTAGCCCGTGATTTCTTTCAAAATGTGCTGGAGCTAAAGAGGTTTGGGCTTCCAGAGAGGGGCAAATATATTTTCGGGCGGGGGGGGGCAAATTGGGCCTGTCTGGGCCAATATGGATCCGCCCCTGAGTGTGCCAGTGTCACGGGTGGGTCGGTTAAACCCGAAGTGATTTCCATAACATATTACAGAATACCGTAGTTTGCTCTTCATCCATATTTGCAGTAACATGTCATTGAAATTCATTGGCAGACCTTCCATCCGAAGTGAGAAACGAGATGCACACCATGTCGCTCGAAAGTCAGTGTACCAATATTTTTTTTTTAGTTGAAAGGGGGTTCGATGGGCTTAATCAACGTTCAATATGCTTTAATTTTCATACAATTTTTCTTTGATTTTCGTGCGGATAGATCTTGAGATGCATCAAACAATTACGGAGCTCGTTGATCGGACCTAATCCGTGCTATATTTTTTTATATAATTTTCTGAACTTTTTATCTGTCATCGATCAGTACGAGCTAACAAAAGCATGCATTTCGGTTTTAATTTCTCAATTGAAATCATTTGAAATCTTTCAAAACTATAATTCAATTGAGAGATTTAATTATGCAATCAAAATTGTGTATTATTATTATTCTAAGAGTTAGGCATAAGATACTTGGTGTTTCTCTCTCTTTCGATCAATGAATTCAATGAAATCGATTAGTCTACCCACTTTTATATATAAAAAAATAATCACGTATTATATATATAATAGTCCGCCACATATTTCATTGATTTTTATGAAGTATTTACGTATGGGAAAAGAAAATGGAAATACAAAGAAAATGAAAAGAGAAGAAAAATGCTTAGCTAGAAATTAAAAATAAAGAAAAAAAATGCCAAATAAAAAATTGAATAAAACGATCAGTGTCAATCTAATTCCGATCCAATGCGGTACCGGACCGTGTAGAATGAGATATAAATTATCTATTTTATTCTGATATGATTTTCAAAGCGGATCACTGTATAATTTAAATAGATTTTAAATTGATGTTGGTTCAGTTGGAAGTATTCTACGCAGTCCACTACCGTCGAGGATACTCACTCATTCAGTTGTAGGTTCTAACAGAAAGTCGTTTTGAAGCTTTATAAGATATCTTTATAATTAGCATACTTTAGTTCCTTATAAATAGATTGTGTAGCTGTCCTTGAAATGTTAATTAGATCCACCTAAACTAATCTCATATTAAAAATGTCTTCAAACTTTTATAATTATAATGCATTGTTAAACAAAAGGATATAACACCGGCATTTTTTTTAATAACCAAAAAAATAAATAAAGTAATATTAATAACCAGTTTTGAAAAAATATGTCAAATATAACCAAACCGCCTCCCCGTGGGGCGGTCTACTGTGCAGACCAAACCGCCCCCCCCGTAGGGCGGTCTACCCTCAGACCAAACTGTCCCGGGGGGCCGTCTACTTTTTTTTTTTTTGTATTTTTGTATTTTTTATATTTGGTATTTATTGTTTGTATTTTTGTATTTTATATGTTGTTATTTTCTATTTATTTATTTTTTATATTTTTGTATTTTGTAATATTGTGTTCTATATTGTTTATATTTTGAATACGAGGGTTTTTATGATTTGTTATGTCAAGTGAATAGTCAAAAACATAAGTTAACAAAATAATCAAATAACGTCTGATCAACATCAAATATAGAAACGAAAACATAAAAATACTACTGTTAGGTCTACAATATGAAATATAAAAAACTAGCGACGACGACCGGACAATGACAATCTGGGAGGCTCCCCGCACGCCCTCGGCGGCTGCACACGCGTCCTCTGTCGCTGCACACGTCTCCTCTGTGGCTCTGGAGAATCCTTGTCATGAGAATGATCCACATGCATGTCCTCCTCGTCATCATAATGATCTACATGCATGTCCTCCTGCATAGTGCCCGTGGATCATCGGTATGAATCGTGCCATGGATCATACTGAGTAGCATACGATGGACCTGTCTTCCATGGATCGGTCTCCCAGTCTCCAGTATACGTGCTCGGGGGCTGTGTCCCGAACATAACAGCCTCCCAAGCATCAGTGGGCTGCTGTGCCCCACTCCCACTAGCCTCGTGGTCGTGCTGCCTCGGGGGTGGCATCGATGGTGTGGCTCCGGTGAGATCCTCTACACTGGTGGCGGTGAGGCCAAAGTCTGCTGGAGTGTAAGTGGATTCGACACACCATATAGGGTGACCATCCTGCAGTTAGATAATGTTAGTTTTGTATTTATGAAAATAACCAAAATTTAATTTATATAGAGACGAACCAACTTACCTCGCCAAGCTGTACCGGCACATTATATTTATTGTAGTAAGCGTGTCATTTCTTGTTGTCGAGCACCCAATCGTGGAACGCCCAATTGGAGTTGTCTTCTGCAACATTTGAGTTGAACTTCTTAAGAACACACTTTCAAAACAAAATTGACGTGTATGGAAAAATAATTTAACTTATATTACCTTTGGGGGCTGGTGGTAAGTCATCGTCGTATACGAGGACCCGTGCTCGGCTTGACTGGTTTGGAGCTAGTGAGTCTTTCTTGATCTCACGCCAGTTGATGTTCTCACCAGCGTCGTGCAGCATGCCAAACTGATGCCCGTCGGGTCAGGCGGGACCCACAAGTGGTTCTCAGGCGCGCGGGCAATCCTGTAGAAGCGTAAATGGTGGGTGCTCCAATCCACCTCTTGCTTTTTATGGAAGGTACTGCATTATATGTTAGTTAGATACAATTTGTGAAATAATATCAATATTGAGTGTGTATTACTTACTTGTGCAACTTCTCCATCTCATCCTCTCACCAAGTATCGGGTCATTAGGGATGAAGGCATCGAATCCGAACTGACGAGGCACCCGATCAGGATAGTGATACTCAACTATCCAGTAACAAACGACTGGACCGCGGTACAAATCGAGATCCCTCTGTTCCATCGTCAATGAACACAAAATACTTGCCCGGTACCACGCCCGATACGGGACCACGCCTGGTGCAATAGCTAGAGCTGATTTCGGACGTAGGAGATACCCGCTGTCCCTCCCCTCGGCATATTCTCGTAGCGGTGGCGGCTACCCCATATGGTACCGTATAGGGGGCTTTTGTTGATGTCTTTGCTCCTTTGCCACTTCACATTTGATGGAATGATGGGTCGGCATATTGGTAGGTGTAACCAGGACCACTGCTGCAGTAGAAGGAGTGACCCATTGAATTGCTGGCTGCCTCTCTGAAATTTGAAATGTGTATTAATTATTATCAAATTTAAAACAATCGTAAGAACATTAATTGATGAAGACAAGCGTAACACAGTCCTCTGTACAAACATGCAAGCACGGCTCCACCCCAGTTCCACCGCGATAGCTTATCGAGTTGCTCCAGCTGCTGGAGGAACATAATCAGAACGGAGTCGCCACTGGAATCGACAAACATCGTGCTACCATATAAGTCAAGCACGAATGTCCTAACGTATTTACAGTTTGAAGAGAAAGTAAATAACTGTTTATTTTTGTCAAAACTAATTTTAATGTAATGTAATGCATTTTGAAATTACCTCTTGACCTTCTCCACGTCAGCCGTCCATGGAGTAATGGCAATTTCGGTGGCATGTTGGTGGAGAGCCTTAAGAATGATGCAGTACTGGAAGAACAGCTCCGCTCCTTCTTCAACCTTCTGCTTGAGCTTCTTTGCCAACCCCTCCACATGCACCCCCAACAGCTCTGGGATCAACGTCTAGAGTACATGATGATCCGAGACACCCCCTACCGGATTGCCATTGATCCGCAGACCCCATGAGGCACTCACGTCCTGTAGGGTCACTATCATCTCCCCCACTTGAAGATGGAATGAATGGGTCTCAGGACGCCATCTCTCCACGAGACCGCACATGAGTGCCTGGTCAATCCGCAGTGGTTGTTTCATCGTGGCTAGCTGGTACAACCCGAGGTTCATAAGGTACCGATCCATCAGTGGATTTTCGACGTACTGTACCTCCGGCGAGCAGTGCCGCACCATTAACAAGGTCTCATCTTGCATTTATCAATGTTTTAGACCAGTGGGACTGAATAACTATATGTTGTTTGAAACGTAATTTTTGCATTTTCTTCGAATAACACAACGTACCTCCATCGATGCAAGTGAGACACGGTGACGTTTGTGAGGGACCCACAGTAGAGGACTGAACGTATCTGCACGATGTGGTGCGGCATCCCCTGTATCGACACCCTCCGCAATGGGGCTCTCTGTGCTACCACTGGGATTGGCGTGAGCCTGCGAACTCTCGTCGGTCTCCGACGTATCTCGTGACCGCCCACGTCGAGGTCTAGTCATGCTGTATTTCAAAATATCAAGTTTAAAAAAATAAACAAATTATCAAATGTGTTCTAAACTCGTAATTTTAATTAATCCAATCAAACCTAATTTCAATTAATTATTTATAAAACCTAATTTCAATTAAAACTTGTAATTTTATAACAATTCATGCAATTTTAACGCCATGCAATCAATTTCTAATAGCTCCAAACAATTATAACAATTTCTAACAACTCAAAACAATTCTAACAACTCAAAACAAACAATTTCAATCAATTTCTACCTAATTTATAATAATTTCTAACAACTCCAAACAATTCTAACAATTTCAATCGATTTCTAATAATTCCAATCAAACAATTTCTAACAATTCCAATCAAACAATTCTAATAATTTCAAACAAATAATTTCTACTTAATTTCTAACAATTCCAAACAATTTATAAAAATTCCAAATAATTTATAAACAAGTTAAAGAAATAATTTCAAACAATTTGTAACAATTTCTAACAAATCCCGTAATTCGATCAATTTCTAAAAATTTCTAACAATTTTCAAACATTTCTAACTATTTCTAACAACCCTAAACAATTCCAATCAATTTCTACCAAATTCAATCACAACAATTTCAAACAAATCCCGTGATTTGTAATTTCAAGCAAATCCCGCAATTTCTAATAATTTCATATAAATTCCGCAATTTCGAACAATCTATAACAATTCCAAATAATTTATAAACAAGTTAAAGAAATAATTTCATACCTGAAAATGAAAGCGGAGCGACGGTGACGACGAACTCGGGTGGAGAGAGAGAGGGAGAGGGCGGTAGAGAGAGAGAGGGGTCGGGAACGCTTGAGAGGTGCGAAATATCGCGTTCGGGGCGAAAAAATGGGATTTTTGGGCGGTTTCCGGCAGGCTACGGCGGTGACAGAGAGGGGGCGGGGGGGGTAAGGTTTGGGGATGGGGGGGGGGAGGAATTTTATAAAAAAAAAAAAAAAAAGTAGACCGCCCCACGGGGGGCGGTTTGGTCTGCACGGTAGACCACCCCATGGGGGGGCGGTTTGGTTATATTTCACATATTTTTTTCAAAACTAGTTATTAATATTACTTTATTTATTTTTTTGGTTATTAAAAAAAATACCGGGATATAACATCGGTAGTGAAATAAAGTAATGTTTTTTCATTTTATTTTATAAAATTGATGACAGATACACAGCCAAGTTATTATATTTCGTTTTGAAGAATTGATCAATATTCAATCTAGCTCTATAAATTTTCCTTGATGTTTTCTAATCTTCTTTTAACCTTTTTTAATTTGTGCAACGACATTCTTTTTTGAAACATTTTAAATTAAGGGAATTATTGGCTGTTTCTAAGCTTGTGCCTATAAAATATTCAATTATTAATTCAATCATGCACACATATTGATCGTTAAGTTTTTTTTAAGATGGGAATTTCATTCACACCCTTCAAAAATCTCAAAATTTATCTAAAATTAATGATACCATATTAATCCTTCCAAAAGTCTTGAAGCTCAAAAATTTATCCAATTTATTGTCTTATTTTATTTACAATTTATTAGAGAAAACAAAAAAATGTAACATGTGCAAAAAAAATATCTAGTTTTCTAATTAGCTGTTTTATGAGGACAAATTTGTTCATTTATATACTTGTGAAGTGTGATGCATATAAAGTGGTATTTTGGCATATGTCTATTTTGAAGGGTATACATGAAATTTCCATGTTTTAAAAAAAATGGAACATTAACATTGGTACACCTGCCTCGCCGTGCTATTTAATAATATATTTCAGAAGCAACTCAACATTGGTCAACTATTGGAAACATTGCGGAAATTAAACTTGCCTTATAATATATACAAAAAATATAAATCAATTAAATATCCATCCTTCCACATGAGGAAGTTGTTATGTAGGCCAAGTATTGGTATGAAAATTAATTAATCAATGGCGAGTAAGCTAACATGGGGAGGTGAAATATGAAAAGAATATGACAAAACAGAGTATACCAAAACAATGGCTTCTAATTTCTCACAAAATGAGACCAAGGAGAGAGCTAAGGGTGCTTCAACTAGAGGTGTGCATTTTATTTTCTTTCTATTTACTTGCTTTTTACGCTATGGTTTTTAGTTCAATTTGTGTCATTTTGGAGATGCAAACAAAATCTCATGAACATTGATGGAATGATGGATCTTTTCTTTGATATATTAAAGAAATATGCAATTCCCAAAATATTTAGCTGTCTTAACATTTTATTAGCATTTTTTTTGTCAATGATTCACCAATCTGATTTTCCTAAAAAAAGATTAGAACCTTTTTGTAAATTATGTGCGTAATGGAGTTTGGGGTAGTCCGATGTCCGATCCGCATCAAGATTTGTGCACACTTATCTGCACGAATCCTGTAGTAGTCCTTGCAATCATGATGTGGATCGGACGGCTGGCATAGGACCAAATTTGGTTCAATTCCCATCTAACAAAGTTCAATTTATTAAAGAACAGTCCATTATTTCAATCCTTCTGTGATATACAATTACACCAATTTACTTTATTTGATTTGGGTATACTGACCACAAATATGTACAATAACCCAATCCTCACCAAACCTGATTATAAGTTTGATGATCACAAATATACATAACCACGGGCTTGGTGCAGTGGCACGACCCCTCGTTTCTCTTCTAAGAGAACACAGGTTTAATTCTCGAAAATAGCACCTAAAACTATGTTGGGTTGTATTGAAGCCCTTTAATAGGAAAAATATAAAGGTTTCATGATAACATCATTAATTTTCATATTAAGTAGTTTAAGAGCTGATACTGACATCTAAACAAATTGTTATCAGAATACAGTACCTGTATTCTCTAATATTTGCCATACTGGATGCATCGAATAAGATAAAATGCGTGCAGTATCCCTGAAAGAACATAACAAATTAATGATGTTATAGTGTTCTCCAGTTTTCTGTTTTTGGCATTTTAATTTTAGTAGTATGTTGGGTTTTAAAACTTGAAACCCAAAATATTTAAGTTTTCTTAAATCATGCGTATTCTTTGATAAAAAGACCCGAAAATCTACCAAAATTTCTCTTTTTTCAAAATAGAAGAGCAAGTCTACAGGATAATTAAGGCAGGCCATAACAACATAATGAACCAACTTTGACCCAAATAAGTATAGAATAATACAAAACGTGGTATCCAACATATGCCTTGCTGTACGTCTGTTATGCACTCATTAAATTTACATAATTGAATTATTTCTTAATTGTATTATCATCTCATGACTTGATAATGTTTACAGAAGGGTCATATACATTACAAAGGCTTTATAGCCATTAGATATTTATCTGAAAATGGAAAGAAATATAACAGCTTTGTTGCAAAATAAAGAAACTAACAAAAAGAAGAAAGGGGTAAATTTTGCAAAAATTGCATCTGAACTATGCTAAGTATCCCCAAGTGTTGCCTCACCAATGCAAATCAAACATGTACATTTTGAAGGATCTGATATTTAAGGGAGATATGATTTTCATATGTTAAACAATCCACGGCAAAACACCACCCACTTCTCTCAAATGAATCCCAGCCTAGCTAGATCACATTCAGACGTGTTAATCTAATTAGATGTAGTAGTTTGTCATATAGGGATATATACCCATCATCATCAACCGTACTTGCTGGCATTAATTTTGATTCACCAAATCTTCACTGTAGATCATTACATCTTGTGTTCTACACAATCAACCGGGAATGCGGAAGTATCCCGAGAAGCTGTGGATGTGTATGTGCGAAATATGAACTTGCCAGGAAAAGCCAATGAGTGTAGGCCAATAACCATCTTTCGTCTCCCCGTGTTTATTCGTGAGAAGAACATGGATATGCACGAGCCAAAATTGGTGTCAATCGGACCTTATTATCACAACACGGAAATGCTAAGAACTATGGAGGAACACAAATGGTGGTGCTTGCGCGACTTCATGGAAACACATTGCATCAACCTACCTGATTGCATCCAAAAGATCGGAGCACTAGAGGCAGTAGCCCGCCAGTGTTATAGCGAGACATTAAGCTTAGGAAGGGATGAGTTTGTGCAAATGCTCATACTCGATGGATGCTTCATTCTCGAATTCATCCGTAAGCACTATGGTACTGTGCCTGATTCCTTTTTTGATATCGAACGGAATCAGGAAACCATATTGCTCGATATTCTCTTGGTAGAAAATCAGATACCCTTTTTCATTCTGCACGAACTTTTCAACCTAGCAACTGGTAGTGGCTTCTGTTGTAATGGAATTTCGTGCAAATTGCGCGATCTAATTTTTGGGCTACTTCCGCCTCAAATTTTGTGGAGGCAGCCCGAAATACCATGTAAGAAGATTCATCATGTGCTTCACTTCTATTACTTGTGCATGGTGCCACATCCAGGCTCCATGCGTCAAGCGGGCAAGTCACCTTCACTGAAAAATACTAACTATGATGGTAAGGTGACTCTCGGGGGTATTGAACAAGACAAAAATACGAAGGCTAGACACTACTCCGCCGAAAGGGACAAACCATTAGCAATACCAAGTGTTACCGAGCTTCATGAGGCAGGTGTTAGATTCAAGAGGAAGAGAAAACCTCGCCATCTCTTTGATATAACATTTGAGGATGGTGTTATGGAAATTCCTGAATTGTATATTGATGATTTGCACTGTGTGCTCCTTGCTAACCTTCTTGCATTTGAACAAACCTCATATGGGCCAAGGGAGATAGTCTCTCACTTTGTATCTTTTCTTGATAATTTAATTGATACAAAATTTGATGTTTCAAGGCTAGAGTATCACCATATCCTCATAAACATGATCGGCAGTGAGGCAGAAGCTGCTAATTATATCAATCAACTAGGTAGGTGGAATTTAGTGGAGCATAGCGATGAGTACAAGAGTTTCATTATTAAAGTGCAAAGATATGCTACTTCACTGTGGCCTAGATATAGGTCTACATTGATGCGTGATTACTTCATCAATCCATGGACGACAATCTCTGTCATTGCGGCAGTAATCTTGCTTGGGCTTACATTTTGCCAAACCTACTATACAATCTACTCAAGTACCAGCTCAAATAATTAGTTTTATTTTTAATATGACTACTTTTTCAATGATTTCTTGTTTCTTTTTGTTTTTTGTTTATTTTTTGTTTCCTGTTTGTGATGGTATACTATAAATGGCTCGGATATAATGGCCATTTTTTTTATTGTATAAACTGTGAGATGGAAAATATCTGATATATTGTATCCTCATTTTTTCAAGCCTAATTTGTTATAGTCTAAATTTTTTTAAAAAATTAACTAACTAACTAATAAAGAATTACGACTAATTAGAAAATTTAGTTAATTAACGAACTAATAAGTTTATAAATAAACCTTCATTAAAAGATCATAATAAAATTTCAATGTCAATAAATTAATTAAATTTCTAAAATTAAATTAAAACGATCTATTCAAAACAAATAAATTAAGAGTTTCATAATAAGAGTTTCTTTACAATTATTGCATTACATTTTACAATAAGAGTTTCATAGAATCAAATACAAATTTTGCGAAATATTATAATTAAGAGAAAGTTTATATGAAACTACAAATATTAATAAATAATTTAATTTACATATTTAATGAAGTTAACAAATAGGTTAGTAAACTAAGATCACTAAAAACATTCTAAAATTCGTATTAAATTCTATGCGCAAGCCTCATGTATTCTTTTGAATTTGGATGTAATCAATTCATAGAAGATCATCAAATTAAACCTTATTGATTTTGGGAAACATCTCAACTTTTTAAATTTAGTCTCTACACAAATCTTGAAGCACCTCCCTATTCCCCTCTTTGCCTATGCCGCTGGTAAGGGATTTTTGTAATTTAATAATCCCTCCTCCCTGATTGCTTGCGAATTCAAAATCCTAGAGGTTTGTTGTGCTTTATGTTGCTCCCTTTTGAGCTTCGTGGTGCCTTTTTCTTGGTGTGCCGTGGTACCGGCCTCGTTTACATTCCTTATCTCGGAAATAAGAGAAAATTGTGAAAATGCCACTTCAAAACTTTCAAATTGTAAAAATGCCACTTCAAACTTTGAAATTATCAAAATACCACTTCAAACTTCATTAATTTGTAAAAATGCCACTCCAAATAATTAATGACTAAAATACCCTCGCCCATCCATCTTTGCTCCCGCCCCTCCGCCGCGTCCTTCCACACCCTCCGTCGACCCGACCGTCGCCCGTCGCAAGAGACGCAAGAAGCAGTTTCCGGACATGATTCCCCTCTCCCGCCTTCACATTCATCGTAACCTCTCCTCCTTGCAAGAAGGATATTTTAGTCATTAATTATTTGGAGTGATATTTTTACAAATTAATGAAGTTTGGAGTGGCATTTTGACAATTTCGAAGTTTAGAGTGGCATTTTCACAATTTGAAAATTTTAAAGTGGCATTTTCACAATTTCTCCGTGAAATAAACACCCTCTTTATTTTTTTGTGATGCTTGCTCTGTTTTGGGCTCGGTTGCTAGGCCTGAACCTCTTTCTTGTGTTGTGAATTTCTTGTGATTTTTGCTTACTGGACATAAGCCGAGTCCCTCCTCATATCTGAATTTTACTGGACATAGCCGGAATTCTTCATTTTGTTTTGTTATTTTTGAAAATTTGACACGGCATGGCACGTCACTGTAAAAATTTAGTCACGGCACGGCACGTGGTCGCGCGAGTCACGTGTAATTAAGATTGTTAATTCTTGATCAAATAGTGAATCTTGATGAATAAACTAATTTAAATTATGAAAAAAATAGTTAAATGTGAGAAACGTAACTAGTTATATTTGGACGTGGCACGCGAACGGTCACAGTACATGAGTCACGACGTGACTTGCGTGCCGTGACCGTTCGCGTGACGTGACACGTGTAACTGTTCACTTGATCACAACACGGCATAGCACGAGACCAAAATCATAGCGTGTTTCTTACGACACGGCACAGCACGAAACAGCACATTTTTTCCACTCTAAATTGGTGTCAATCCAATGTGGTACCTGGCCGTGTTAAATGACATCCAAGTCTATTTTATTATTGCTCCGAATAAATTTTGATTCGGCCACAAAGTATTCTACGCTGTCAGGTACCGCACAAGATACTTGTGTCAATCGTAGCTCCTAACAGAAAATGTTGCCTTGAAACCTTGTAAAATATCCCCTGGCAGGCTCTGCCCAGTATATTCAAAAACGAAACCTTGTTAAATATCTATTCAGCATATATAATATAGTTCCTTATATTAGCTCGTGTAGCTGTCTCTGAAATGTTAATTATATTCAGTATTGTAAAATGTAGTTCATGCGGCCGCATGAGCGGCCCTACATGTCTATGCAGTTCGATTCCGCATGAAAATCCTCATATAGTCTCATATATGCGGTTTTGTATAAAAGTCGCATATTTTCAGTTTCAAGAGGCATATTGATTTTTAATCATGCAATTATTTGCATTTGGCATCATGCGATTCTATGTGTCAATTAATTAATTATTTGCATCTGATTTAGAAAATTTTATTTGCATCTAATCTTGCTCAGACCCAATTCACTGAATGATTTTAATATTATGGAATTCGATGTATTTTTTTCCTCTGACATGTGACACAAGTTATTTTTAATGAGAATATATTATATGTTTTGAGTGGAAATAAATTAATATATAGTTTAAAATATGCATATATAAGTCCGTATTAAAATCCACATATGCGGTCGCATACCGCATATGCGGTATGTAGTGACCTTCCGCATGCATGAAAAAAACCGCATTTTACAACATTGATTATATCCACCTAATATAATCTCATATTAATACCACCTGTTTCCATTGAAAATTTGAAACAAAAAGTTACATAGTTCGGTAAGAAACAAATGGTACCGTCCCCTGATACATCAGACACCTTATTACACTTACACATACTTCATCGGTTCATAGCCAACCTATAATTATAAATTTATAATACATTATTTGACAAAAGGATAACATCTATAGTGAAATAAGTAATGTTTTTTTTTAATTTTATAAATTTTAAATAATTATAAATTACTTTCGTTTTGAAGAATTGATCAATATTCAATCTAGCTTTATAAATTTTCCTAAATGTTTTCTAATCTTCTTTCAACCTTTTTAATTGGTGCAATGACCTTCTTTTAGAAACATTTTAAATTATGGGAATTATTGGCTGTTGTACCTATAAAATTTTCAATTATCAAGTCAATCATGCGCACATGATTGTTAACTTCCTTTTAAGAGGGAATTTCATGTATATCCTTCGAAAATCTTGAAATTACTTATTTTCCATCTAAAATTAATAACATCATATTTACCTTTGAAATTTTAGTTACTCACAAATTTAAATTGTCTTCTATTGGAACTCATTTAAATTTATATCAGTCGCTATTTTATAATTTATTAAGGAAAATAAAAAAATGTAGCATGTGTAATAAAATGTGTAGTCTTCTAATTAGAGGGTTTATGAGGACAGATTTGTTCATTTACCTACTTGTCATGTATATAAGTGGTAATTTGACATATGTCTATGGGTATACATGAAATTTCTTTGTTTTGAAATGAATGGTACAACTCAACCCAAAATATGCTATTTAATAATCTCTGTACGTCAGAAACCACTCTGGTCAACTATTGCAAACATTGTACAAATTTATATTAACTCATAATATATAAAAAAAAATATATAAACCAATTATATATCTATCCTTCATTCCTTCCACATGTGTAAGTTGTTATGTTGGGTATGTTTGGTTTTAAGTGGGACAAACAAATTAAGGAGAAAAATTAATGGCGACTAAGCTAACAGGGGGGAGGTGAAATTTGAAAAGGATAGGTCAAAACAGAGTATACCAAAATAATGGCTTCTAATTTCTCACAAAATGAGACCAAAGAGAGAGCTAATGGTGCTTCAACTAAAGGTGTGCATTTATTTGATTATTTTCTTTCTATTTAATTGTGTTTTTACACGCTGGCTTTTTGTTAAATTTGTGTCATTTTGAAGATGCAAATATATCTCATGAGCATTGATCGATCCTTGATCCTTTCTTTTCTTTTTTAAGCATTGATGGATTGTTGGGAGATCATATATTAATGAAGTATGCAATTCCAAAATATTTAGTTGTCTTAACATGTTATAGCAATTTTTGGCAATGATTCACCAATCTGATCTTCACAAAGATTTTTGAAACATTTTTTGTGCAAATTATGTATGAATGAAGTGGGGACCATCCGAGGGCATCAGACCAAATTCGGTCCGATATCTGATCAGAGCCATCCAATCCACATCTACATTTGTGCACACTTCATGTGCACAAATACTGTAGTAGTCCGTGCGAATCATGATGTGGATCGGACGATTAGTATCGGACCAAATTTGGTACAATGCACATCCGACCGTCTCCAAATTCGTGCGTAATAGTATTGTTGTATCCTAATGTTCTATAGGAAATCTAACAACTACAATTTATCAAGGAAATTATTACTTCTGTGATTCCAATCCTTATGTTGGAGAGCATTTATTTTTATACACAACTATGATGCCTTTCAATCACACACCAATTTACTTTTTTATTTTATTTGAGTAAGTCAATCACAAATATATAAACAATAACTCAATACTCAGGAAACTTGATTATAACTTGCACCTAATACAAATTTTTATCAGAATACAGTACTGGTATTATCTAATAGTTACCACACCGGATGCATCTACTATGATAAATTGCATGCTCCATGAAAGAACATATATATTCTGTGAATTTATACTGGCTTCTATCACACAGGAACTAGATCTTTACCTAACATAAAATTTATGTGTTCTGTTGCATTCTTTAACTAATTCATAATTCTGGTACAGTAATCTAGTTTCTGCTTTTAGCATACGGTTTTAATATTAGTAGTATATATGTTGTGTTTAATACATGAAACCCAAAATAGTTTTTTAGTTTTTTAAAATGATGTGTATTCTAAGTTCTGATAAACAGACCCAAAAATCTACCACATTAACAAAAGCAGAAGGAATTAATGACCATTCCTGTGTTTTAATTCCAAGAATTTCTCTTTTTAGCTTTCAAAATAATGAAAACATCATCAACATTTTTACAAAATCAAAAATAGAAGAGCAAGTCTACATGAAAATTAAGGTAGGTCATAACAACCTAACCAACCATCTTTGACCCAAATAAGTATATAATAATAAAAAACGTGGTATCCATCATATGCGTTGCTTTCTGTTAAGCACTCATAATTTTTTTCAGAATTGAATTATATCTCTGGAGTAGGGATAAAATGTTCTATTATTTTTGTGCCCTTATAATGCCTCACATCCTTATATATGTTTTCAAACAGAGACGGAGCTACATTCAAGGAATGGAGGTCAATTATTGACCCCATTTATTTTGAAATTTTTAATACTTATACACGATTTCCTATATAGTCTAGAGTAAAATGCTATAGATACAGTAATATTAATCTTCATTCACAGTATGAAAATTTTATATTATTGATCACCATTCACATTTGACCCTCATAACTTAAAAATCTGGCTCCGCCTCTACTTTCAAAGTTCAAACATTAGTTTGAACTTCTCAACATGGTCTCCATATTAATGTGGTTGGAAGACAAATTTTATATTTTTTTTTGGAACATATTTACTATTTTTCCGATATGTACACAATGTTTACTATTTTTTTGATACGTACGTACAAAATCACTGTCTTCAGAAGATTTCGAACCATATAAAAACAATAGTTCTGCACCAATCTAAATTAATAGTAAAAGACTGCCAAAAATATAAAATTTGATGTTCAAGCATATTTAAAGATGAAGATTATGTTGAGCAGATTGAATCGACTGTTTGGACTTTGAATATTGAGATAAGGATGTGATGCATGATTGAGGCATAACAATAATGGGACATTTTAACACTCCTCATTTCTTTGTTGTAGTATCATCTCATAACTTTATAATGTTTACAGAAGGACTATATATAAACACACACACACACTAAAAAGGCTTTACGGCCGTTAGACATTTATCTAAGAGTAGAAAGAATTATAACAGCTTTGTTGCCAAATAAAAAAACTGTTAAAAAGAATAAAGGAAGAGGTAAATTTTGCAAAATTACATCTGAACTATGCTAAGTACCCCCAAGTCTTGCCTCTCCAATTAAAGTGTGTATTTTATTATTAGTTGTCAACAACATTCCTATCAAAGCAAATTAAACATGTACCTTCAGAAGGATCTGAGATTCCAGGGACATATGTTAAAGTGGCAAAACACCATCCATTTCTCTTAAATGCATGTATGTGGAATTGTCATGAGAGTAAAAAACATAATTACATGGATATCAAATGAAACCCAGACTATATGCCTAGATCACATTCAGAAGTGATAATTTAATTGAGAAGGGATCTAATTACACCCTTTTTTTTGACACATCTTCATACTGTTTTTTTTATAGGTCAATTTTGCAATTTCAAAATTCAAACAGTCGATCCGAACCGTTCAACATGATAACCATATTAAAATGTGCTTGGAGATCAAATTTTATATTTTTCTAATTTTTTTTACTATCTATTAAGATGGTTACAAAATCGTTGTTTTTCAATGGTCCGAAAACAACGATTTTGTAACCATCTTAATAGATAGTAAAAAAATTCAAAAAAATGTAAAATTTTATCTACAAGCATGTTTTAATATATCAATCATGTTGAACGGTTCGGATCGACTGTTTGGACTTTGAAAGTAGTAGGTGTCAAAATGTGTAAAAAAAAAGAGTGTAATCCGATCTCTCCTCAATTTAATTATATGTTGTAGTTAATGATATAGGGATATATACCCATCTTCATCGATCGTACTTGTTGTAATTATTTTTTATTCAACAAATTTAAAATGTAGATCATTCCGTCTCGAGTTGTACAAAATCAGCCCGGAATGAGGAAGTATCCCGAGAAGTTGTGGATGTGTATGCGCGAAATATGAACTTGCCAGGAAAAGCCAATGATTGTCGGCCAATAACCATCTTTCGTCTCCCCATGTTCATTCATGAGAAGAACATGGACATGCACAAGCCAAAATTGGTGTCAATCGGGCCATATTATCACAACACAGAAATGCTAAGAACTATGGAGGAACACAAGTGGTGGTGCTTTCGGGACTTCATTGAAACACATAGAATCAACCTACCCGGCTGCATCCAAAAGATCGGAGCTCTAGAGGCAGTGGCTCGCCAGTGTTACAGTGAGACGTTAAGCTTAGGAAGGGACGAGTTTGTGCAAATGCTCATACTCGATGGATGCTTCATTCTCGAATTCATCCGTAAGCACTATGGTACTGTTCCTGATTCCTTTTTTGATATCGAACGGAATAAGGACACCGTATTGCTTGATATTCTCTTGGTGGAAAATCAGATACCCTTTTTCATTCTGCATGAACTTTTCAACCTAGCAACTGGTAGTAGCGGCAGTAGTTGTAGTGGCACTTCGTGCAAATTGCGTGATCTAATTTTTGGGCTACTTCCACCTCAAATTTTGTGGACGCAGCCCGAAATATCATGTAAGAAGATTCATCATGTGCTTCACTTCTATTACTTGTGCATGGTGCCACGTCCAGGCTCCATGCATCAAGCTGGCAAGTCATCTTCAGAGAAGAATAATACCAAATATGGTGGTAAGGTTACTCTCGGGGGTATTGAACAAGATAATATAAAGGCTACACGCTTCTCTGCCAAAAGGGACAAACCATCAGCAATACCGAGTGTTATCGAGCTTCATGAGGCAGGTGTTAAATTCAAGAAGAAGAGAAAACCTCGCCATCTCTTTGATATAACATTTGAGGATGGTGTTATGGAAATTCCTGAACTGTACATTGATAATTTGCACTGTGTGCTCCTCGCTAACCTTCTTGCATTCGAACAAACCTCATATGGGCCAGGGGGTGTCATCTCTAACTTTGTATCTTTACTTGATAATTTAATCGATGTAAGATTGGATGTCACATTGCTAGAGCATCGTCATATCGTTATAAACATGATGGGAAACGCGACGGAAGCCGCTAATTTTATCAATCATCTAGGAAAGTGGAACATAGTGGAGCATTGCGAAGAGTACAAGAGCTTAATTAAGAAAGTGAAAGGATATGCTACTTCACTATGGCCTCGATATAGATCTACATTGATGCGTGATTACTTTATCAATCCATGGACTACAATCTCTGTCATTACGGCAATAATTTTTCTAGGGCTTACAATTTGTCAAACCTATTATACAATCTACTCAAGTACCATTTAAAATGATTAGTTTCAATATATGTACTTTATCGATATTTTCTTGTTTCTTTTTGCAATCTATTTGTTTATTTATTGTTTCCAGCTGTTTGGGATGGTATTGTAAGTAGTTGGGTTAAGGAACATTTTTTTTTTTATTGTATGTAGTGTGAGATGGCGAAATCTCATATATTGTATCCTTATAAATAGCTCGTGTAGCTGTCCTTGAAATATTAATTAGATCCACCTAATCTAATCTCGTATTAAATATATTTCTTTAAACTCTTATAATTGTAATGCATTAATTGTTAAGTAAAATGATAACATCTCTAGTGAAATAAAATAATGTTGTTTTAATTTTATAAAATTATTGACAGATACAAAGCCTAGTTACTATATTTCATTTTGAAGAATTGATCAATATTTAATCTAGCTCGATAAATTAAGTTTCCTTGATGTTTTCTAATCTTCTTTTAACCTTTTTTTTTTAATTGTGCAACGACTTAATTATTTTTGAAACATTTTTAAATTAAGGAAATTATTGTCTGTTTCTTAGCCTTTTCCTATAATATATTCAATTATTAAATCGATCATGCGCACATATGATCATTAACTTTTTTTTAAGAGGGAGTTTCATGCATGTATATCCTTTGAAAGTCTCAAAATTACTTATTTTCCCATCTGAAATTAATAATATCATATTATCCTTCTAAATTTTAGAAACTCACAAATTTACTGAATTTATTGTCTTTTATTATAACTTATCTAAAATTTATATTAGTTTCTATTTAATAATTTATCAAAGAAAATAAAAAAAATATGTTGCATGTGTAAAAAATAATGTCCAGTCTTCTAATTAACAGGTATATTAGGACAAATTTGTTCATTTATCTAATTGTGATGCACATAAACTATAAAGTGGTAAATTTACAATAGTCTATTTTTAAGGGTATACATAAAATTTCTTCTTTATTTTTCCTTTTTTTTTGGTGTGTGCAAAGATTGGTACAACTGCAACCCAAAATATGCTATTTGATAACTACCTCTGTCAGAAGCTTGCAACTCTGGTCAACTATTGCAAACATTGTGGAAATTTATATTGCCTTACAATATATAAAAAAATTACAAACCAATGAAATATCCATCCTTCCACATGAGGAAGTTGTTATGCAGGCATGTATTTTGAAGTGCCCCAAACAAAGGAGAAAAATTAATGGCGACTAAGCTAACTAGGGGAGGTGACATTTGAAGAACATGACAAAAACAGAGTTTACAAAAATAACGGCTTCTAATTTGTCACAAAATGAGACCAAGGAGACAGCTACGGGTGCTTCAACTAAAGGTGACATGTTTTACATGTTGGTTTTTGGTTCAATTTGTGTCATTTGGAGATGCAAAACAATCTCATGAGCATTGATGGATCCTTATTTTTTTTTTTCCTTTTCTTTTTCTTTGAAGCATTGACGGATTGTTGGGGGATGGATTTCTTAATGAAATATGCAATTCCCGAAATATTGTCTTAACATTTTATTAGCATTTTTGGGGAGATGATTCACCAATCAGATTCCCATTAATTTTTTTTTAGTTCTTTGTGCAAATTATGTGTGTAGGGTCGGGGGGTGGGGAGGTGGTACGATGGCCAGTCAGAGCCTCCCAATCCACATCAAGATTCGTGCACACTTCATCTGCACAAATCATGATGTGCACTGGACCATATTTTGTACAATGCTCATTGGACCGTCTCTGATTCCGAGCGTAATAGTTTTTGTGTTATCCTAATATTCTATAGGATATCTAACAACGCTCAATTTGTTAAAGAACAGTCCATTATTTCAGGGACATACTGACATTGATGTGAAATTAATCAAATTGTTGCTTCTGTGATTTCAATCCTTCTGTTGAGCATTAATTAGAATGAATAAAACAATTACACCAATTTACTTTATACCAAGACTCAGCAAACCTGATTATAAATTTGATGATAACAATTATAAATTCATGAAAATTGTTTTTTTGTCAATTTAGAAATTTCAATTTTCATACCAAGTAATTTTAAGAGCTGATACTGACACCTAATACAAACTGTTATCAGAATACAGTACCAGTATTCTTTAATAGTTGCCATACCCGGATGTATCAACTAAGATAAAAGGCGTGCAGTATCCATGAAATGACAATATTTTGTGAATTCATACTGGCTTCTGTCACACAGGAACCAGATCTTTACCTAAGATAAAATTTATGCGCTCTGTTGCATTCTTCAACTAATTCATAGTGCTTATACTGTTCTCTACTTTTCTGTTTTTAGCATAAAATTCTAGCATTCTTTAACTAATTCATAATGCTTATTCTGGGTTTTAGATCTTGATATCCAAAATAGTTAAATTTTCAAAAAGGGGGGATTTTATGTTTGCCCAAAAAATACCCAAAATTATGTATTTCCCCTCTAAAATTCATAATATCATATTTACCCCTCTAAATTTCAAAAGCTTACAAATTTTCCCAACTCATTGCCTTTCTATTAAATGGATATTAAATGAAACCCAGCCAAGCTAGATCACATTCAGATGTGTGATCATTTAATTATATGTTGTAGTTTGTGATATCGAAATATTTATTCCATCTTCATCAATCATACTTGCGGTCATTAATTCCGATTCAACAAATCTTAACTTCAGATCATTCCATCTCAAGTTCTACACAATCAACCAGGAATGAGGAAGTATCTCGAGAAGTTGTGGATGTGTATGCACAAAATATGAACTTGCCAGGAAAAGCCAATGGGTGTCGGCCAATAACCATCTTTCGTCTTCCCATGTTCGTTCGTGAGAAGAACAAGGACATGCACAACCCGAAATTGGTGTCAATCGGGCCATATTATCACAACACGGAAATCCTAAGAACTATGGGGGAACACAAATGGTGGTGCTTGCGTGACTTCATGGAAACACATTGCATTAACCTACCTGACTGCATCCTAAAGATCGGAGCACTAGAGGCAGTGACCCGCCAGTGTTATAGCGAGACATTAAGCTTAGGAAGGGATGAGTTTGTGCAAATGCTCATACTCGATGGATGCTTCATTCTCGAATTCATCCGTAAGCACTATGGTACTGTGCCTGATTCCTTTTTCGATATCGAACGGAAGCAGGAAACCATATTGCTCGATGTTCTCTTGGTGGAAAATCAGATACCCTTTTTCATTCTGCATGAACTTTTTGACCTAGCAAGTGGTAGTGGCCGTAGTTGTAATGGAAATTCATGCAAATTGCGTGATCTAATTTTTGGGCTACTTCCGCCTCAAATTTTGTGGAGGCAGCCCCAAATATCATGTAAGAAGATTCATCATTTGCTTCACTTGTATTACTTGTGCATGGTGCCAAACCCAGGCTCCGTGCGTCAAGCCGGCAAGTCACCTTCACAGAAGAATACCAAATATGATGGTAAGGTTACCCTTGGGGGTATTGAACAAGACAAAAATATGAAGGCTAGACACTACTCCGCTGAAAGGGACAAACCAATTAGCAATACCAAGTGTTACCGAGCTTCATGAGGCAGGTGTTAGATTCAAGAGGAAGAAAAAACCTCACCATCTCTTTGATATAACCTTTGAGGATGGTGTTATGGAAATTCCTCAATTGTACATTGATGATTTGCACTGTGTGCTCCTCGCTAATGTTCTTGCATTCGAACAAACCTCATATGGGCCAAGGGAGATTGTCTCTCACTTTGTATCTTTTCTTGATAATTTAATTGATACCAAATTGGATGTTTCATGGCTAGAGCATCTTCGTATCCTCATAAACATGATCGGCAGCGAAGCAGAAGCTGCTAATTATATCAATCAACTAGGCAAGTGGAACTTAGTGGAGCATAGTGATGAGTACAAGAGTTTCATTATCAAAGTGCAAAGATATGCTACTTCACTATGGCCTAGATATAGATCTACGTTGATGCGTGATTACTTCATCAATCCATGGACGACAATCTCTGTCATTGCGGCAATAATCTTGCTTGGGCTTACATTTTGTCAAACCTACTATACAGTCTATTCAAGTACCAGCTCAAATAATTAATTTCAATATGAGTACTTTTTCAATGATTTCTTGTTTCTTTTTGTTTTATGTTTATTTATTGTTTCCTGTTTGTGATGGTACAATAAATGGTTCGGATATAATGGCCGTTTTTTTATTGTATGGAGATTAAAAAATCTGATATAGTGTATCCTTATTTTTTCAAGCATAATTACTTTGCTTCAACTCAAGAAAAAATTTAACATTATTTAAGAAATGTTTACTTACCGAGGTGGTTTAATTAATTGGTATAATAGTGGTTACCAGTTTTGGTACAAATTCTGAACATGCCTTGCTAGAAGCTCAACTAAATTTGCTAGAAGAACTGTTTTCTCCTAGACGAGAATCCAAATTTAGAAAGATTTGCATTGTCATTTGTGCTGTCATGCGCCGCCTGCTAGATTGGGTCATGTAAAGTTTTAGGCAGTATTATTATATGGAGATCATTTTGAACGGTTCGGATCAACTATTTGGAGTTGTAAAATGGAGATATTGATCCGTAGTACAGACCAATCCACGCTATGCGCAGCACCATAGCCTCACTCCCCTTCTAATATCAAGATCTATTCTAAAGTAAATTTGCAAAAGGGGTCAAAAGGGGTAACTGATTTAGGCAACTACAAGGTCTGATATCTGTATGTAGACATGCCCACTGCCCACCATCAGTTACCTACAAAAGATGAAATCATTTTAGTATATTCAACTTAATAATTGCTTTGAAGAATGCTACCAGCCAGGTACAGAACTGATATATTTGCACTGGTAAGTATACTTGGACTCGCAAATAAGTACTTGGACTCTAATTTTAAGTCACTCATGAAAAAAAAAATTAATTACAGTACCCTTACACTGAGCCAATACTATACTGGTATGGGGACCGCTCTAACAGTACACAGGGGAGTAGTTATCTAAATCAAGGCTCTAAATAGCGATTAGAGCACTATAGCTTTTAAGGTCTGAAAAAGTTTTAGCACAGCTATAGCATAACAATAGCTAGCTATTTAGAATCATTATAAAAGAAAAGCGGTTAATAGCTTTTAAGGTCCAAAAAAGCATTAGCTCAGCTATAGCGCTAAAGCTTTATCCAAAAGTGCAGGAGTTTTGCACAATCAGAGTTCCAAGGAAATGTAAAAGAAACATACCCCCAAACAAAACTCTAGTTTATGAATCCATGGATGATGCTGGATCAGAAGTGCCGAATTCTACAACAAAATATGTTTAGCTGTTCGTCCCTTGTTCATATGCTAATTCTGCTGTTAAATCACTTTGCAGAACAATTTTTGCACTAGTTTTTGGGACAATAATTTTGAAGATTTTCTTGATACATTTAGTTTCACAAACTTCATAGAAAGAACATATCGAAGATGAGTCAAGTGGATGGCAAAGCATAGCGAAATTAGGTGGTAAAGCACAAGAAAGTATCCTTACATGAACTGAGCCGCCTCTTGGGTTCAACCAAAACAATGTTACAACTGTCAACTAAATAGATTCATCAACTGTGCGTGACTCGTTGCAATTCTCGATTGCAATGGTAGGTTTCTCTCAGGAGATATAATGTTAGGTGGCACCACAGCTTGTCAAAATTATGCGAGAAATTTTTCTTCAGCTTGAATTTAATCCCTGCTTCATAGAGCTTTTTGAACACATACGTGGATTGCTATGTCTTTCTGTTTTGTATCTTTGTCAGTACTCTCAAGTCCATCACCAAGGGTACCAGAAAAAATATGATCCTTTAGAGCACGAAGATTGTTGCCAGAATCGATTATTGTGACCTGAAAAGTATGGTACCAGTAAAACAAGTACAGTAAATGATTTACGAGTACTTCAAGCAAGCCGCATCCTCCATTGCAATAGTCCCCTTAGATGCTTGTACATTATTATAAAACTTGTCATAAGTAGAAACAAATTTGGTTTTTCTACAATTGCATATCACTCTTAACACACCAGATTACCAAAAATTGGTTAGTGCAACTGCAATCCACCGATTCATTAACGAATCAGAAGTAGTTTTATGGTACCAACCAGCTGGTACCAATTAACACGATATAAATCCGTATTGATGTGGCCCAAATATACTAGGGCCCATTAAAAATCTCGGAGGGATAAATTTCCCGGAATTGACAATTGTGGTGACACCTCTGACCAAGATCCTATTTGTAACAATTTAATAACCTCATTAATTATAATTTTATTTATTTACAACAGTTTAACTATTTTTTTATTTCTAATCTCCTCCTTATTAATCGTTTCTGTACTTTTGTATTCTATATCCATATTCCTGAATATCTAGGGGACATGCAAACGGATCGGATATTATCCGACCGTATTTGAATCCATATTCGAAAATTAAATACGAATATCCGTACGGATACGGATATGGATATAGTTTTAATTTTAATTATCGTATCCAAATAATAGATATATAATATATAGTTTAATATATATTATTGAAAAATCTATATTATTGGCTATTATAAAAAAAGCAGATATCAATATTCGTATCCGTTTAATATCTTATCCGTATCTGTATCCATCTAATATCCGATCCGTATCTGAAAAATAAAAAGAGATACACATATGATTTTACTACTATCCGATCCGTTTGCACCCCAGGACACAGCCCTTTCATAGCTCCTCAGCTCAGATATTTCCGAAGGGTATATAAAACCGAAGCAGACCAATATATTTCGACATGTATTGAACATTATGGAATATTCACTAATTATTTTTTATCGGATGGAAATTAACGAGACCATGTGTAAAATATTTCGTTATTAACTCGAAAATTTCTGTGCAATATTATTTTATCAAAAATATTTGAACAGTTAAAAAGAAAAGATTACATCGTCCAATAAAATATGTGTAAAACTTCATCATGTTTTACACTACATAAATAATTTCTGTAGTATCCAACATCAAATGTTAAAGTTTATTTTTAAGGAATATCACAAATGTCAAGATAAATAGTTCTAAATCGATCATTCGTTAGCTTTCTACCCTTTAAAATTTTGTTAGGGCAATATGTGTGTGTATATATAAATATAAATTCAGTTAACGTGATTTCTCTTGTATTTTAATAATATGCTTCCAGTCTCCAAATCTATATATTGAATTGGTTTCAAACGACAAAATTAAAACCATTAAAACCAATAATCCTAACAACAACTTCATTTTCATATATTTTTTTTAAATTTTCAAATTTATTTACTGTCAAGTATCAAATCAAGCGGTAAAAAATATAAATGACATAGTGCATTAAAATACGCAAAACTTGATTTTAGTCATATGGCTAAGTGCCAATTCTGTTAATATAAAATGCAGACCTGAAATCTTCTAGCTGATAATATTTTACAAATTCATGAAATTATTAAAATTAGAAGACTTAAATCCTATAAAGAAAATCATAATCAGGTGCATTCTGAAGACCCAATCAATATATGCGTGCCTGCCATTTTGGATCAGTATTCTCTACGGAGTTTTTACCTGCGGAGCTGATCGGACAGTTCAGATTTAATCTCAGTCAGTGAGTGTTCGAGATAAAGAAGGGGCAATATTCATTTTGCTTTGAGATTTATGCCATAATCTTATTTGGTCCGTCTAATCAAAACGAACAGATCAGATTAAAAAAACCGCACAGCTCCGCAGGTAAAAACTCCGTAGAGGACTTAAAAGAATTAATTTGAGATGATTAATGCGCACATTTTGAAGCCTAATAATAAGTTCTCTCATCCGTGTACCCTGCTTTTGGATCATTAAACAGGCCATGTGTACTTGTTCAGACCAGATAAATACCCTTTTTCTTTCGGTGGAATGACATAAAATATGTCTATCATGGAGCAACATACCCCACAAAACATAGTAATTATTTTTAGATGACTAGATTCTGTTCAATGGGTGGTTTCTACCGTCTGATTTATTTTAAAATCTGTGCGTATCACTTTAATATCCGTGCTGTTTGTTTTAATATCCATACGCACAGATCTTAAAATAGATCGGACAGTAAAAACCACCCATCAAACAGACTCTGATCCCATTGGTATCGAAAACCCCCCTCCCTGTACCGAAACTTTGTTCCTTGAACTATTATGAGTTGAGAGAACAAATAGAAAGGACAACTAGTTTGTACTAACTCCTAAATCAATACACTTTTACAAAGACAATGTAGTTGTAATAGTCACCTAATCTACCAATCAAAATACCTACTCTCCTAATTGATTCCTAGCACTATTTCCATTATCTAAAAAGCTGACAAAGGATTCCTTCAGATCTCCACCCTTTGTTTCAAATTCAGTAGCCCTGATCAAGCTACTTTTAAAACCTAAATTCAGACATAATAAAATATTCAAATGGGTTCGTTAAATTAAATTAAAAAATGTACCAAACCCAAAGATTGTCAAGTACACTAAGGTAGCTCTTGTTTCTCTTCCTAACTCCATACTATGTCAAACATTCTCACGTAACTCCCTACAAAAAAAAAAAAGTTTAGAGAAGAAATTAAACTTATCCTCTTCTACATATGAAGCAATTATGAAAGATCGCCGCTCCGATCGTTTTATTGTCCTTCCGTTCTCGGTGAGTTGCGTCTCGCAATCGAGCATCTCAATCTCCAACTCCAAAGCAAAGAAGCAGCAACTGAGTGAAGCACAACAGACACAACCAAGTAATGGAATTTTCTTCTCTCTTTTTCTTCATTTTTAGTAAAAAATAATCATTATATGGTATTTGTTCAAAAACTAAGGATGATCTTATATTTGAGAAATATATAAAATTTAATTACTCCCTCCTAGAGTTTTTTGTACAAATTGTTGTAGCTAATTTTCAAAATTTTCTTACATTTTTTTGTAATTTTTAGAAAGCAGAGAGACCAATGGGAAAGCCCCCTTTCAAAAACCAAATATATCCAAACTGATAAAGAGCTTCAAGAGCAGCCTCTCTCACTTCTTAGAAAATTTGTACAAAGAAGACGAAGAAGAAGAGGAGAAAGAGATGGTAATAGGCTACCCGACCGATGTGCGACACGTCACGCATGTTGGTGTCGAGGGATTGAACGATACCAAGCCGAAAGAGCTGCCGGAGTTTCTCTCTCTAGGTTGTGTGCCTGTCCCCTCTCTCTCAGTAGGCCAATATGAGAAGGCCATGGAAGCACAAGCAAGTTCTGATGTGGGATGTAGTTACTTGCCTCCTCATCATGGCCAACTTGGAGTTGTACAAGTTTGATCTGACATGATTTCTATGTAATTGGAAACATACATGGCAGTGGCCACAGACAATCTTGATTGAGTTCACTTTTATATTCCAACTTGTGGTTGAACATCTGGTAATATGAGAAATGAATTTGGTATTTGATAATTAATTTTGCCAGTTTGTATCTTTTCGAAAGTTATATACATTTTCTGTTATTGACTTATTGACAAAAGCATGGGAATTCCCATTCTAAATTGACCTGCTTTGGTAAGAGCATAAAAAAGAAAAAAAGATTTAAACAATATTTTGGGAATTGTGCATAATTCTTTTCTTGTTCACGTGATTTGGTAATTTCCAACATTTAATAAATTGTTAATCGTCAAAATTTTATGATGCCTCTTATCAGGAATTCGGATTACAAATAATTCGAATTTGAGTTTTTGACGATTTAATTCCTGTATTATTCTGTTTTTCAAAAAAAATTCCGAATTTTACAATTTCTTCGCGATTATTTTTTCTCTCAACGTATAATTCCGAACTATTTTTGAATTATTCTTGAATCACAAATTTTTAACCCTGCTCAATCTTTCCCAAATCATTAAATTGTCACTATGACGTGGATAAATAAGGTCATGGACGAGATCACATTATATTTTTAAAGCAGTTTTATTATATTTTAAATAAGTTCGAAATATTTTTGACTCAACTTAATTAATCTGATGTGGTCAGATAGAGGCATAGAGCAGTGAGATATTGACATGTTGTATTGTTTCTAGCTTATCCACATTCAATGTTGCACCAAAAGCCAAAACAAAATAAATGTCCCAGTATTTAAGGGAACTAAAAGTTTAATTTTTTTTTTAACTAACAAAAGAACGATAAAGAAAATACTTTAAAAAAAGTGATTTTTTTAGCACATTTATCCAATAATTTGAAGTTTGATTAGACTTAGAAATTGCACGGAATCACATCATCTGCGGAGCTTAATTTCACCTGCGGAGTTCGTGTGGTTCTTTTAATCTGATCCGTTCATTTTAATCGGACAAACTAAATAAGATTATGATACCAATCTCAAAATAAAACTCCGCAGAGAATACTGGTCCGTCAAATTTGAGCCGTCAAATCAGCTCCGCACCGTAAAACTTTGCCGAGAATGCTGGTCCGAAATTGCACAGGATACATCTGTACTGTACACCTAGAAAATGTCTATTGCGCTCTCATTTTTTTTTTTTTGCAACCGAGAAGACAGAAGCAACTTGTGACAAAGATAGCAGCATCTTAACACTGCCAATCACGAGAGAAATTAACAATTTCAAAAAGGTGGATTTCAAGGAAAAACATAAACTAGAGGTCCAATTCAAACTGTCGCCATTGAAACTAGTGCACTCTTTGTTGTTTCCTGTGTCCACTATCTACTCATTTCTCTCTTAAAATAAAAGAAACTTTTAATTTTAAGCAAGATTGTGGGACCAAGTTCACAATACATGTGATTAGAAATTAATTACGCAAAATATACAATTTTACTAAAAAGTTTTTTTTTTAATCCTCCGTAGAGACTATCAAGTTTAAATAACAGGTAATATGGGTCCGAAATAGTATGAAAACCGAATTTTTTTTTCATAAACCATAATTAAAAAAAATTAGGAAAGTAATATGATTATTTTTTTTTTACAAAAACCATAAAAACTGAGTTGCCAACTCAGTTCAATTTTTTTTTATTAGGAACCGAATTGGCAATTCAGTCCCGAGTTATTTTTCAGTTTTTACAGAAAAACTGTGTAGCTATTGGTGTAATGCAGAGGGACCGAGTTACCAGCTTGGCCTAATGTTATTTTTTTGTTTCAACCGGGACCGAATTGCCAATTCGGTCCCAGCTACTTTTTTTTTTTTTTTAAATTTGCTTATAAATATCCTTCTTATCTATCCAACTCTCCAGCCATCGTATTTTTTTTTTCCTTCTTCCTTCTGAAAAAAGATCCACATTTCAAGTGTTAGGAAGTCTATTATCTACAGATTGGCCCCTGCATTGTGTTTTCTCTTTCGTCTGAAGATTGTAGTAAGTTTTTTTTTTCCATTACTATTATTTTTTAGGTTGTAAAATTAAATCGATATTTTAGGTTGACTGTGAAAGTTTTTTCAGGAAATGTTTCAAGTATTAATAAATGTGTACCACATATGTGAAATTTTAGACACACCGACCTGCACTTTTCATGTTGCTAACTCAACCAGTCTTGATGAGCTAAGAAGACATATATATGTTGATATTCATTTGCTCAATAGCCAGTTCAATCTCACAATCAAGGCACGTTTGAACACGGCACCACCTAGCTCAACAGAAAAATATCAATTATTTAATATAGACCACAAAATTATATGGCATGTAGTACTTGGACACGCCACTCCAGTACTGAATTTTAAACTTCTTGAATTAGTGGTTGAGTCAATACTAGTTGTTAGTCAGACCAATTAGGACCCATACCCGGATAGTGTACTTGAAAGTAGCAGAAACATGTCTAATTTACTATATTGTGATAAACTTAAACATTTAAAATATTAACATTTTAGTTTTCTCCAACATCTAAAATACAATTCTGCCTTGCCAAATTTTTTTGGCCATATTAATTCAGATATTTTCAACTTATTAATGGAGTATGGATCAATGCAATGCATATTTTATCTCCATGAGTATCTCATTTTTTTAAACAAAGCATGCATAACATATTTCGAGATACTTGAAATCTTTATTATATAAATACATTTGAAACAACTTTTGTGTTTTGGTACTCATCTAAAGTTGGTGAACATGATTCCAACATCTACCAATTAGTTCTACACAAGATTATCAGAGTTTTCCTGTGAACAGTAATTTTTAGTTCAATTTTCACGTCCATGCCTAATTTCTAATGTTCCGCTGAACAGGCTCTTATAGTTCTATACGTACATTATAAAGAACAAAATCACTGCTAGCAACCGATTGAAATTTATTTCCAAGGGTGATCCAAGTATTATGAGACAAAAAGGAACTAAGTATTCTTCAAAGAAACAGATCATAAATAAAATCCCTACAAAACATTGCAAATTCAACAACATATAAGAGTATCTTAAAATCCCAATTGCAAATTTAACAACAACAGCAAATTAATAGGTATGAAAACGGATTGGATACGGTTCGGATAGTGGTACGAATATGATTTTTTTTTCGGATACAGATACGGATCGGATATTAGACAGATACGAATACGGTTACGGATCGAATCGGATATTTATTAAAAAAATATATAAATATTATTAAAAATATCAAAATTCATAATATTTATATAATTATAATGGTGAATATCATAATATATATCTACTATTCAGATACGAATAATTAAAATTTAAAACCATATTCGTATCTGTATCCGCACGGATATTCGGATATCGAATATCCGTATTTAATTTTCGAATACGAATTTGAATACGGCCGGATAATATCCGACCCATTTTCATCCCTAGCAGCAAAGCAAAACCGGTTAGAGTGGGCCCAAGCCTTTTGAGGTTTGTTGAGCATGAAGCCCAGTTTTATTATTTCTGACTTCTGAGGTCTGTTTTCTTTTGTATGTATGGCAGGGACCAAGTTTTCTCTTCCTCTTAGAAGCCCATTTTGTTTGTTCATACTGTTCGATGACCTAGTTTAGCAACTGACATTTTATCTTTATCTTTACGCATGTATCGCAAGTCGCAACGCTGATTGAACTATCTATACTGGGCATCAGACACGCGGGATATTTGTGGGTCCACCTTGTCAGTTATTTGTAACAGGATTTGATCGAGACAGCTGACACATGGAATTACGTTGCGAAATATTCACTGTTCAAAATAAATAAAAAAGTTCCGACTTGGGGTGCGTATCCTCTGAGATATCTCAATTTTTGGGTGACCGATGTGTCCGGTGTCTATTCGGCAAAACGTAGGGGGCTAGTATTATTTTGGCTTTGAGATTCGTGTAGAACGTATTTTAACAATTGAGATATTCTAAAAAGTCACACAAAGTTTGAGATATCTCAGAGGATGTGAATTCAATAACTTCCCCAAGAAGCCTCTATTTCCGACCAAATTCCTCGACCCTTCTTAATGCTTTCCCCGTCTCTCTCTCCGCGCTCGGTCGCTGTCGCTCCAAGTCGATTGATTCAGGTTGCGACAATTTCCTGGTTGCATACGCAGCCCCTCCGCTTGAATCGTAAGTTCGTAAATTTTGTTGTTTTATTCAGTGACGACGCTTAGATTTTCCAGTTTTGTGATTTATAGTCGATAAAAAAGGTGAAATTAATTAGTTTTAACCTTTTGGTTTTAGCAGGGAACTTAATTTAACTCGCGGAAAGGGATGTGGGAATTTATTGCTTGAATATAATTGATTAAGTCTTCTTACTCTCTTCAATTTCATGACCTATGAACTCCTCAAGTGATTCTGTCAATGATTCTGTCTATGCAAGAGGTAAGTTTGCTTTTCTAGCTACTTTGTTTCTTCTCTTCCTTAATGCCAGAAATTACTTATTTATCTTTGATGTCCTTGGATTATGTTGTATGGTAAATATAAGAAAATATTAAGATATCAGGTCTAATTTTAATTGGCATACTCTTTAAGGAAATAGGGTCTACAGCATTTTTTATTTTAAAGAAAAACCAACCAGGAAATTCATAATCATACTTTTGGGAAGCTGTTAACAGTACATAAAGTGGTTGATTTTGGGATGAACTGGTAAACCAGATTTATAAAACAATCAGTCTTTTTGTGTATTCTCAATTTTAATAAAGGAGACTGATCATTGTGTATTCTCAATTTTACTATCACCAGGGAAGTTGTCTTTGTAAAATGAAAATATATAGTAGAATGCATCCTTCATTTTTATTACTAGGCTAAAATTTCTTATTCAATTTATTAGTAGTTGTTCCTAGGCTTTATTTATTTGCTCTTCTATATGCTTTTGATGGGTGGATAATTGTGTATGATTGTCCAAATATTATAAATATTGTCAAATTTTTTAATTTTTTTTTACATTTTATTCTTCAATTATAAGGTACTGTATTTGTAAATTGGGTTTATTTCAGTGTTAATTAGGTTTGTATATTTTACCAGATTCAGGACTTGTTGAGTGCAGTCTCATTTATTTCTTGTTTCGGTTTTTCTCATTTTATTTTGTTATAAGAGTTGGTCTCACAATCTTCAAAACCTTTTTACCTATTGAACAGATAATTCAACATATCAAATCCGGTATTTCACAGAAACCCAGAATGAAACAAAGAAGCGAAAGAGATATCACAGCCTAGCACTGCCTCCTGAATATGATTTGATCAGTTGCTTGCCTGATTGTGTCCTCTCTGCAATCATCTCTCGCCTCCCGGTCAATGAGGCTGCGCGCACCACCATCCTCTCCTCCAGGTGGCGCTATTTATGGACCTTTGCCCCTCTTTATCTTGACTCATGCAACCTTTCTTCTGGTAACACCCGGCCGGCCTGCTCTATGATGTATTGTGGCATCAAAGATGTTATCTCTCATGTCCTTGAGAGGCACTGTGGTCCTGTTTTCCGATTCTGCCTTGCTCATGTCTGTTTCGGGGGCAACGAGCTGTGCTTGAGAAATTGGTTGGATGTAAGTAGAAATCTTTTTTCTGATTGCTTTTCTATAGTGGAACAGTTTCAGTATCAGATTAGAGTTTATTTTTTTACTGAGGCTACATTACTATGCATAGTGCCGATTGGTCTGTACTATGGATCATTATCTCAATTTTCAAAGTCCAAATAGTTGATCTGAACTGTTCAACATGATCTCCATATGAAAATGTACTTGGAGACTAAAATTTACATTTTTTAGAATTCTTTACTATTTTTTTAGATAGGTAGACAATCACTACTTTGGAATGTTCTATAATCTTATTTTGTATCTATTTAAAAAATAGTAAAAAATTCTTAAAATTTTTAAATTTGGCATGCATGCACATTATCATATGGAGATCATGTTGAGCAGAATGGAAGGACTGTTTGCATTTTGAAAATAGAGGTATGCATCCATAGTACAGACTAAAGTGCGCTATGCATAGTACCATAGCCTCACTCGATTCTTTTTTATAATTGGTTTGTTCTAGTGGAACAGACCTATTTTGACATAAAAGGTTTGAAACTTACAAAACTATGGTTTGATGTGAATAATTTTGAAGGTTGCATAAATTAAGACATGCATATTTTGTATTACAGAATCTTTCTATGAGAGGAGTTCAAGAGATAAGCCTAGGTTTCGATCCGCCATGTAATCAGCTCCCGACATCCCTTCTCATGTGCAAATCGCTTCGATCATTGAAATTGCATGGATCGTGGTTTCCTAGTACAAGTGAAATTAACCCTTGCTTTAGCAATCTGATAGATCTCACCTTATCCAATACCATCATATCTGGAAGTGATTTAAAGAGTGTGCTAATCTGTTGTAAAAAACTAGAGAGTTTATCTCTGTTAAATTTACCTTTTAATTTGCCAGTTGGGGCTCGTGAAATGGAGATCTGTTCAAGCAGTCTTAAGAGTTTGGTTGTAACCGATAGCCCATTAAGAAAAATTTGTATAGAGAATGCGCCAAATTTGGAGCGTTTACTGCTCGGTACTGGTATGCCGGTTAGTACATGGGTGAAAATCGGGCATGCACCAAAGATGGAGGTGTTAGGGTTTTTAGATATGGGATCGTATAACAAATTTGAAGTAGGCGATACAATTCTCAAGGTAGATTTGCTTGTATGGTTTTATATTTTTTGACAGTATCAGCTGGTACAGTGGTTCTCATTTTGTAATGGGTTTTTATTAATTTTTTTTTTAGGGAAATGATCTCAGCATAAGCACTCTGATCTGTAGTGTGAAGATTTTAGCTATCTCAGTTGACTTCAATACTGTTTCTCAAGCAAGTACAGCTGTCAGATTTCTGAGGTGTTTTCCGTTCCTAGAGACATTGCATATTCGGGTATACTCTGTGTCAACTTTTTGAGAAAAAAATTCAATCATAGCATATGAAAGAGAAATATAATTGTTTTGGATTGTTCTTATATGTAGTTTTTTCACTTCGTCGACGCAATAGAGACACCAGATTATAAGTATTGGCATTTGCAAGATCCAATTGACTGCCTGGATTATAGCTTGGGGAAGGTTACATTTCAATCATACGTGGGAAATAGTGTCGAACTGGATTTCGCCAAGTTCTTTCTTTCAAGAGCAAAACTTTTGATGAACTTGACAGTTGTTCCGAAACGGGACGTATGGACCGCTAAAATGGAGAAGGATCTATTATGCATCAGAAATGAAGTTTCTCCTAACACTCGGGTGTACTTGGCAACTGAGAAACCCTTATCGGAAGGATGTTTCAGTGCAGATGCCGGTAACTTGTCAGTGCGGGACCCGTTTCGTTATAGCTTGAGAAAGAATCTTGTACTTCTCTAGATTGTCAGTGTGTGACTGCAGGACCACCTTTCTCTTTTCTTGTTTGGATATGAAACTGAAACATTAGTTCTTTGACTTATCTAAAAGTATAAACCTTTCTATTTACCATACAGTAAGTATAGGAAATCTCAGATCAAGGAGTTAGTTGTAAGTTCAATTGTCATAACAATTCCCTGGTTAACCTTTTGAGGTGAAGTTTTGCCTGATTGTTCTAGAAAGAGCAAACTGGTTACTGTTTTGACTTAGTTGTTCCATGACTCTTGATATATTTTTACTTTCTGTTTTATATATAAAACTTAGAAATTCAGATATAAATCGCTTTTAAGTATAATTGCTTTTATAGCGCAGATGAGAATATAAGTTCATGGGGTTGCAAGATAGTTTCTGTATTTTTAATGGGGGTGCAAGTTTATAAACTAATTTATGTATTTCCATTGGAATCTATGTATACTTTTAGATCATATTCTTTGCAACTTCTAAATGTGCAATGGTGGCATTTTATAAATTTACAATATATCAATTAGTTACTGTGTTCTTATGTGATTTCGCTTGTACCTCAATTTGACAACTTAAATTTACATTTACAAATTTAATGTCGACTAATACCAGGTCCTGGTCAAATACCAGATTGGGCTAATAATAGTCTGCGTGCATTTCATTGCAGAACAAGATATAAAAAGGGCATTTCATGTTTTATTGTACATTACTGTAAATCTGTAATGTTTCCTTAAATCTTATATGGTATGGTGGGGATCATGGATTTTGTTTCCTCTAGTTAGAAGTGCTCCTAATTGCCATTAGTGAGATTTCTACCTAATTCTCAGTACTCAGTATTGTTTAAAAATATATGTTCAAGGACCAATAGTGAAAATAAATAAAAGCTACCCTTGTTTTGTTTGAAACAATTTCAAGACCAAACTCTCAAGGACCAATCTCAATTTTTGTGAAGAGGTAGAAAAATAAATCATATTAATTTTCCTATTCAAGTTTATTGTTTTTTTAAGCCAACATTAACAACATCAGAGCTTCTTGTGAATTTTCATCCTTAATTGTTTAAGCGTGCTTCTAAATTGTACCATCTTAAACTTAAAAGTCTTGAGATATTTCAGAAAATCCATCGTGTGTCATATTCAAAGTTTATTTTAAATATATTGCATTTTATGTATCTAGTAAAAGTAATGTAAATCTACAAATTCGCTCATTTTATTAATTAATCTAATTCAAGTTTGTAAAGTATATACGAACTATTCAGGGATTCACATATGCTGCGATCCTAAAAGGGTTCAGTAACTCTCAAATTCTTATTTTTCTAAATCTAACCGTCCAATAATTTCATGTATGTATCTCAAAGCAACTATTTTTTTCTTACATGAATCTCGAAACAATTCAACAGTTGAATTTGAAAAAGTAGGGATCGTAGGTTACTGTTCATGGGCGAAAAATCGCAGCAGATTTGGATCCACTATTCAGTATTATGATATAGTTTTAAGAAACAATTGGTTTGATTTAAAATAAAACAGAAAATTGAATGAAAAAGAAAGGGAAATAAAGTGGACAGTGTCCGGTTTTGTAATTTGGATAAAACCAGACGTGTAGTCCAACTGTCAAACAGCTTATCAGATGTCAAATTTAATTTAAAAGAAAAGTTTGGAAGACAATATCTGACGCGTGGCATAAAGAGAATGAGATAGCACTTGTAGGCAACAAGCTCCTTTATTTTCTCAAAATAAATAAATAAAATAACATAATCCTTTATTATCAATGGATTTTATGTGGCGCTAGCTGCAGTAAGCTTGGATAAGATGGACGCTCCGGATCAGCTACCAACCTAACTTAAATACGGCTCGTATGGGTGTTCAAACTGTTTGGTTTTCAACAGAATAAAAAATTTTCAATTTAAATTGTTCGGTTATTTGGTTTAAATGGACCGATTTGGTTGGATTTGTAAATTATCTCGGTTTAAATGAGTCAGTTTGGTTTAAATTTATATTTTATTTGATTCAATCATCGTTTATTTACAAATTAGAGATATTTTATTAGGTATCTTTTTTCCACTTTTTATTGGAGTATCCATATATAAAATGATATATTATTGTTATCATATTTTATTGCAATAGATATGGAGTAATACTAAAGTAAAAATCTCAAACTCATGCTCAGCTGATGTAGTTAATGAGCGAGTCAATTTGAATTGGGATGACAATAACGAGTTATAAAGTCAACTTGAATTCAGCTCATTTCTAACTTGAGTGGGCTCACAACTCGTTTATAACTCGTTTCACTAGTCAATTTTCTTAGTTATAGTTATATACTAGTAAGAATTTATTTAGGCACAAATAATTCACATGCCTTAGTAAAAGAGTTTCTAAATTCAAATATACTTAACAAGACAACTAACAAAATATACAATCCAAATAACTTAGGAGTCATATAGAAAGGCATAGGATTTATTATGATGAATTTTGTATAACTTAAGTTGTTAATTAGCGAGTTGGATTATGCTCAAATTTAGCTCATTTATTAAATGAGTCAGCCAACTCGAGTTGGAACTGACTCGAGTTATAAATTAGCGAGTTAAAGCAAACAGTTAACAAGTGAGTTATGAGCGAGTTACTAGTTTAATAAACGATTTTGTACAGTCCTAAGTCAAAGGAACTGACTCATCTTTTTCTTTTTCTTTTTTTTTTTAAACTACTTTGTAAAATATGTATATATTGTTTTATTTTCAGCGTTTAGATAAAAAATTTCGATGTATTGTTAGATGAAATTTCTATCCTTTTCTAAAAGAGTTACAAGTGAGATCTTAAAACTTAAAAACTTTGATGCTAAAACGAAAAATAAATAATTATTTTTCTTTGAGAACAATGCTTTTCATATAAAAAATCACATGTTTGAAAGCGGATGAAAAGTTTGTTATGAATATTAATTAAACAATTAGATGAATTAATTCCCATTCTTTACTAAATAAAGAATCCCTTTTCTCGACATATTTTCCGGAGAATTTCACGAGACTAGCTATTTTCTAAATTTTTAACGCAACTAAAATTGTACTTTTTGTGATTAAGTTGAATATGATGAAATCGCCTTTTAAATATTTATTAGCACAATTTTTATTTTTCTATTTGCAAACCAGATTTTAATTTATAGTGACACAAGACAATATTAGTATAGAAAGTCTCAAATAATCCGAATAAATGATCTTATATTTTTTTCAGCTTAGTTCGACAAGTACATAGATTTTTTTAGTCGACCTCTTTTTAAGGGGTTGAAGCCTTATCGTTGGGTGAAGATTTTAACACAACCATAATTTTTATTAACACAACAATTTCAAAATGTTGAAATATATAGACAATTTTACCCCTACTTTATTGTTATAATAGCTTACCTTATTTGATTATGAAATCAACACTTTCTTTATTTTAATTATTATGATTCATTTTATTTCTAAAATTAAAACATCTCACTCTAAATACATTTCTTTACTAAACAACGGAACACAGAAATTAAAAGTCATAATTAACGAGATGAAAAATCAATTTACCAATCAACAAAAAGAAAACTTATAATTAAATTAATAAATAATAAATTGTAGATTTTATTAATTGAAATGATCAGATTTAAAGATAAAATTATCTAAATATTTATTTAAATTATAAAATTTACAATTAACAAAATATACTGTCAAAATAATTTGCAATTAATTGAGTGACATAATTTAAAGTAGGAAGTAATTACATCTTAAAAAAGAAAATAATTTAACTGACAGCTTAGGCATATTATTTCAAAATTTGGTTGGGTATTTGTTTTTTTTCACTGTATAGTATACAATTAGAAGATAACATGAATAAAGGATAACAAATTTAGAAGTTTATATTTAAGAAACTTGTTAATTAAGAAAAGAAATAAATGGTAGCTTGATTGAGAAATAAATGAGGGATAAAGTTGTCTATTTATGAAAATATTTAAATTTTGTTGTGTTAATAATACTTTTTGTAGTGTGAATATCAGCACCCAACGATTGGGTATTTTTTTTTAGGTAAATTCAAACAAATTGGAAGCACCATTATGGCTTTGTAGATAAGCATAATGATCTGGTTCAAGCTATCTGGTATTTCCTTTAAGAGGGGACTCCAATTTAATTGCAAACATTAAAAAGTTCCCAAGTTGATAAACCTGTCAGTTGACCTTTTTTTCTTTTTCTTTTTTTTTCCTAAAGAAATTAGGTGCATTTCGTTTATCAGAAGGGTCGAATTGTAATTATTACTCTTAGAATTAAGACCTTGTGTAGTTATATATTTAGGTAATATTTTGTTTTGAGAATTAAAACCATGTAGTGATTATGTACTTAATATATGTGCATTACAATGTTAGAATTTCTACTGTTAGAAATCTATAATTGATATTGTTTCATGCTGTAAAATATAACGATTTGCTATTATACCTTGGATTTGTAAAATGGAAAAGTAGAATTTATAAAAAAAAAAAATCGATACATAAATATGGATGTGTAAACATAATGGAAAAAAAATGGCATGACAGAGCCGATTATGTCACGGAACAGCACAATTACAGGACAAAACAGCACAGTACTACATGTGTCAGTTACGTGACATGACTAGTGTGTCTCGTGCTGTGATTGCTGTAACCATTTTTTAAAAATTTGACACAACACGTCATGTCACGTGAAAGGTTTGGTCACGGCACGTGGTCACACGAGTCACGTATAATTAGGACCGTTAGATTTTGATTAGATGATGAATTTTGAATAAACTAATCTAAATTATGAAAAAAAATAGTTAAAATTGACCGGTTACGTTTGGTCACGACACATTTGGACTTAGCGTGACTCACGTGGCGTGTCCATTTGCGTTCCGTGACCACCCAAGCATTGACATTTTGGTCACGACACGTGAAAAATTGACTTGATCATGACACAACACAATACAAAACTAAAGTCATAGTGTGTTAGTCACAGCACGGCACTTCATGTTTTTTCCTCTATGTGTAAAAACTGATAAACACTTTTTTTTAAAGTTTCCATGTGTCATCATATGTTTTGTACCAGCATCTCTTGTATGTTATGCAGTTTTCCATTTATACCCAACATTTATTATTTATTATAACATGCCTTATATCCTGATGGATGTGGGGACTCGATTTTGTTAACCGTTAGACTATTGCTAGCAGTTATGAAAAAAAAAAAAACAAATGGATTAAATAACTATATACTTTAATAAATATCATATATATATTTAAAAAAAAAATGAAAATGGGTGTGGGAACTCAACTTTGTTTAATACTGTTGACTATTGCTACTATAGCGAGCAGTTACAGAACAAGACAAAATGTATTGTTGAGCTATATTCTTTAATTTTTTGAAAGAAAACTATGTACTTTAATTAATTATACCATATATATGCATAGACAATTATTTTTTTTTACATAACTCATTCTTTTCTTTCACTAATTTTTTTGCAGATAGGTCCCCACCATCCATTAACAAATGCACATGCAAAAGCTCATCTCCTTCACCTCTGTTCTTTCTTGTCTCTTTCTTCTTCTCTTCATATTTGACCCCACAAAATCTCTATATTCAACTCTCTTGAATATAGAAATTATATTGACATAATTAAGGATCATAGTCCTAACATCTATTATCTTGCAATTTTTGTGATTCAAGTATATCTTGAACTTTTTTATCATCCAACTATGTATCATATTTTTAGATTCGACTTGCTCTATCATATTTTTTCAGTTCTTCGACCCAGGTCCGATTCATGTCAGAATAAAATTTCAAATTATTGATTCGAGTACTATTGTTCTACTTGTTTTGATCCGTCATTTTCCTGTAATCTTGTTGCCATTGATGTTTTGGCATACTAATGTGCTACTACAGCATTTGCAGAGGATCGGACGATCCCGAGATTTCTGTATGGAACCTACCTTCTACAAGACTGCAAGCAGCAGTAATTTCTTTCCTGTCAATAACAGGTCCAGTACTGGCCAACTTGTGCACCACTGTAAAGATAGCACTTGTGTTTGATTAGTTCTGGTCCTGCTAGTTATTTGATCCAAATAAATTTGCTGAAATGAATCTACCACCATCATCAAGGTTTTTGCCAATTTTTGTTCTAAATGAATCACAAAAATTCGAAATATATATATATATATATATATATATATATATATATATATATATATATATATATATATATATATATATATATATATATATATATATATATATATATATATATATATATATATATATAATATAATCTTTGAGCTGTAAATATTTGACTAAATATTATAATATGTGTAAGCAATAGGCTAGATGCCACTAAAGCATGAACAATTATTAATTTATTGGCCTATAACAACACTATTTAATGCAGAACATGCAATTTTAACGGTTTGGCTAAATTGAAGGATGAGACTTTGGACTCTTGGCCTCTTATAAGGCTTCCAAAGGGGATCTAACGAGGCAAGCAATAAATACAGTGGCCATCTACATCAATATATTAATCAATACAAGTACCCATTTAGCCTATAAATATAGTGGCCATCTACATCAATATATTAATCAATACAAGTACCCATTTAGCCTATAAATATAGTGGCCATCTACATTTTATAAGCACCAAGCTTTAAGCTTAGAGAGAGAGAGAGAGAATCAGATATGGCTTTTGAGAATGCACTTGCAATTCTGGTCATGGCCGCAGTTGCCATGCTCATCCATTCTTCCGTAATGGTTTCTGGTACTAAGTTACTAACTTATTTTATTTTGTACATTATATAAGTTGCCGATATTACGCTTGCCATATATTTACCAGGGACATCTATATATGTACTCTAGAATATAAAGAAAGATATACTTTTAGTTCTAATTACCATATTTAAGTTTCTAAAAAAATTACCATATTAATTTGAAATTTTAAACACTTGCTTGTTACCATCCAAGCCACTGCTAGAGTGAAGTAACTACTGAGCCACTTAATGACCCATAATTGTACCCTTTCTCTGTATATTAAAGATTATTGTTTTTATAAAAAGAGAAATGTTTCTTGTTATAACAAAATTGTTTTCTTTCTGATAGGACAAACAATACTGTTTACTGTCACTTTCAATGTGACCAAAGAAGCAGGCAATTATAGCAGCTTCATTAGCGATCTTCGCCAACGCTTGGCAAGCGGTACATATGCAGGTGGAGTACCGATGCTCATACCAGAGCAAACGGGTCGTAACCAATATTTCCACATCAATTTAATATCCGGTAACAATCAGATCACACTTCGCATCCGGAACGGTGACCTCTACTTTGTTGCTTTTCAAGTGGCCAATGGCCAGTGGTATGAATTCCAACCTGACACAAACAACCCCCGATTGTTCTCTAATACCATCATCCTCCCTTATAACAGTGACTATCCAACCGATGATTCAACTGCACAAATCGTGGTAGGTCCAAATCAACTTAACAGTGCGATAAACACACTTGCCATGTACAATGCCGGCAATCCAAATAACCGCCAATTGCTGTTAAGTCTAATAGTAATGTTTCCAGAGGCAATTAGATTCCGAACTGTATCAGATTTTGTGTATGCACGGATGCACGATCGAAGTATACCAGACTCAGGAATTGGCCCCAGGCTTGATCGCCTGGTGCATGAATGGGGAGCACTCTCTAGGGAGATGAGGCGATCTGACCTTTTTGCAAGCTTCCAAGAGTTGGATATTGCGGGTCTTTCCATAAATAGTGCTTCCCAGGCAGCACTTACGCTAGGTCTCGGGCTTTGGAGTAGCAAGGGAGCACCTAATGGTCCTGCATTAAGCACCAATGCGGTAACCGACACGACCTCGAAAGGTCGGCAACTGGTGGAAATATTCTGGGTGCAAATTGTAAATATTGACAATGAGAATCCAGGTGATCTTTATGGAAGAATCCGGATTGTTGACGGGTTGGCCACCCCCCAGTACATCTTTAATCGCAGTAGGGAGAACTACCTGAGCATTGGACCAAAGGTGAGGCTATAGGTGATGCTATTTTTTTTTGGCCATACCAATTATGATACATAATTATTAGAAAAAATCGGTACCTTGATTAGAGATTTTAATTACCAATTAATTAGTGGATATGAATGAATAACTAACCATCATTTAAATTAAATTCACCTTGTAGGAATTTCTTCCGCTTACAGGTCCAACAAGAGCAATCTCAGCATATGATAGCTTTTACATTGATGTTTCTCTCATGGACTTTGATACCTTATCCTCGGACGATGAGGTGAGTAGAGGGCCAATAAAATGGAACTATTTTTCTGTTAATGTATATGATCAACCCTTATCAGTGGAAGTTAAAGGCCTATATGGTTCGATAGGTGTTAGCTATGCAGTTTATAGCAATGCTGTGACGGCAACTGTGCGGGTTACATTAATTAATGGGGATAATGAAAACCCCGCGAATGTTTACGGAACAATCAATGCCTTCAACACACTTTCCAATGGAACCATTGTTCTTTTCAACAAAAACAATAAAAATTATGTAGATATCAAACCTCTACAACTGATTCCTTTGTTAAGATCTGTGGTGGTTGTTCCACTCACTTCTTCAATCAAAGTTGTTGCTGATCTATGGGACCAAGACACGAGTTCTTCCGATGACCCAATTGCACAAGGATCGGTTACCTTTGCGGCAGCTGATTCAGGCAGTAATGTTGACAGAATTAGCGGCACGTATGGTGTGGTACAGGTGAATGTCACTTGGTCATCTAGTTGGGCTTGAAATTTTTCCTTCAAGTGTTTAGTGTGTGCGTAATAAGTAGTCACATATGACAGGTATTTCATTGTCATTTGTGTCTCATACTCTCATTTTGATTTTGATTTTCTTTTGTAAATTAGGTGACCCAATAAGATGTTTGTTGTGCTATTAATTATTGTCAAGAAATAAGATGCTTACGAAGCGTTTATATCTTGAAAATCCATGATATACAACTATTTCGTGAATTAATTACTGTAAACCCCAAAAAGCTATTATGTTTTGAGTAGAGAACTAGAGCTATATTACACAAAAAAGATGATTGATTTCAATTTTATTTGTCACAAAGTTGCCAAAAGAAAAACAAACTTTGATTTTCTTCCCAGATAATGCAAGACTGCGTGCCGGGCTGGAGCAAACTGCCCGGCCTATTGTCAAACACAGGCAGAGTAAAAAAAAAAGAATCAGAATTAGAGTCAACTATCATAAAAAAATGTTAAAAGTATAATGAGTTAACAACCACATCAAAACATAAAATATATATATATGGGTGTCAAATGTATAACAATTCACATACTTTTGTGGGTGTCAAATATGAACTCAAGAAAATTATCCTGGTAAACAGTAACAACTAAATATATCATACATAAATTACGATCTATAAATTCAAAAAAAAAGTAATGGACATTTATTATCACCCATTAAATACACTTGGGTCCTCCTATGCTCTCAGATCTCTTGTTAATCTCTCATCATGAACAACCACACTGGAATTGCTCTTTGACCTCTGCTCATGACCTACTATTAGTGCATAAACAGTAACAGAAACAGTCATTTGCAAGTAAACACAAATAGTCATAGAAGAGACACAGAAATACGTACGAATTGTGGTAAGAAAGACGAGGCACACATAACACCCATTTATTGATCACAATATTCTTGTATATCACAAAGTTGCCTTTCATGAATGGTACTGATACATCATACTGATGCGTTTGATTGTAAATCGTGACTTCACGTTTACAATTTATTTACAAGGTTTGCTTAGGTTTTATTAAACTTTTAATTCCTGTCACACATTACAGATTTCCCTCCTCATGTGGAAATCTCTTCAATCGTTGAAACTAGACTCAGTAAATGCATATGGCTTGCATAGCGAAACATTCTGATGAATTTACCAATCCTGTTTCAAAAATAATCTTGAACGATTAACTAAATTTTCTACAGGTGTAGTCTGATTTACCGCTAATCATGGACAGGGTTTTTTTTATTGACAAACATGATTTACTGCTTTGATTAACCTAGGTAATGTCAGCATAACTGCTCTTATACAGTAACTAAATAAATTATAGGATTATGAAAGCTCAATTATACCCCTAATCTTGAATTCAGGAATCTGTTGATCTCATAAGTTTTTATGTGGTCTTTTTCTCTTGTATTATCAGAAATAATCATTGGTGATTTGGAATATTGGAATTCACAAGATTCAATAAACTTACTTATTTTATATTCAATTTAAAAAAAGAAAAAGAAAAATTTGAAAGATTGTAAAATTTAAATAATATCTTGAAAAACAGGAGAAATGTATATATATACCCATCACAAGTTCTTGATTTAGATACATCTCCATCAAAATTCTAAATTTAGTCATTTTCCCATCTAAACTTACTTATTTTATTAATATCCCCATTTTGTAATTTTATTAATTAAAATACAGTTTAATATTAGTAAAAAATAAAATTACCATTTTACCCTTATCTTCACAGTGCTTTCTGTATTGGTTTTGTTGGATATGTGAAGTCATAGAGCTAATCAAACAGCAGAAATATAATGGGTCTTTATGTAGATACCACATTTGCTGATCATACCATGCGTTGTTAGTTTTAAAAAAAAAAAAATTCTGCTGATATGTTAACGGTACATTAATTGTACCGTTAACATAATTGATCTCTGTTAACATACCAGTAAACTCCTTTTTTCTTCCGTATCATCTGTAACGCTATAGCCTTGTAATCAAACAGCAGAAATATAAGGGGTCTTTATGTAGTTACCACATTTGCTGATCATACCATCCGTTGTTAGTTTTTAAAAAAAAAATTCTGCTGATATGTTAACGGTACATTAATTGTACCAGTAAACTCCTTTTTTCTTCCGTATCATCTGTAACGCTATAGCCTTAATGTACATTGTAAAACAGAAGATATACATATAAATTATTAGGTCTTTATGAAAATGTTAGAGGTCAACTTCATATGTTCTTCCAGACACTATTAGTTTAGAGATACCTAAAATGTATTTTAAGCTCATTATTATGAAGCATAAAAAAAAACTCACTAATGGTAAATAATATGCAAGATATATAAACAGACGCCATGGCATACACACACAAGAGGAGGGGGGGGAGGCATTTATGGAGTGAAAATTTTGTGGAAATTCAGAAGGAAATATAAAAAGCTCTCTCTTCTAAATTTGTCTGGAGATACATAATTGATCTCTGTTCTACTTCCGTTCCGAGATAGTATTTGAAGGTAAGTTTAAAATAGCCATTTTAATTGTTTGCTAATATTATAATTGTATTTATAGTTTATTAAATTGAAAAATGAGGAAGTTAATAAAAATAAGTAACTTTCAATGGAGAAATAACTAAATTTAAACTTTGATGATCAACAAGTTATGCTCAGTATGTATTCATAAACTCCAAAACCATTAAAGAAGCAAACAGGGAGAAAAATAAGAGAACAACAACAAATCTAAAAAAGAAGCAAGATGTACATCAAACCACCATATGGGAGTGGCACATTTGTTGCCTCGGGTAGTCCGGAAAAGAGGTGGGCATTCCTCCGTGTTGGAGAAAATAATACAACCTCAGAAGATTCATCATTGGTTGTATTTAGACAACAAATAAACTAGCATAGCAAAATACAGCTGTATATCTGTAATTGGTACCTAGCTTATATTCAGGATGTAATTAGGCAAGGGATCAATCAATCTCTTATTAAGGAAAACAGCCAACGGCTAGTAGCACAATAGGCTATATGTATGCATGTACAGAGAACGTGAAAAATCAGAATTCTCAATATACAATTTTCATCATATTCCATCCCCCTCAAAAGTTATTATGGTATCAGAGCAGGATAAATCCTGACTCAAAAATTCCGCAAATCAACAACCAGACTGCAGCTAACGAGAACTGCAGCATCATCACAATAAGCAACAAGCAACAAGCAAACAAGAGTCAAGATCCGATAGAGTTAGATTCAAGCAACAAGCAAACAAGAGGGTCTAGAGCCGACAGAGCCAAAAGAACCCCAGATTCAATCACTTCTTCTTATTAGTTTTTTTTTTTTTTTTCTTTCCTTTTAACCAAAAATCAGCAAAAAAAAAAAAAAAAAAAAAAATCGTTTTATTCATTTGCACATACCAAAAACATTTTATTCAAAACCATCAAACTCTCTGTACTAGGAAATCTTTGTACAAACAAAACATTTTTTACCAGAAACGCTCAGTTCAGATCTGAACTGATACCCGTGCCAGTATCAGTAAAGGGTCAATCGAAAAAAAAAATACACCACACAATCAAGTCGTATCTGTTCTTATCAATTTTACCCCACAAAAATTAAACAATTTTCAAGCCATTAGGATGCTGTAACACACAAAAAAAAAAAAAAAAAAAAAAACCAGCAACCAGCACTCAGGTTTTCAAAAAAGAAAAATTGAGTAAAACTTGTACCAGCAACAAAAAAGGCTACATCATAATACTAAGAAGTCGTTCATAAAAAAAATATAAACTCTATCACTTATCTGAAGCTCTTGAGTGAAGTCTAGATATGGTGGCAAGAATTCAAGAAGAGAAGTCTAGACGAGCCCCCATGAATCCGCAACAATCAGAGAGCTCCGAGAACAATAAGGTTTTCAAGCCAAAACACTCAATGTCAAACCCTAGAGGACCGACCAAGATGAGGGGAACTGCAGCAACCAACCGGTGCGACTACTGCAAGCGCGCAGGGCACAACCGCGAAGGGTGCTGGGTGCTACATCCTCATCTCCGGCCGATGCGCAACAAGGACGGGTGGGGCGGCGAAAAAAAGGAGAGGAGTTTTAGCGGCTTGAGCAAGGGGTCAGATCCGAATAGAGATGAAATAGGGATGGAAATGACTGGACTTGGATCCGAAACAACAAAAAACCAACAGGCCAACTCTTCTCTCTCTGGATCATCTGTGGCCCAAAGTGTGCAGCTAACTCAGCTAATAACTCAATTGAATGGTTTGCTACAGCAACAAAATTCAGGTTCTGTATCCTCTAAATTCACGTTTAATTCTTTTAAAATTGACAATAATTTTAAATATGCAAACATATGTCATAACACTAGTAAATGGATTATTGATTCGGGTGCAACGGATCATATGACATGAGATCCAACCAAATTAGAAAATATTACACAAAATAAAGACCCTCAACATGTGACTGTTGCAAATGGAAATAAGGTCCAAATTCAAGGTGTTGGTACAACCAAATTCCTTACAAAAAATGTGAATGATATTTTGTATTTACCAGACTTTAACTCAAACCTGTTATCGGTTAGTAAAATAACCCAAGAGTTGAATTGTAATGTCATATCCTCACCAAACAAAGTAACCCTTCAGGATCGAGAATCAGAGAATACAATTAGTGAGAGTTTTTTAAAAAATGGGCTTTATCATCTTGAAGAACCCATAAATAAATGTCATGTGTCATTAAGTCCAATAGACCGTGACAAACTACTGCATTGGAGATTTGGTCATCCATCTGATCAAATTTTAAAGAAATTGTTTTGTTCTAATCTAGACTCTAGTTATTGTGATGTGTGTAAACTTGCAAAACAAACCAGATTGCCTTTTCCCTTATCTACTAGTATATCGGAAGCAAAATTTGATTTAATTCATTCGGATGTGTGGGGTCCAGCCTCGGTTGATTCTTATAACCATTTTAAATATTTTGTCACATTTATCGATGATTTCTCTCGTACTACTTGGGTTTATATTTTAAAATGAAAAAATGAAGTTTTTTCATGTTTCAAAGAGTTTTTTAATTTTGTTGAAAATCAATTTAATGCGAAAATTAAGATTTTTAGATCCGATAATGGGACGAGAATATGTCAACAAAACATTTCTAGAGTTCTTTAAGTCAAAAGGAATCCTGGATCAAACCACATGCATTAATACCCCTGAACAAAATGGTGTTTCAGAAAGAAAAAATCGTCATCTCCTTGAAGTCACTAGATCACTTCTTTTTCAAAATAATGTCCCAAAAATGTACGGTCAGATGCAGTGTTAACAGCCACCTATCTTATAAATAGGTTACCAAGTGCAAGATTAAAAAACATGAGTCCTCTAGAAATTCTCAAAGGTAGAAAAATTGATCTTGACCATATTCAAGTTTTTGGATGCACTTGCTTCGTACATATTAAACGACATGACAAGTTAGACAAAAATTCTGTCAAAACTATTTTTTTAGAATATTCTTCTGAAAAAAAAAGGGATACAAATGCTATGATCCAACAAATTTTAAAGTTTATTTTTCGAGAGATGTGTCCTTTTTTGAAAATAAACCCTATTATCCGACAAATGAGCACATACATCCATCAGGCCAACCAATTATGTTACCTCCTACTAACTTTGTTTTTCCAGAAGAAATAAATGAAGTACAGGTTATGCATAACGTTCAAGATGATGAAACAACTACTCCTCAGCTTGGTGACTCCACTGAAATTCTTCAACATGGTGAACCACCTGCAATTCCTTCAGGGGGAGAACATGAGTCAAGTGGAGAATCAACTCAAGAAGAAATTGCCTTGCGAAGATCTACACGACAAACTCAACCTTCTGTCAAGTTAAGGGATTATGTATCCCATCAGGTGATGTATCCAATTCAAGATTATATCTCTTATATAAAGGTTTCACTAGAATACCGGGCCTACTTGGGTAACATTAATAACCAAATTGAACCGACCACCTTTGGTGAAGCAAATCAAAGTCCCATCTGGAAAAAGGCTATGGAAGAAGAACTTCAAGCCTTAGAGAAAAATAACACATGGGATATAATTACCTTACCAAAAAATAAGAAACCTGTAGGGTGCAAATGGATATACAAGATCAAATACAATTATGATGGTACTATTGAAAGGTACAAAGCTAGGTTAGTAGCCAAAGGGTTTACTCAAACTTATGGTGTCGACTACCCAGAGACCTTTGCACCGGTAGCAAAAATGAATACAGTTAGAATTCTACTGTCGGTAGCCACCAATTTAGGATGGAACTTGTCTCAAATGGATGTCAAAAATGCATTCCTTCAAGGAAATTTGGAAGAAGAAGTCTATATGACTCTTCCTCCAGGACACAAAAATGAGTCGGATCCATCACTAGTGTGTAAACTACAGAAGGCAATTTATGGCCTCAAACAATCTCCAAGAGCATGGTATGCCAAACTAAGCTTTTCTCTTTTAAAAATTAAATTTATCAAAAGTACAAAGAGATTCTTCTATGTTCATAAAACATTCACAAAACATCACTACTATTATTCTAGTTTATGTAGATGATATTATTATTACTGGAAATAACAATGAGGAAATTACAAGGGTAAAACAATATTTAAAAAGGGAATTTGATATCAAGGACCTTGGACAACTTTCATATTTTCTTGGAATAGAAATAGCTCACTCAAATAAAGGATTATTTCTATCTCAAAGAAAATATGTACTTGACATGTTAAAAGAGACTGGTAAACTAGGAGCTAAGCCAGCCAATACCCCAATGGAAACCAACACTAAACTGGGATTAGAAGATGGTGAATTACTATCTGACATAGGACAATACCAAAGGCTGGTGGGAAAACTAATATATCTTATAGTTACCAGACCTGATATCTCATTATCAGTTAGTATGGTAAGTCAATTTATGCATGCTCCACGTACCAGTCACTTGAGTGCAATTGATAGAATACTTAGATACCTCAAATGCACTCCAGGTCAAGGGATTTGGATGAGAAAAAATGGTTCTAATGATGTGGTTGGTTTTTCTGATGCAGATTGGGCTGGGAGCTGTGACAGAAAATCAACCACTGGCTTTTGTACCTTTGTAGGTGGCAACTTGGTGACTTGGAAAAACAAGAAGCAGAATGTTGTCGCTCGTTCAAGTGCAGAAGCAGAATATCGAGCCATGGCATCCACAGCAAGTGAGCTTATCTGGATTAAACAACTACTCGGTGACATGAAGATAGACCATGCAAAAACCATGCAAATGTACTGCGATAATCAAGCCGCACGACATATTGCATCCAATCCGGTCTTCCATGAAAGGACAAAACATATAGAAGTGGACTGTCACTTTGTTAGAGAAAAAGTGCAGTCTGGAGAAATAGAAACTCCGTTTGTCAGAAGCAAAGAGCAACTGGCAGATATTTTCACAAAGGCACTCGACAAGACTAGTCATCTAAACATACTCAACAAGTTGGGTTCAATCAATTTATTCGAACCCCACTTGAGGGGGAGTGTTGGAGAAAATAATACAACCTCAGAAGATTCATCATTGGTTGTATTTAGACAACAAATAAACTAACATAGCAAAATACAGCTGTATATCTGTAATTGGTACCTAACTTATATTCAGGATGTAATTAGGCAAGGGATCAATCAATCTTTTATTAAGGAAAACAGCCAACGGCTAGTAGCACAATAGGCTATATGTATGCATGTACAGAGAACGTGAAAAATCAGAATTCTCAATATACAATTTTCATCATATTCCATCTCCCTCAAAGTTATTACTCCGAAAAGTGTATTCAATCCTGGCCATCCAAATGCTGCTCACAGTAGTGGTGGCGTCGATTGTCGTTTATGTTCAGACTGTGAATCTCTTTGTTTCAACTCCTGGTGGTTTGGTGTTGTACATTTCCTCGCTCATTCTTTCCATCATTGGTTTGATACTTTTTACTTTTGCTCCATTTATTTTGTAAATTTATAAGCTGTGAAGAAAAAACATATTGTATTGTTCTTCCAATCTTTCCATAGAAGTCTCGTACATAGAAGAAATCTTTGTGATTTTTTTAAGTACTCCAATTAGTTGCATATAATTTTTTTTCACATTTTATATTCCTTTAGTTGTTAATATGTTGAATTTTTGTCTGAAAATCTCTGTACAGTGTTGTGTCATCTGTACTTCTTTTACCAGTCCTTCCCGGTCAACCTGTTCTCTCTAGGTGCGTTTACAGTAACTATTAGCTTTGCGGTTGGCTTGACATGTGCTTTCACCAAGGGTAAGTTATTTGTCACATATTAATATTAATTACATTAATTGTTGAATAGTGTTTGTAATTTTACAATACCTTAAATTATGGATGAAACTGATTAAATTGTAGAGATGAGATTCAAAAATATCCATGAAATTTTGTATTCATTTTAGGATTAATAGGATGGTATTTACAGGATTTCATTTTCTCGGTGTGAATTATGATTTTGCAGGGGAGATAATATTAGAATCCGTGATTTTAACACTTTTCGTATTTATAATCCTCGCTTTGTACACATTTTGTGCCGAAAAATATGCTCGCAAGATCAAATGGATGGATGGCCGAGAACAATTTTTGATGGCCGCTGTTATAATTCTCATGGTTTTTTCTCTTATTCAGGTTAATTACATATTAATTCACCATAATCAATAGTTTACAAATTTGATTCTTTCAATTAAGGATCTGTAAAACTATTAGTACCATTATCCTTGTATAATTTTCACTATGGAGACTTAAATGGTTTCTCGTTTTCATGTAGATGTACTTTCCGCTTGGAAGACAATTGCTCATGATATGTAGTGGTATAGCATCTCTGATTTTCTGTGGCTACATAATATACGACACCAATAATTTGATCTGGTTGTATTCCAAAGACGAATACGTGTGGGCTTCCGTAGCACCTTATGTTGATATCATCAATTACTTCTTTTGTCTTCTTAAACTGATCCGGGAATCACTCAGAGGGGAAACAAATTAAACATTTTAAACTATCAAGGACTTAGTTGATGTATTGAATTCTTGAGCTTGTATTGAGATTGTACTCTAAAGCACAGTTTGATAGCTGAAAGAAGTGATTTCTTCATTGTATATTTCTTAAGTAAGCCATGGGAAATATCAATCCAAACCAAATTAGTTGTGACCAATGAATGTACCGTTAACATATCTGCAAAGAGGAATATTGGAAAATAACAAGGCATCATGGTATATACCAACAAGACACCTTATATTTTTTCTATCTGATTAGCTCTATCACTTTACATATCCAACAAAACCAATACAGCAAACTCATATGCAAAGACAGTACTTTGAAGATAAGGGCTAAATGGTAATTTTAATTTATTACTAATATTAAAATATATTTTTAATTGATAAAATTTAGAAATGGTGATATTAATAAGAGGGGAGTACTATATTGAGCGCATCTATTTTAATTTTAAGAGCCGAGAGAATACCTCTAAATATTCATTTTATCCTTGTTCTTTGAATGGATTGCTTGATTGAATGGATTAGATAGGTACATTCAAAAATAGTGATTTTCTACATATGTAAAAAATAGTAAAATATTTCCAATAAAATATAAAATTGATCTATAAGCACATTTTAATATGGATATCATGTTGAGCAGTTCGAATCAATTGTTCGAATTTTAAAAATGGAGATAAAAATGTGGGACATAGTTGGAGACTTGAGGCACAAGATCAATGATGCATTTTAACCCTACTCTCTTTAATGTACAAATCCGTAAGCCGGTTTTTTTACAATCTAGGGTTTTTGGAGCAATCTGGATCCTCTGGAGCCACTCCTTAAGAAGCTTCAATGCACCAATTCACTGACAATTTAACTCATTGTTTAATATAAACTGCAACGAGACCTCTAATTACAGTTTTTCGAAGGTGCAATTGTTGATGCTCATCTCTCGCAATTGAATTTTTTTTTTAAATGACTAAGATTAACCTTATTTCCTTTTTATAAAAATGTCAACAACAAAAATTATGTATTGTTATCTGTTATATTAAAAAGTGTCACAATAATCAGTGTACAAATTCTGTACGAATTAATTTAGTCTATACATATTCATTTACTATCACTACTACAGAACACACATTCACCAACCTCTCTTTACCATTGGCATTGAAGGGCCCACCTTTGCCAATGGTTAACCCATAAATTTGCATGGATACAAGTAATTACATTTCTGTTTCTATCATTTATATTCATAATTTATTATCATTGACATGGCTGCATTATATTCTATTATTAACATAAGCTAATTCATTTATTCAGTAATTTAGAGCAACCATTTAAATGGATTATCAAAGGAAAAATCCAACAACATGTACATTTTTACTTCTATATTTGTATACATGAACAATCTATAATATGCAATTCTCCCTTATACACTTTGCAATGACTAAAATGAAATTACCACTCAAGGATTCTCAACTTAATTTTGAACATTTTTATATAAGAAATAATAAAAGGGAGAGGCCCAAAAAGTTGTTTCTCAATCTGGGCCACAAAAAATTTCACAGTATGCCTTTTACATGTAAGCACTTTGGGGATACTTATATAGACATGCATCAACATTCGTGCAAGTATGATCCAGACAAACCTAACAGACAATATTAAGTTTTAACTCTATGAAATTAATTGGGGAATACATGCAAGGGGAGAAAGACATGTCAATTCTCTTTTTCTAATCCAAGTTATTGAATTAAGATATTTGTACTATGAGCAATAACCATAAATTTTCATGGATTCATAAAGGACCTCAATTTCGGTAATTGTGTCAAATTCATACATCTAACTTACAAGGATGCAAACCCAAATTTCACAAGCCAAAATTTCATCATTCCTAAATGTTTTGAGAAGTCAATTTTGTCACAATATTTACAGTTTTTTAAGGGAAAAAATAATAGTTATATGATTACATTGACACTTCTATGTTGAAATTCCTAATTCAATTTTACAATGAAGAATCTCTAAAATTATTGTTACCGCCGAATAGAATACACAGACATATTAATTAAATAGAAGTATAATCAATTAGGGTATGTTTGGATGCACAAGAATAGCTACTATTTATAGAATAGCATTGCTATTTGGAACAAGGTGCATCCAAACGACTTTTAGAGCTATTCGGAATAGCTACTGTTTTTAAAATAGCATCCTATTCGCTATTCTTACAAAAACATGGAATAGCATTTGTTGATTTCAATATTAATACTAATCTAATATTTAAACTAATATTATATTATATTTAATATTTAAACTAATATTATATTGTATTATATTTAATCTAATAATATATTATATTTAATATAATATTTTATTTAATACTAATATAATATTTAAAATAATATTATATTACATTTTAATATTTAAATTAATATTATATTATATTATATTTAATTTAAAATTTTATTTAATACTAATCTAATATTAAAAATAATATTATATTACATTTAATAATTAAATTAATATTACATTGTATTATATTTAAACTAATATTTTATTCAATACTAATCTAATATTTAAAATAATATTATATTACATTTAATCTAATATTTTATTTAATACTAATCTAATTTTTAAATTAATATTATATTACATTAATATTTAAACTAATATTATATTATATTTAATATTTAAAATAATATTATATTATATTTAATATTTAAACTAATATTATATTATATTTAATATAATATAAAATTTTATTTAATACTAATCTAATATTTAAAATAAGGTAAAGACTTCTATGGACATAAGGACCTATTTGTAAAATGAACATATTTTTATTTTCAAAGTTCAAACAGTCGATCCGAACCGTTCATCTTGTTCTCCATATTAATATGTGCTTGGAGACCAAATTTTACATTTTTCTGAATTTTTTTACTATTTATTAAGATGGGTACAAAATTCAATGGTCTGAATTTGATATTTTTTGTACCCGTCTTAATAAATAGTAAAAAAATTCATAAAAATGTAAAATTTGGTCTCCAAGCACATATTAATATGGAGAACAAGATGAACGGTTCGGATCGACTGTTTGAACTTTAAAAATAAAAATATGTTCATTTTACAAATAGGTCCTTATGTTCATAGAAAACACTCTCTTAAAATAATATAATATTACATTTAATATTTGAATTAATATTATATTGTATTATATTTAATCTTACACATAAATTATTCAACAGTAGTTATTCCCTCCAAACTCTATTCCAAATATGCAATCCAATTAACTTTTTCACTCTTCTGAATAGAACTGTTCTTAAACAGTAGCTATTCTTATTTACTATTCTAAACAATAGCTATTCTAGCTATTCTAGAATGCATCCAAACGTACCCTTTAAGGAATTGGGACAAACCTCAAGTTCTAGTGCAATTGTAGTTTTCTTTTTTAAAATGACGGATATGACATTCATTAAACGCTTGTATTCACAAATAACTTACCAGAGGGATTGTGAGAGAGAAGTCTAGAAAAAGGGGCAAGAAAAATAGAGGCTGCCTAGAAAGAGAGAGAAAAGCTAGCTAGAGTTCAAGAAATTTTTTTTGGCTTTCAAAGCTTGACAGAAACTGCAAAATCGCGAAAGAACCGGCATTTTTTTCCATAACCAAAAAATAAATAAAAATAATATTAATAACCTATTTTTAAAATTATTTTTACCCATAACCAAACCGTCCAAACGTAGGGCGGTCTACTGTGCAGACCAAACCGCCCCCCATGGGGCGGTCTGTTATTTATTTTCTTTGTATTTTGTGTATAAAATAATCATTCTCTCTCCTAAGTCACAATAATCCACTCACTCTTCTTCCAAACTGACTTCTGCTCTCAAACAGTGCTACGAGGCGATTTTTTAGGCGATTCTGAGGCGATTGTGATCAACAGTGCGCTCAACAGTGATCGATTTTTTTTTTTTTTTTTTTTTAAATGTTAGAAATTTCATAAATAAACAAAAAACTAATATTTAACGACGAATTTCTTTTGTAATGTCAGAAAAGACTCAAAAATGTTCATTGCATTGTACATGGGTGGAAAATTCACGAAAGGGGAGTTCGGATGCCAATACTCGAAAGATGCGACTTACGGCTTCCAGGTGAATGCCAATACTTCAATTTATGAAGTAAAGGAAGAAATATTGCAACAAACCGGTTGGGACCGTGCCCAATTTACCGTAGAAATCAGTACCCGAATTAACAACCAACCGCCCGGTGCCAAACCTTATTATGTAAAATATCCTATAGCAGAGCAGGATATATGGACAGCTATATACGGGTTATTTGAGTCCAATTTAATCTCGGTAATGGACCTATTTTGCAAAAAAGTTTCGATTGAAACCAGTTGGTGCTTGGATAGGATCTTTTACCCAGAACAACTTGGATACTGGGGCTGGACCTTCTACCCAGAACAACCAGGATTATGATCACAACCAGTATGTGACCTCACCCCCTCATGAACCTGTGAGACGAGATATGTATTTGCAAGTACCTGAGCGCAGTGTTGCACCCCGGACTGAAACTAGAAGACGGTCATGTGTTGGTCGGGTTGGATACCAATCAGTACCTGATGCCTTACCTAACTACAACCCTCTTGAACCTAGAAGACAGTCCACAGTCAATCGAAATGATACAGGCATTGATTTTGACGGTATTGATGAGATACTGACAAAGAAAATTGATACTGGTGATGATTGGGATGGGGATTGGGATTCAGACAGATTATCAGAGGACGACGATGAGGAGATTATGCCTCCTCCAATTGAAGACAGATTTCCGATCAGGGGATGCGGAGACAAGCACCCGGTAAGGACATTCAATGACACTACTTCTTTTGAAGAAGCAGACATTTTTTTGGGACACGCGTTGTATACAACGAAGAGATTAGCCCGGGCTAGCTTTACACCAACATAGAAGAACTGTCGAACAAAGTTAAGCAGTTCTATTTGAAGGGTAACTGGGAGTTTACAGTGGCCAGGCGGGAAAGGAACCGGTATGCTGTAATTTGCAAGGATACAAAGTACAAATGGAAAATGTATGCTGCGTCTAAAGGCAAGGGAGAGGCATGGATAATTAAGAAGGTCGAAGGACCACACACTTGCAAGAGTGCGTCAAGACGATCAGATCATAGTGCGCTGACGACATCAATTACTGCCGATGTAATTATGACAAACATTAAGGAGGACCCTGCGATGAGCATTAAGGAGGTCGCTCGTGCGGTGAGATGGGTCTATGAACATGTAACCCCACATTACAATAGGTTCTGGAGGGGTCGGGAACTTGCAGTATGCAGATGCTTCGGAACCTGGAAGGGGTCGTACAATCTCCTCACACCATTGCTCATGGCCATAACCAGTACAAATCCGGGAACCAGCTTCCAGCAGTGGCATGTACCAACCGGTACACCCGGACAATTCAAGGGCATAGCATGGGCTTTCGGTCCATATATTGAAGCATTTCAATATGTTAGACCTGTGATCAGCATCGATGCATGCTTCATGTCCGGCCGGTATGGTGGGGCTCTGCTTATAGCATGTGCATATGATGCTGAAAACCAGCTGTTGCCCATAGCTTTTGTCATTGTTCAACAGGAGGATGGTCCAAATTGGGGTTATTTCGTCATTTCTGAGAAGAGAGGTGATAAGGAACAGGTTCGTCTGCGTGATATCAGACCAGCACAAGCGCATAAAGCATGTATTTAATAGCCTCAACTATGGGTGGAACACGAATACCAGAGAGGATGTGCACAGGTACTGCATGCAACACATTTCAGATAAGCTGTGCAAGAATACCGGCGGCGGAAAATGGGTTGCTGACAGGTTCAAAATTGGCTGCAAGAGGAAAAAACCATGACGGATAGAAGAGATATTCAGAGATTTTGCCAAGAGTATGTATGCATTATTTTTTTTCTTACATTTATACGACTTATATCACTGAGGTATATTTCTATTTTTTGTAGACATTTCTAGAGGCAAATGCCTACTTAGCGAAGGCGGGCAAGAGACGTCCGCGCGATCCGATGGAGCCGTTAGCACATGAGAAGATATTTCAATCATGTGATGGAGGTTGGAGATAGGGAATTATGACCACTAATGGGTCGAGTCATTAAACAATGTCTTCAAACAGAGCTGTATGTTACCCGTGGTTTCACTGGTGGAGGATACATTCTACAAGTTAAATGCTTGGTTTGTTGAGAGGCGTGCTAAAGCCACTTGTATTAGCGAGTAGGGACCAACTATTCTCGAGATAGAGTGGAGGAGAAATTAAGAAAACACGAGAGAAAAAGGTTACTGTCATGCACGTTGTAGCATATGGCAAAGACACACAGTACGGAATATAAAGTGCAGGTTCCAAGTGAGATCATTCCACCGGTAGTGGGACAAAATGGCATTATACAAACTCATGAATGCACATGCAAGTACGAGTCGTTTTAGGCGGTTTGTCGAAAACGGAATTTCCTTGAAAACGTCTTTGTTGACAACTATTACCGTACCGATTGCCTTCGAACACCTGGGGAGCATCATTTCACAGCTACCCTAACCAGTACCAGTGGCCATACTACCTTGGGCCTACGGTGGTTCCCGATAAGAAATAGATCAGGAAGGGGAGGAGAAAACACAAGCGGCGCGTAATAGAAATGGACAGGATGCAAGGTCGGCGAGTGGGACATGAGGCTCACCGTTCAACTACTGACAGGCAGATTAGAGGTATGTAGATGATCGTACACAACTTAAAAATGATTTGAAATTAAATTTAAATATTGATACTAAATGTTCAATGAAATGCATTGCAGAGGCAATAAACGAAACCAACGAAAGAGAGAATGCTAGAGTGGTTGTCGATGCGGGACCTTCTGGAAGCAGGCGACCCGGTCAGGGAAGCCACTCAGGGAGTAGTCAGGGCTCTACAACTGCTAGTGTCGCGCCGTCATCCACTTCCAGAATCCTAAGAAGTAGACTTGGTCTGTTCGGACGCAGGAAGAGTTAATTCAACAAATATTGTATTTATATTTGTAACTTATTCAATTAACTTATGTTGTAAACAATTTTCGTTAGATGAATTTTAACTATTCGATCCGATTACAAAACCTGATAATTATTACACACTGATACATTAGAATTACTAAATAATTATTACAGACCTTCCAATAATACTTCTGAGAACGAGTACCGAAGGTACAAGGAACAAAATCATCGTCTGAGTCTAGTTCAGTCGCAGCAGACGAAGAGACAATCTTACCAGCATTTTTCTTTCTTTTGATATTGTCGATACGAGTCGTAGTAGACGAAGAGACTGTCTTACCAGTATTTTTCTTTGTGGGTAACGGGTTTGGTTTTTTGTAAAGGCTTTCCTCAAAATCATCATCGTAATTGACTGGTGTGGTTTCGCTCATCACCGTCTTACCAGTATTTTTCAGTTCTCCACCACGGATGATTGATTTGGTGTGTTTTTGCTCATCGTTTTCACCAAAAAAAACAAACATCTTAAACACATATAAAATAATAAGGTTTCAAATTTGGAGGATGGATCAAACAATTTCTAATATTTTTTTGTTTATTTTTGAAATTTCCGACATGTTTCTAAAAATTAATTTTAAAAAAATATACCTCGGTCACTGTTGATCACAATCACCTCATAATCGCCTAAAAATTCGTCTCGTAGCACTGTTTGAGAGCAGAAGTCAGTTTGGAAGAAGAGTGAGTGGATTATTGTGACTTAGGAGAGAGAAAATGATCATTTTATACACAAAATACAAAAAATAAATATAAAAATAACAAACCGCCCCATGGGGGGGCGGTTTGGTCTGAGAGTAGACCGCCCCACGGAGGGGCAGTTTGGTCTGCACAGTAGACCGCCCCACGTTTGGGCGGTTTGGTTATGGGTAAAAATAATTTTAAAAATAGATTATTAATATTATTTTTATTTATTTTTTGGTTATGGAAAAAAATGCCGGGCAAAAGAAGCTCAAACTTTATGAACTTTCAGTAACAACAGTTCTAAAAGTTAGTGTTCGAAAGAAGTTCAAACTTTATGAACTTTGAGTAACAACAATTCTAAAACTTTTAGAGCCTGTTCAGCGGGACATTGGGAATGGGCATGGGTACGAGAATTGAACGAAAAATTACTATTCACGTAGAAAAAAAAAATCAAATGAACTGAATTTTTTTTTTCCCACTGAAGTAGTGAAACGGCTGAACACGCCCTTAACACTAAAGTGAATTCACATCCTCTCCAATATTGCACAAGGAAATCTTTTACAATTAGTGAATCCAGACCATTAATTTTAACTTGGCACAAATCTCAAAGCTCAATATTATTGCCCGCCCAAATTCCAAAAGCGGTGAGATTTAATCTCAAACCGTAAAGTGAGATCCATCCTCTACAGTATTGGAGAGGAATTTAATCCCACTAAAGAAAATTCCCAATTGATCAGTTAATAAACATTTTGTTGCGTAAAACTTTCGAAAAATCGGGCCCCCAGCCTGATATTCATATTTGAGCCCATGAGAATTGATCCAGTTGGCAATTCCTAAAAAGTTTCAGGATAAAGATCTTAATAGAGCAGTTTTAGCTTCATGCAGGGCACTAACCATGTGAAGCAGTTTTGATTCTACAGTCCATGTGTTGCATGGAGCCATAACTATTCTGTTAATATTTGTTACCTAAATTTCATCGCAATATATCACAAAACAGAAAGCCACAAGTCACAACCAGTGAACTACTTGCCAAGTGCTACATCATCTACTAACTAGCTAGGAGCTATGCCTCTTTGCAAGAGTCTGCACTGACAATATGATATCCGAGGCACTAAAATCAGTATATAACACAAGGAGGGATCAGATTACACTTTTTTTTTGACATATTTTGACACCTATTATTTTTAAAGTTCAAATAGTCGATTCAAACTATTCAATATTATTGGTATATTAAAATATGCTTGGAGATCAAATTTTATACTTTTTTTTTTAATTTTTTTACTATTTATTAAGACGGTTACAAAATCGTTGTTTTCAGACCATTGAAAAACAATGATTTTGTAACCATCTTAATAAATAGTAAAAAAATTCAAAAAAAATATAAAATTTGATCTCCAAGCACATTTTAATATACCAATCATGTTGAACGGTTCGGATCAACTGTTTAGATTTTGTAACACTAGGGAGGAAGAGACTGCCTTCCAGTTGCTGTTTAAGAGCGTGTTCGGCCGCTCCACTGTTCCCGCAGGAAAAAAAAAACTGAATTTTTTTTTATCACGTCAATAGTAATTTTTAGTTCAATTCTCGTGCTCATGCCCATTCTCAATGGTCCGCCGGACAGACTCTAAATGTACATGAGCGAGGCAGGTTTGGACTGGAGCTAGTGTGAGATTGGGATACAGACCATTGACTATAGGAAATAGCGGGGAACAAACCTGGTTCGAATCACATTCTTTATTTAGAAGGTCAATGGCTTGAAGGAGAGTGGGACCAGTAATTTTTATGTGTACGGTCTGGATGATATGGAGGAGTCGGAATGATAAAGTTTTCAATGGTAAAGATCAAAGAGCGGAAGTTGTAGTGCACAGGGTGTGTCACGAGGTGGAGATGTGGATCAAAAACTGTTCTAATTAATAGAGAGTGCACAGGAGCATGCATAGCGGGTTAGTGGGTTGATTTGAAGGATGTCATTTAATTTTCCTGTACCGATTGGTAGCCACTACCAATCTCTAAAAAACACAACAAAAAAATTCAGAAAGAAACAGAAGAAGAAATAGGTAACTGCTAATTCTAGTTCAAAACGAGGGTGTATTTTAAATTTTAGTAGATACAAATGTTCATTAGAATTAAAAGAAGTTGATATTTTGGAAATATTTGAATAATAAATTTGTGAATTCATAATAGTTTGTAGGTAATATGGTACTAATAAATAGTTGTTTTAAATCGACAATGACAAGTATATATATATTTGGGTTCAAACGAGTATGTAATATATATTTCATCATGGCTGAAAATTATAAATATTTTTTTTGAAAGAAAAATGAAGATCACGTTTTCAAGTTTCATTAAACTTGACATCAGAGATGTCGTTTTTTACAAAAGTTTGCCCATTGGCAATGTAAAATTTGCAGTAAATAAATGACAGAAAGAAAACTAAGTTTTTGAAAAAAAGTAGAAATTATAAATATTGATTAGGAGATATTTAAGAGGTAAAGAGTTTGGAGGTTGTTATCTGGACTTGTTCAAGGTCTGTGTATATATATATATAAGTTAAAGTTCACCTTGGTATTTCCAAACCTTACTTGTAAATTAATTTGCTCTGCCAAATAAAAGAACCACCATCTTTTTTCTCCTTTCAAGTTTTGCATACATGGGAATGGAGAAGTATCCTGCAAGTTAAAGTTCACCTTGGTCTTCCTTTTATTGCTTTCTAATTTCATTTATTTTTCAGACACTGCAAGGTTTTCTATTTTGCCTAGCAAACAACGGAGTACTACTTCTGGTCATGCCCTCGCAACAGGTATTGATATATACTAGATTCATTTGTAAACACATCGTGTTAAAACTTTTGTAGTTCTAGCGCGCGCGCGAGCACAGACACATATAGTTGGATTATAGTGAATTGCGAAATAAAAATCTTGTTTTAATTCACGCTCATATTTTCTATTTTTAAAGTTCAAAAAATTGATATGAACTGCTCAAGAAGATCTACATATTGAAATGTGTTAGGAGATCAAATTTTACATTTTTAGAAATTTGTTACTATTTGTATATCATTTTTTAAAATCACTGTTTTTTTTATATGGTCCATAATCCATCAAAAAAGAACGATTTTTTTACATATCTAAAAACATTGTAAAAAAATCTCACAAATATAAAATTTGGTCTCTAAGCACATTTTAATAAGAAGATCATATTGAGCGGTTTGTATCAACTATTTAGACTTTGAAATTGAAGATATGAATATGAAAATATAAGCATGAAGTAAAATAAAAAAATTTACTTTGCAACTCACTATATCCCAACTATATGCTGTATTAATAGACTAAAGTGATATGGAATCATAAATTTGCATCAGAGAACTAAATAACTCATTAATTAAGAGGGTATAACCAATTAACCTGATCTTCTTCAAAAGATTAAATTGCTTTCAGAAAAGATTATGTTAAAGAAAAATCAAATGATTAATTATTTTATGTGGAATGCAATTAAAATTAAAGCAGGTAGTAATGGTGACTTAATGACAAGTGATCTGTACAACGGCACCTGGGTTCATGATTTCCCTAAATGGAGGCACCATTTAGGAAAATTTTACATAATGCCTTCTCTTTTCAAAACATAGAACAAAATATCCTCGTTTCAAAATTATTAACAAAATGTCCCATTTTTACCCTCTCTCCTTCCCTCCCACTCATTTCTATTTACTCCGTTTCCCCACTGTCTTCCCGCCTTCTCCCTTCACTATTGCCTCTTCCGGTCTCACACCTTCACATCTCACATCTCCTGCCTTCTCGACTGCCTCTAGTCGCTGATTTCTTCGCCTCTCACCTCTTGTCGCTGATTTCTTCTCCTCTTTCCTCTAGTCGCTGATCCCTTAGTCTTTGACATTTGTGGTAAATTTCTTCATCTCTTTGTCGTTACAATATTTGCTTAAAACCCTTATTAGGCACCATTTAAATATCTTCAGTTCTTTATCTCTGATGCTAAGGGGAAGTTGGGATAGAGGCATTAAATAAATTTTTTCATTGACTCCTAAAACCCTTAGGCGCCTTGGCCTAGAGAATTTCATTGAGAATTAAACAGTGTGCAACAAATATTATTTTACTTGGAGAACAGGAAATTTAGACTAGCATCCGATACAGCAAATATAATTGTGAAATTATTTGAAGAACAAGAAACTTAGACCAGTGGCAAGTGGCCTAGAGAATTTAAGAATTAGGTTAATTGGAGGTTAGCATTTGTTATAAATTAAATTTACTACTAAGTGAATTCAGAAAAAAAGAAACTAATTTGTTATTAATTTTATCCTATTTTACATGTGCTTTGTTTGGGTAAGAGGGGCAGAACTAAAAAAATGCACATTATTGTGCTCATTTACTAAAAATTAGTTATTTTTCTTAGTACTGGTAATCATCAGTATAATTGTTATCAATATGCCACTGAGTGTTTATATGCATCTCTTTCAGGTATTTGAGTAAAGGTGTATGTTGAGAAATAGTCTCAGCATATTCATTATACGCTAGTCTAGGCAATAAATAAGCTAGCATCCACTGGTAGCTGTCAAGCTATATTTGGTACCTAGTCTAATTATGTAATTAGGGTGTAAATAGGCAACAACTCTAGCAATTGTAATTAGAAATAATCCCAACGGCTAGTAGGAGTATATTAGGAATTAGTCTAACAGTCAGTAGAAATTCTCATATTATTCAGGCTATAAATACTCTTGTATACACCATGTAAAAATTAGAACAACAATCAATAAGAAATATTGTTCATCATTTTCCTCTCTATTCCCAAAATCAATATTGTAGCCAAATTCAGCTTGTTTATGTTGAATTCTAAATTATATTTTTCTTTGAGATTGCCTTGGATTCTAAGCCAATCATTGGTTGAATAGCACCATAAATAAAGAGAGTAATCAGGACTGAGTGGGAGGGAAGGAGAGAGAGGGGAAAAGTGGGGTCCATAAGGGCATTTTGTTCTATGCTTTGAAAAGGGACGACATTATGTAAAATTTCCTCACCGTTTACACAAACATGACATGCAAGACCATTCCGAATGCAGTGAACTGTCAAAAATACGGTAAAGATTATGACTTTGTCAAATGGAAGTGGCAACCACACGGATGCCATCTCCCTCGGTTCGATCCAGAACAGTTTCTAAATGCTCTAAGAGGGATGAGTTTTGCCTTTGTCGGAGACTCACTTTCCCGGAATCACAAGAACTCACTTCTTTGCATGCTTTCTCAGGTAAACACTATTGTAATACACAAAGTTTTCACTTTCTGGTAATATATATGTGTACATGATATCAAATTAATTTCTAGTATATACAATATTATATTTAATTGTCAGGTTGAGACTCCTCAGAACACATACAACGATTTAGAGAACGAAATCACAAAATATTACTTTGAAACTTACAATTTCACCCTGATGCATCTATGGATGAGATATTTTGTCCGGGCTGAGGACAGGAAGGTTAACCGATCGAACACTGGAATGGACGTGTACCTAGACGAGATGGACCCGAATTGGGTGAAACATGTGCATGAAGCTAACTATGTGGTTGTGTCAGGACCACACTGGTTTTTCAGACAACTCCACCTGTACCAGCAAAATAAGCTGATTGGTACTGTCTATGAACAATCAGAAAAGAAAAACATCCCTGCACTGGGCAGCATATTTTCGTTGCAAAAGGCATATAGAACTGCACTCAACTACTTATTGAATTTAAACAATCTGCGGTTAGTAGTGAGAACCTACACTACTATCCGGGGTTAGTAGTAAACCACGGGTAGCCGGAAAATCAGAATCGCCAAAAAACGTCGTTCAGTGCCTCAAAAATTAAGTTTAAGATTTTTAGTGCCAAAAAACGTCGTTTAGTGCCAAAAAACGTCGTTTATTTTTTAATCTATTGTTTTAAAATAAGAGTTTAATTATTTTTAAAGTAATTGATTTAAGAAATTTTTAATTTATATTTTATTTTAACAAAAATTATCGAGTTACAAGTTTACAACCATGTCAAATGAATTTAAATTTGTATGAATTTGGATTTATAATTTATTGGTATGAATTGGATTTATAATTATTTACAATTTGAATTTATAAAAAAAAAAAAAAAAAAAAGTAAAAAAAAAAAGCAAAAAAATAAAACAGTAAAAAAAAAACAGAAAAAAACAAAATGGTAAATTATTTTCAAAATGTGTGAATCCGCCAAAGAAAGAAGCACAAACAGAGAGCTTCCATCCATTAAAAAAAAAAAAAAGGATTCGATCAAATTTGCGCCCCTGTCTGATCTGGAAGCAGATAGATAAAATTTCAGCGACCAGTTATTCGAGGGCGATTGGATTAATTCGTAAAAGATAAACAAAACTAATTCCGAATAAAAATCAGCAAAAAATAAGAGGGGAGGAAGTATTCAAAATGAAATTTGATTTGAATGTGGCGAGAAAGAAAGGAACAGAGGCGGCGGATTTGGGAATCATCTCGTATATATTTATATAGTATCTGGAGAGAATAAATGCGTAAGCCGGGTTTTTACATTCTAGGGTTTTTGGAGCAATCTGGATCCTCTGTGGCCAATACTTATGAAACTTCAATGTAGCAAATCACTGACAACCTGACTTATTGTTTAATGTTAACTGCTAACGATTAAAAGTTCCTCTTTAATGTTTTTCCAAGTGTAATTGTCGGTCCTCATCTCTCGCAATTGATTTTTATTAAATGTCTAAGATTAACCTTAATTTATTTTAATGAAATGTCAACAGCAAAAAAAAAACTATTTTCTATTATAGTATGATTATAACACTAAAATAGCATAGTTTAACATCAAATAACATAGTTTAACACAAACTAACATAGTTTTAACACTAAAAAAAATTAACAAGCACATTCTCTGATGCAATCAGCTCAATGCCGCATATCTGACACTGTTCTTTACATACAAATATGGTAAAGAACAGTTCTGTACCACCATTGAATTAAAATCCTTGGCACTAAATCAAATAAAAAATTCGCAGAAAATAAACAGTGGCAATTGATAAAGAACAGTACCTAAGGCTTTGAAGTAGTAAGCTATAGGCGTGTCTTTCTATCATCTCGTCCAAAATCTGCAAAAAAAGAAAAGTAGCTAAGGCCTTAATATATAACCAGTGGCAATTGATAAACAACAATGAATTAAATTTCCAACAAATTTTTCTACTTCTTTGCTATCAAAAGTGCTAAAAAATATCTCTACCCTCTTAACTAAAGTCAAACAGATCATGTGGTGCACCAATAAACTAATAACAGTATGACTTTTACTTTACATGGCATACCAGCAAAATACTAAATTTGATGTAAACTCTAATATCATGGCAGAACATAATATCAACTAAAAAGTAATAACAATGAAAACTTGCTGTCAAATTCCAACAACGGCCTCATCTTCCAATCTACACAAACACATGGTCAACTTACTCAAGCAATCAAGGAACCAACTTGTACCAATAATCTAACACTACCTCAAATTAGTTCACTCGATCCCTCACAAAAGACCTGACATACTTAGACTATATACCAGTCTCGAGATTTCAGAAATCAAGCGCACAATTGTAGCACATAATCAAAATTCCATAATATCTAACAATTGATTAATTAAATTGGTTATTTGGGTGTAGGAGCCAGCAAAGCCAATAGGTGGGTGCAAAATTTAGTAAATTAAAACTGAGTAACTAATGCTCCAATTCGCACAACAGTATCCTCGAAAATTTTGTATACAATAGAAATCTACACAGACAGACACAGAGAGAGAGACACACACACACAATATGAGGCAAATTCTCCTTCTCCAGATCCTTCTTTTTAGGTATTAAGACCTCCTCCTTGTACTTCTTTATAATTTTCGAGCCCACAGTCTTCTTCACTGTGGCATATAGCTCTTTGAGTTTTTAGTGAGACTCCTATATTTATAAATCAAACAAAAAAAAGAGAGATTAGACAAAAAAAAATCTTTATTGCTGCAAAATCTACAAACATTGAAAAGTTAGCATGATTTGTAAATTTACTTTACGACTTAAATCGGAAGGATGAAGAGAAACTCTTAAATCAAAGAACCTGGTGGAAGTAATCGCGAGAAGGCACGAGGCACTGGCACGGTTAGGTCGTCGATTCGAGCCGGTCCAGCGTGAGGCGAGAGACTACGGTGCGGGGTTCCACGAGCTAGGGTAGCAACGAGACACTTGCGTGGGATCTGATCGGCGAGACATCACGACGCTTGGTCTCTAGAGGGAGCGGGGTAGATCTGGCTGAAGCGGAAAGAGAGAAGTAAAAGAGAGACAGAAGCGGCGGGGAGAGAAGTAACGTTATAAATAAAACCCTAACAGGCTTAGACTTAAATAAAATCCAATTCAGTGTTTTCTCTGAGAAAGGCCCAACAGGCTGCCTGTAGGCTTTAGTACAAGTCCAAGCCTGACCTGGCCTGTCTAAAAGCCTGGCCTTACCTGACCTGTTACAGCGCTGGACCGGACGGGTAAAGGGCCGGACCGGATGGGTATGAGCAGGCTTCCGGGCCGATGGGTTTTTCTGCCAACCAGACTTTGAATTGGTAGGGACCAAATGGTAAATAATTTAATTTTAGGGTGGAATTGGTAAAATTTTGGGCCCTTAATAATTTCTCCTTATTAGAAGGACTTAAGCGTTAAACTGGGGAGATTTTCAAATATGGGCTCGGCTGTAATGAAAACAGAAAACAAAATTTTTCTTTTAGTTTTCGAAATGGGTTGAATTAGAATCTATATGAATAATTTGAAAGGGGTTTGAACCTCCGAATTATAAGGGGATCTAAACCAATTTATAAATTAATAAATTAATAAGGATGCATTTCTAAATCAAATTATAAGAAACTAATTAATGAAGGTGCCTTAGATCTTCCTTCTGAGTTGTAATCGGCAACAAAATTTTAATAAATTTGTTTAAAAGATATCAATGTATCATGATTTATAGGTGATACAAAGTGATTAATGTATTTAAAATAGAAATTCATCTAAAAGTGATCGACAATATAGGACAATAATAACAAATAGTGAACGTATGATAATCACTAAATTAATGTATTGGATTAACTATAACTATAATATAAACAATGATTTATATACTGAATTTTAATCAAAAACTTAGTTTAAACAAGTGTCCGCTAATTAGAATAAAATTTACAAAAATTTAAGTTCAAAATATAATTTTATAAGTTGTTAATCAATTAGTACAATTAGTTACCAATGTATTTTTATTCGATATACATAGTTTAAAATAATTTCAAATTATTCCTAATGAAAGTAATTAAATTCCTAATTGTCCCTCTAATTTTTATACATTTGAAATACGCCTAATTATCGTACTAATTAAATTAGTAGACAACCAACGTACATTTATATCATACGTATTAAGAATTGATTTTATTTTTAAGTAATGCGTTTTAATCATATAATCATTATAGTAAACATAATTGTCATAGGAATTAGCAAAATTAATTAATTAATAGGTATTTCTAGTTTTAACCGTATTAAAATAAATAAGTAATTAAGTAACACATGTTTTTATCGAACAAGTAATTAATAAACTTAGTTAGTATAGTAAATAATTCCCCAAACCCGAATCGGATCAGTCGGATCTCTTTATTATGACTTATTTTAATTAATTAAATATAACCTATAACCTCTTGCAGGCTATCCCTACGAGTAACCTCTTGCACACGATTCCCGCTTAGTATATAGGTGTGGGATATCTGAATTATTTTCTTTTGTGGGCGTACTCTTACCAAGTCGTTCCACCTGACCTGACATCCGCACTTTATTTTAAGTAGATGCATTAAAACTGTAGAGTATGTTTATCCTTTCTGCACTATAGGTAGAAATTGCATAAACCCCGATAAATAAAAGAATTTACTGTTTTATTAGGAGTAGAGTAAATAAATAATATTATATATTATTATTAGAATATTAGGTTATTAGATTGCCTTCTTCTCGTAGAAGGTAATATATTATTGCATAGTTATCTGCATGCATTGGTGAGTGCTGATTAGAGGCCGAATGACTGCGCTCCGGCTTGTGGAATGGGACACGAGTCGGCCTCGCAGCCATTGAGCCGGGGTGTCACTTGACTTTCTGGATGGTCTTATAGGACTTACATTATATGTATAAACTTTGATGGTATATATATTATTTCGATCATTTTACCATTACGTGTGGGCCGGACTCGAGCCCTGAGACACGAACGATTCTGGAGTGATCTCCACCTACATTATGAGTTACATTGCCTAGAACGGTTCCGAAGGCCGATCTCGAGCCCTTTTTCCTATTGATCTGGCCAGACGGTAGAGTTCTCACCTGCTTATGAGGGATGAGATTAACTATTTTTACGACATGCTTTGTATGATTTCTCCTATTTTATATGTTTGGTTATGAATCGTTTTAGAGAAAGGAGCAAACACCGAATTGAAATATGTCAATCGGCTAGCGTGCTAATCATATGAGGCAATGCTTGGTGTCAATAGGCAACGTGTATCATTGGACTCTCTGATCGCAGTCCTTAGACATATCTTGAGGATCTTTGATCCGATTAGCACAGCACGGGGTGACTTTTATTCATACTATTATTATATAAATTCTACACTCAGTATTCCGATATTGATTTTTCCGATTTGACTATCAATAGTATATTCTTCTTGGATTTTTATTTGGGGAAAACTTTCGCATGTTGGCATAATAGGATATTCGCATCATGATTAAAAGTATTTTCGTTTTTATTAGATATTGAGATAGGTTCACACATGTGCATATTTACTTACCAGCATAATTGTACTTAGATTTATAAATAAAAGTGCTTTGACCGTAGAGGACCCCTAAGGAAATAGTACTGGGTCACATACTGAGCGATTCGTCGCTCACCCACAAGTTGTTTCGTGGGTTTTAGGTACAGAGTCTGACGATCCGCCGCAGGAGTTGTCAGGAACTGTTCCCGAAGGCCACTCCGCTTAACCGTTAGGACCATCACCTGATTTGATCTGCGAATCCGTATTTGTTCTTTTGTATACGAGATTAGTAGATCAGGTATTATCTTTTGCTTAGATTATGTTTTGGATGTGATATGGACTGTTGTATTATATGTATGTGTATTTACTGATATGTGACTGATGTTTGACTTTTGATTTATTTATTTACATTTCACTTCCGCTGCATATTGATGATTACTCTCAGCCTTGCGTGTTAAACTGATTAATAAACACGAGGCGAGGTAGATCACACATTAATCCAGATATTTTGGTTTGGAGTGTGACAAGCTCGATCCAGCTCGGTCCAAAAATGATTGTAAAATTTATTTTCTCCTTAAAACAAGGTCCAACAAAACCTAGCGAGCTAGCTCGTGAGCTGGCTCATTACGAGTTTGAGCTGAGATTTTAGCTCGCAAACTGTTAACGAGCTGACTCGCTAACAGCTCGATCCAGAATTAACGAGCTGAGCTTTTGCCTAGCTCAACTCGAGCCAGCTCATTTATAGCTCTAGTTTTGAGTACTCAATCTTAGCCTTGTTCTGGGAGCGTGTGCAGAAATATGAGTTGCATTTCATTACACACGACTTCAACAATATGTTAGAGTTCCTCTCATGGGCATCCTCTTTGCTAACTTAGTGATTTGAGTATAATTCAAAAATAATTCAGTACAATAATGAAGCAAAAAAAAAAACCAGTAAAAAAAGAGAAAAAAATATGATTCCAAAAGCGGGTACTCCACTAATTGGAGGGGATCCGAAACCTTGAAACTGAAAAAGTGAATGAAAATGTGCCTCTTTTTTTAAATCAGCGGGCCAGCCCAAAATTGAGAATAAATCAGTTGTTTTTTTTCGTGTTTTTATTGTGAATTATTCGTGACTCGCATTTTATACGCATTTTATTCGCGAATAAAACGTATTATATATATATATATATATATATTTTTTTTTTTGCATTTTATTCGGAGTTCAGTTCGGAAACGTCAAAAAATGAATAAAACGCAAATAAAACGCGAATATATCGCAATTCTTGTTACTATGGGTACAAGCATCAAAATAATAAATAAGAAGTACAAGTGGTAATTGGGTTTGAACCCAATAAGGGCTTAATCTATGCACAATTATTTTGTCTTACAAAATTTATAATTTTAATAACAAAATTGTTCTTAGTATTTTTTTTTATTTTGATTGAAAGTAATTGTATAAGAAAATGAGCTATGTACAAATAAATTCGTCATCTTAGAGATGCATGCACATTGCATTTAGCGAAATTGCTCTAATTTTAACTTATATGTATACTAATTTATTTTTTTACATATATGTTGGGTTGCCGAAATTGATTTATTTGTAGTATATTTTTGTAAAATATTTTATTTAATTTATTTTCTAAATTGCATATTTTGTTGATTTAAAAAGTTAAAAGTTAAGAATTTCTTTATATTTACATTTCTAAAAAAATGATTAAAAATAATTAAAAAAAGTTAAACCTCACACTCAAATAATTAAACTATCTGAAAAAATTGGTTAATTTAAACCAACTTAAAAATCGAATTATCTCATCTTAATCCAAGACGTAATATCTTTATTCTACTTCTACTGTTTAATTCACAATCAAACATCACTTAACCTTGAGAAAAAAAGGGAGAGGGGGGTGTCTGATGCCCATCGGACTAAATTCGGTTCGATGGGTGGTTTCTACCGTCCGATTCACTTCAAGATTTGTGCACATCACTTTAATATCTGTGCTGTTTGCTTTAATATCCATGCGCACAGACTTTGAAATAAATAAACGGTAGAAACCACCCATCAAACCGAGTTTGATCCGATGGGCATCGGATGTCCCCTCTCCCAAAAAAAAAAATCACTTCGGATAATCAATACTTACTGTTGGTAGTCAACTTTCAATTACTACCGCCAATGATTTATATCCAGTCGAAAGGGGAGGTAGCACAGTTGGCTAGGAGAGAAGTCCTAAGATTGTTGGTTACCCAAAGGTCGAGAGTTCGATTCCCCCTCACGACTTCGCAGCTTCTGCGAAGATTTTCAAAAAAAAAAAAAAGGATTTATAAGCAGTCATCCCGTTTCTCCACCATGTTCTTTTACAAAATATTTACAAATTTGCTCATTCGGTCGGCAAGTTCTGATCATGCAACGAAAATCATCCAATGAAGAAGTACCGCTTCAATTTTCGTTGAACGCTGTATAATTTCTAGTGCGTTTATAATTTCTTAGATCTCTCCCCTTAAAGTCACCAAAATTCCTACCAAACACTATCTAAAGTTAGTCCTCTTGGCACCCGCACGACAGCGAGTCCGTGTCCTCTGAGATATCTCAATTTTTGCGTGACCGACGTGTCCGGTGTCTATTCGGGGCAGCGTAGGGGGCCAGTTTTATTTGAGCTTTGAGATTCGTGCAGAACGTATTAGAACAGTTGAGATATTCCAAAAAATCACGCAAAGTTTGAGATATCTCAGAGGATGCGAATTCCACGACAGCCCAGTGTAAGAATTTGAATTCATTTTTAATTCCCGACTTCCCATCTCCATCCTGTCTACGCTATCTATCTGTTCCAATCCAAAGTTTACAACGGAACAATTTTTTGTTATTTATTTTTTTGTAACCAAATAAAACACCAAACCCGTAACAAAGCATGCATAAAGCATAAAAACCAAGGTTTTATACTCGATACAAAAGAGAGAGATCTACTTGGGACTTGGGAGTGTCTCCGAAGGTTTCAAACAAAAAAGAGAGAGATACTCTTTACATGATCATGGCTTCTTCCAAAATGGTTACTGGTACTATCGCACTTCATTTATAAATTATTTTTGTTGGAAGCAATTCACTTCAAAATTCTATTTATGTTGCATCGTCGGCCTTTGGTAAAAACAACTTCGATATGTGAGTAATTGTAGACTTTGTAGTCATGGCTTGGAAAATCGGAACGGTATTGGTTGGGTCCAAGCTGAGATTTACTTTCTTGCTCGGACGTTTTTTCCGTTAAAAATCAGTTGAATTGGATTGACTTGGCCAATTCAACGAGTTTTTTTCTCCGAAGTCCGAATTAGTCCGATTCTTACGATTTTGGTTGATTCTCTTCTATTTGGTTTATCTGAGAAGAAAGATAAAATCCTGTTCAGCAGCGTTACTGTATACATGGAAAAAAAAAATTTAGAGAAAATTCAGTTGAATTTGTTTTTCCCACATACATAGTAAAATTCAGCTCAAAACTCAAACCCACACCCAGTAGGCCGAACAGGGCCTAAAAGTTCGATTTGGAAAGAATGTAAACGGAGAGGTCTGTGAGGAAGAAAGTCGAATGCCTACTTCATCTTTGTAGATAGACTTGGTGTATTGGTCCACTCACTGTAGAAATGGAAAAGGTACAAGTATTGGGTCCACAGTGAACCAGAGCCAATAAAAAGGATCAACAATGAAGAAGCATTTCGTCAAACAAATATTTATTTTAGGAGAGAATCTCAACAATCAATTGGCACAAGAGATATGCTCCAGCATACTATTCTTTGGAAAATGAACTTATGAAATTCATTTGAACTATCGGATATTTTAAGGATAAGTTTTTGGCAGCAAATCCTTTACACATTTTTAAGTAGTAAATTTTATAATTTGGATTGTAATAATATGGATTACAATAATTGAGAAATTATTATAATCTTTTTTTTTGTACCACTTAAATATAATTATAATATAAAACATTAATTTTCATTAGTTTTCATGTTTAGTCATACTTGATTATAGTTAAATATCGTTAAGTTGTATGATTGTAATAATATCCTGTCAATATTAATCATCAAATTAAAAAAAAATTAATTTAATCATTCAATGATTGCTATCCATAACTTTTTGTGCTGAGGTCCACCATTTGGTACAAATATATATACTAGCCTTGATAATTATTTATTTTATGTCGTTGGATAATATTCTGATCCGTCCATCTGATTTTGATTTCAAGGTTAAATGACCGATTTCAATTCCGATTTTCAGATCCATGATTGTAGTTTGACCTAAACATTGTCCCAAATTTGGTTTCAGTGCAGTGCTTTGCAATTTAGAATTTTAAAAGACCTAATTTTTGGACGGTAGTATTCTTCTTTGAACCAAACTGGCGGCAAATTCATGGGCATTGTAGCAGTAATATTTGTGTATATTGGCAATATTGTCTGTCAATATCTATCAGAAATATCTATGTTGTGATCTAGATCGATATTACCAACATATAAGTTTTATATATTTAATTTCTAGCTAGCTATACGTAATAATTTAAACACTTGCCAGCGAAACCATTGCTGGAGCATATATATATATATATATATTAACTCCTGGACCAATCAAGGCTCATATTTGAAGCATTTATCTTTAAATTAAAATATTACAGTTTATATAAAAAGAAAATTTCTTGTTATAACAACATTGTTTTCTTTAATGCAGAAAAACAACCAGTGTTTTATGAGACTTTTAATGTGACCAGAGAAGCAGGCAGTTATAACAGCTTCATTGAAAAACTTCGCAAATGCTTGGCCAGTGCAAACGACCCCCTTAGGTATGCAGGAACCGTGCTGATGCTCATGCAAGAGAAAGACGGTCGTGACAAATGGTTTGACGTTGTTTTAATGTCTGGTAACAGTCAGCTCACAGTTCGCATCCGATATGGTGACCTCTACCTGGTTGCTTTTCAAGGGGCCAATGGTAGGTGGTATGAATTCCGACCTCATAATGACAAACCCTTGTTTTCTAATACAGTCCTACTCCCTTATACTAGCGACTATCCGACTGAAAGAGATTTATTCGTACAAAATACTACAGTAGGTCGAAATTCACTTGACCGTGCAATAAGCTCACTCGCCAATTCCAATGTCGACCATAGAAATCCAAAAAACCGCCAATTACTGATAAATCTAATGATAATGTTACCAGAGGCACTTAGATTTAGGGCAGTATCAGATTTTGTGCATGTATGCACAGATTCACGATCCAAATGAACCAGACTCATCAATTAGCCCCATGATTGCTGAACTAGTCTGCAATTGGGGAGCGCTTTCTTTTGAGATGCGGCGATCTGACCTTTTTGGAACCTTCCATGAGTTAGCTAAACTTGGGATAAGCAATGCACCAGATGCTGCAAGGTTGCTAGGTCTCGTGCTTTGGAGTAGCAAGACACCACCAAAGCCTGCACCTATCACCAATGTAGTAAGCGATGTGGTGACCTCCAAAGGTCGGCAACTGGTGGAAGTATTCTGGGTGCAAATCCTTGATATTGACAAAAAGTTTCCTGGTAATCTGTATGGAAAGATCCGGGTCGTTGACGGGTTGAGCACCCCCCAATACATCTTTGATCGTACTAAGGAGAACTCCCTGAGCATCAAACCGCAGGTGTGGCTATGTGTCATGTTAGTTTACTTTTTCATATTTTTGCTACAAATATAATTCTGATACATAATTATTAGAAAAAGGTTAGTGGTAGTACCTCATCTAGAAAAAAAAAGTATAGCAATACTCTCTTTATAATGTGGAGCGTATTTATATTACCTTTTAAATATTTATGGTGACTTTGGATGAATAGAATAAGAATAGTAGCTATTCTAAGTTTGAGGATAGTAGTTATTCCAACATTTTGAATAATTAGTAGAATAGTGAATTATTCCACAAAAGACAAATAAAAAATAGTAGCTATTTGCTAATCCAAACACATTCAAATATAAAATAGTAGCTCGGAATAATGCTAATCCAGAATAGGAGCTATTCTTCACCCATCCAAATGCACCTTTAGTGAATAGAAATCAATTACTAACCTTAATTTAAATTTAATTTCTTTCCTAGGAATACATTCCGCTTACTGGTCCAACAAGAGCAATCTCGGCATTCGATAGCTTTTACATTGATGTTTCTCTCATGAACTTCCCGGACATTGACGTGAGCAGAGGGCAGATAACATGGAATTATTTTGCTGATAATGTATACAATCAACCCTTACTGGAGGAAGTTAAGGGCAAATATGGCTCGATAGCTGTAAGCTATGCCGTTTATAACAATGCGGTGACAGCAACTGTGCAGGTTACTCTCATCAAGGGGGTCTACAGAACAATCAAGGCTTTCAACACACTTTCCAATGAAAGAATTACTCTTTTCAACAAAAACAATAAAAATTCTGTAGATATCAAGCCTCAACAACAGATTCCCCTGCTAAGATCTGTGGTGGTGGTTCCACTCACTTCTTCAATCAAAGTTGTTGCTGATCTATCGAACCAAGACTCGAGTTCCTCCAATGACCCAATTGCACAAGGATCGGTAACATTTGCGGCAGCTGCTTCGGGAAGCAACTGTCACACCCCAAACCATAATTTATGGATTAATGTGTGATCAACCCCGCCTCGTATTAATCAACAATTAAACACGCAAGGCTAATAACGAAACTTAAATTAAGCAATGGAAGCAGAATATAAAATATATCAAATAAGTCACATCAGTCACATATCAGTAACCAACATATATATATAATACAACAATCCATGTCACATACTACAACAAAATCTAGCCAAAAGATAGTAAATGATCTGTCGATCCCGTATACAAAACGACAAACACGGAATCACAGATCAACTAAGTGCTAACCCTAATCATGAACGAAGTGGCCTTCGGGGACATCTACTGACAGCTCCTGCTATGGATCACCAGAATCTGTACCTAAAACCCACGAAACAACTTGTGGGTGAGTGATGAATCACTCAGTATGTGACCCAGAACTATATCTCCAGGGGTCCTCTATGATCAAAGCACTTTAACTTAATATTTAAATATTGTTATGCCTTTAACATTTAATATGCAATTGTGTGTCCCTATCTCAATAGCTAATAAAAAGGAAAAAAAAATACTTTTAATATTTATCATGATGCGATTACTCTAGTATGCCAGCATGCAAAAGTTCCCCCAAATAAAATCCAAGCAGAATATAATATCATAGTCAAATCGGAAAAAAATCAGTATCAGAATACTGAGTGTAGAATCTATATAATAATAGTACGAATAATAATCACCCCGTGCTGTGCTAATCGGATCAAAGATCCTCAAGATATGTCTAAGGACTGCGATCATAGAGTCTAGTGATACACGGTGCCTAAGTGACACTGAGCACTACTCACAAGTTAATAAGACGCTAGCCGATGAACATATCTTAATTCGGTGTTTGTTCCTTACTCTAAAAACGATCCATAACCAAACATATAAAATAGGAGAAATCATACAATGCAAGTCGTAAAAGTTGTCAATCTCATCCCTCATGAGCAGGTGAGAACTCTACCGTCTGGCCAGATCAATAGGATTTGGGGCTCGAGTCCAGCCCCAAGCATATGAGCTCGTGTTCGACCATATGCACCACACACACAATTCCACAAGGGTGGAATTCCGTTCTAGGCAATGTAGCTCCTAATGTAGGTGGAGATCACTCCAGAATCGTTCGTGCCTCAGGGCTCGAGTCCAGCCCGCATGTAATGGTAAAATGATCGAATGAATACATAATCAAGTTTATACATATAATATAAGTCCTAGAAGACCATCCGGAAAGTCAAGTGACACCCCGGCTCAATGGCTGCAAGGCCGACTCGTGTCCCATTCCACAAGCCGGAGCGCAATCATTCAGTCTCTACTCAACTCTCACCAATGCATGCGTATAAATATGCAATAATATATTGTCTCCTACGAGAAGAAGGCAATCTAATAACCTAATATTCTAATAATAATAAATAATATTATTTATTTACTCTACTACTAAGTAAACAGTAAATTCTTTCTTTGAAGGGGATTATGCAAATCCTAACTACAGTTCAAAAGAGTAAACATGCTCTAATGCATCTATTAATTTAAAGTGCGGATGTCAGGTCAAGTGGAACGACTTGGTAAGAGTACGCCCACGAAAGAAATAATTCAGATATCCCACACCTATAGGCTGAAGACGCAACAACTAACCCTCAGCGAAGGTGGTAGGATCCGCGTATGCTCCAACCGGTGCGTCAGTCGGCTCAGCCCACGGATTGGGCTCGTACGAGGTCTGCGGATCTGAAATTCGTAATTCAAACCATTTAAATTTTTAGAATAGATCGCGTAACTCTTTTCCGCTATTCTAACTTGGTATAAAAATCGCGGGTGTCGCACTCGTTCGATCGGTCAGAAAAGGTTTTGATTATCACATTAATATTTGTTAATATTTTAGTTAGATAGTGATCGTTCACTTCCAGTTAATTTTACTTAAGTTAATTTAAGAATTAACGTTGTTTTCAACAACTCGTCATGAAATGGGCTGTTGATAGTGATTCAGAATGTCGAGGTATTCATAACTAATTAATCGTGAGTTACGATATTCTACGCGAGAATTTTCTTACGTTTATCTATTTTAAATTTCCCCTCGTATCAGATTCACTTATCTCAACTTAGTAATAAAATTGCGCGAGGTCGTTATTTTATTACTATTTAATTCCTATTGTAAGTTGATCGTCTCGAATTTAAAACATGTGTAAAGAATGTATCTTGTTGCTAATTAATTGTCCTTATTAATTAGCAACGAATTTTATTTAAGTTATTCGAATTAACATTAATTAATTAAATCTAATCCTTTGTTCTAAACAATATTTAATTGATTTAATTAAAAATTAAAAATCAAAATTTAAATATTTTTAATTAAATGTGTTTCGGGATCATATGGTGCCCATTTTGGTCTTTGTATCTGCTCAAGTTATGTTATGAGGCATTGTACCAAGGGCTAGTCTAATCATCTCCCGATCTTTAAGTTTACGTAATTTTACGGTTTTTAGTTGTACCATTTTTAATTTAATTTGAAAACAAAGTTTTAAGCGTTGCGTAGTTGTATTTAAAATTGAATACACTTTTATTTTCATTTTTAATCACATTTTCGGGTCGAGCCTACCGAGAGGAGGCTTCAAAACCCTAAGTAATTTGTTTATCCCATTTTACTTGCTTAATTTATTCACTACTCCTAAGTGTGCGTTCTACTTTTACCTTCCCTATTCGTATCTCGATCGGATTCGTGACGAAATTTAAATAGTACTCTATCCTATAATTTGTATTGCATGTATAGAGTTTTTTTTTTTCCTACCTAAATGTTTCAACTTAAGCCCATTTGAATTTATTTTAAAAACTATATATATATATAAATTATACTATTTTCGGATTGGACTAAGGCCCACAATTTAATAAAGCAAAACCAACCCACATAACTATATGAAAATTAAATTTTTATTCTTGGGCTTAAGCCCAAATACATTTAACATTTATATATATAACCTTTATATATATGTATGTATATAGCCGGCCCTTTAACCGAAATTTTCAAGAGTGATGCTTCGGTGCATACAAGGACCCATTTGTAAAATAAACATATTTTTATTTTCAAAGTTCAAACAGTCGATCCGAACCGTTCATCTTGTTCTCCATATTAATATGTGCTTAGAGACCAAATTTTACATTTTTCTGAATTTTTTTACTATTTATTAAGATGGGTACAAAATTCAATGGTCTGGAATTGATATTTTTTGTACCCATCTTAATAAATAGTAAAAAAATTCAGAAAAATATAAAATTTGGTATCCAAGCACATATTAATATGGAGAACAAGATGAACGGTTCGGATCGACTATTTGAACTTTGAAAATAAAAATATGTCTATTTTACAAATAGGTCCTTGTATGCACCAAAGAATTTGCCAATTTTCAAATCTTCCAAATTTTTGCATTTAAGTCCCTCTATTTATGGATATCTTATAGGGCCTACATTTTCACAAAAATAACCCTAAATTAAAATAAATTGCAATAAGGTCCCTGTCAATTCAAGGACTGGTTTTCACATCACAATTCACAGAACCATACACCACCAGTACCAGTGGTGTCACTGGGCCAGTACCACTGGTACTGGCATTGCAAAATCACCACAAGCACACCACTAACAAGCACCAGGTACAACACCAGCAAACCAGTACAGGTACCAGATCGGCACAGACCAGACCCAAGCACAAACAAGCACAACACAGGGTTGCCACGCAACACCAGAACCAGGCACAACTTTCACAAACCAGCACAGACCACAAGCACAACAAGCACAGACTAGCACAGATCAGAACCCACCCCTAAAATCAACAAGCACATCACAAACAAGCACGAACCAGCACAAACCAGCACAAACATCAACAACCCGGCAAAGAACACAAACAAGGCCGGTACAAGCAAGCAAGCAACAACCACATAACAAGCATCACAAAGGCACAAAGGAAAAAGGGGTAAATAGGTTTACCCGGAAGGCAATAGTGTCACAGAGACAAGAGGGATGGCAAGGCCGGTTTCCGAAGGCTACACCTCGCCTTACGGCCACCAAAAATCAGCAAGCACCAAGTAAGAGAGCACCACCAGACAGCCAAAAACACCCCCAAAACAGCACCAGAACAACACAGAGAATCGCAAGCACAACCAGAGGAAAATAGAAAGAGAGAGAGGGGAACAGATTTTGTCTCAACACATGAGCGAAAGCAAAACGAGAAACCCAGAAAATCGAACGAGAGAGAGAGACAGAGAGAGATATAACCCGAAAAAGAGAAAGCCGTGCAAGGGCGTGGCTTAAGGCGTCAGAAATCCGGACGGGCGTGCGATCGAAGTAATCGCGCTCAAAAGCAATGCGGCGAGCGTCAGAGTACGGAGCAGAGACGAAAAGCGGGGGAAACCAAACCGGGTTTCCTTCTCCTGGAAGGAATAGAGAGAGAGATGTAGGGTCGGCTCACAGGGAGAGAAGAGAGGGGGTGACGGGAGACAGGAAAAAGAGGGGAGGAGAAGGGGAAAACGAAAAATAAAAGGGGAGGGGCTGCTTTGAGATTCGTGCAAACAAGTATTGAACGGTTCAGGCATATTATTCTTCATATAAAGAAATGGGAATAATAAAATAGTAAACTCCTAATAATAATGATTACTTAGATCAATCATAAAAAGAATTGTATTCATTCATAATTATTTTTAATTATTCCTTAATTTTGTTTTAAATTTAAACTTAGTTAAATTTTAATTCTTTATTTGTTTATTTGTTTTGAAGTTAAATTTGGAATTATTTATTAAATTAATTAGAATTTTGGGTGTTTTTCTTAATAAATAATTTTTTTAAAATTTCGAAATATAACAGCAACACTGGTAGAATTAACGGCAAGTACGGTGTCGTAGAGGTGAAGGTTACTTGGTCGTCTAGTTGGGCCTGAAAATTTCCTTCCAAGTGCTTAGTGCTTGTGTAATTAATAACTAGTCACATATGGCATGTACTACCATGTCATTTGTATCTCCTTAAGATGTTTGTTTTTATCTTTTTAATGTAGGTGTCTCATTATGGTATTGTTAGTTGTGCTATGTATGATTGTCAAGAAATAAGATGCTAATGAATGGTTTTGTTTTGGGAAATCCATGATATAAAACTATGACTTGCATTAATTACTGTAAGCCCCTAAAAGCTATAATGTTGGAGTAGATATTACTCCAAAAGATCATTCATTTAATTCATTTTCTGTCCACAAAGTTGCCAAAAGCAGTGGCGGAGCCAGCATATCACAGGAGTAGGCAATTGTCTACTTCTGGATTTGAAAATTTTAATAGAACCCTGTATAAATTGTTGTTTTTGTCTACTCCTAAATTGAAATTTGTTTATCCCTATACTCTTGGCAGTCCAATTTCTAACTCATTCTTCTTCAATTATTTATTTTTTAGATTGATTCTTCTCTCTCCATGTTATGTTCTTTTTCTGCCTACTCCCAAGAAAAATTCTAGTTACACCTCTGGCCAAAAGAATGAGAAATACAAATTTTGAAGGAAGTTCACAGATGTGACTTGACTTTTTCCACTGCTCTAATATTGAAGATATTACTTTCAGGCCACCGGTGAAAATGGTGCCTCAGAAGACAAGAATATGGTCAGCATTCCCGATAGCAACCCAGGATTTGCGTCTTTTGTCAAAGGTAAGCAAGGAGGATGTCCATGAGAGGAACTCTTCTGAGACATCGCTGAAATCGTGTGTACTAAAATGCAGCACGTATTTCTGCACACGCTCCCAGAACATGTTGAGTTTGAGTACTCAAAACTGTACCCCAATTTAGCCTCTCTGAATGCCCTTAGCTTTGCTTCCGCTGTTTCCTTGTGATGAGTGTTCCTTCCAACATATGCTGTCTCTACCTTGATATTTGCTGCCTTTGTAATGCTCGTAAGTAATAGGCATACGCAGTGATCTTTGCTCTTTATCTGTAATTATATTGAAATGTGGTTTGTTAGTACAATTTCTGGAAACATATTGCCGGGGGGGGTGTAGTTACTTTTTTTTTTTTTTTTTTTTTTCAAAACATACCGATTGAGATAATGTAGTCTCAATCTCTCTTACTGGTAAATTCTGTATAACAACAGAATAAAGAAGACAGGGGAAGGGTGGGAACAGTGCCATGCTTACTGGTAAATACTGTGCAAAAACAGAGGGCAGCAGCAAAACAGGCCCTCAGAAAATAAGAAGTGTAGGGTGACAGTTTAAGTTTAGATGCTCCAATTTTCCAATTTCTAAGAAGTAGAGGGGTTGAAGGGCTTTTTTCTTGAATTTCCTATTGAATAAACTCACAGCAGAGAGTACTGGTTAAACTCAGAGGGAAGCACCTATTGGCTAACATATGGGGTGTCTCAACGGTTACTATTAAAAACCGAACATCTCCTCACTTATTGGTAATTGAAAGCGGAGTTATCAGATGGAGAAAGGGAAAGTTACAATTGGGTACCTCAATTCTTTATTTCTTTTCAAAATAGAAAGAGGTGGGTAGTTAGAAGTTTTCTACTTTCTTTAAATAGGCGTTTTAATTTTTAGGTAGCTGCTAGTTGTTTTTTTCTATTAACATTTCTGTTATGACAATGTAATTTGTTTCATGCTTTTAAATTTTAATTAATATATACCTATGGGTTTCTCTTAAAAAAAGTCTCAACCTCTAGAAAAATATAATTATCTGAATGAATTTGTTTGGTACATACCCATTGAGATACTGTCGCATCAATTTGTACAAGCAGGAATTGCATTCCCTTGGAGATCTTTGTCAGAAGCTGGATCTCATGCTCCGGGGTGAAAGGGAATGCTTCTTCACCATACAAATGTAGCATGAGCAGTGCGTTTTGATGCACCATCTGTCCCCTCTCATCCAGCACCACTAACATTGGCTTCCCGGTGAATCCCAATCCTTTTGAAGCAAGTGAACCAAGCCGCAATTCACTTGCAATACTGCCTCGTATGTCAGTGTGTACCATGGCATTTTAATTGGAGATGATTGCATTGTACCTCATTTCATCGATGACAGTCTTCTTATCAGCAATCGGCACCCACACGATTTCATAGCCAAATCTATTGTGGGTATTGTTGTAAAATCGTTCGAGGAAGGACAGCTCCTCTTGGAAGGTCTCAGTTGCAAAACTAGAATAGAGGATCAGCACTTTTCTGTCCTGGAAGAAGCGTAGTGTGGTTAGTGCCTTTGTTCCTGGGTTGTATAGGATATTGCTCTCAATGCTGGAGCTGATGAAATAGTAAAGGATTTCCAGGTTGCTTGCCGGAGGAAATCGTAGGAAACCTAACAGTTCTTGATAATTTGTTGTTACTTGTATTTCCTATGTAAAAATAGAAGTCACCAATTTTAGAATTATGTATGTCATGCGATGAAGTATAGGTTCTGTTAAAATTATGACTAAGTCAACATTTTCATGTAGGCTAAATTCGAAGTTTAACGTGGAGAAAGTTCTTATTATTTTTTAGGACTTAATTTGCATCGGATTGTAAAACAAATGTAATTAAATTAAGCTGCCTTTAGATAAAAAATCGGCAAGGAAAGAAAATTAAAGAGGATACTGACTACAATTTTCCATTTAATGAGCTTTGACCTTCTGCGAGGAAAACAAATGTTAGAAATTTATATGATGTCCATATAAGATTGCAAAGCCTCCCAATTGCATATATTAACCCAATAAATCCCCAAAAACTTAATGAGAAAGTGGGCTAAATGTTGTTAGATTTTTATAATTGCCTTTATTTCCAATATCCCATCAGTTGAACTGAAATTATATAAAAAAAATTCCATGTGGTGGATTGAAATTAAGGGTCGGCGAATTTTGAATGGGACCCAGTAAAATTTAAAATATACCGAAATTTTTATAAATATACAAAACTCCAAATTAATTTAACAATCTATACATGTTTTATATTAATTTTCAAATCTATCCAAACCGCTGACTGTGTCAGCGGTTTCAAAAAGCCAGAACCGCTGACACTGTCAGCGGTTTCACAAAACTATAACCGCTCACCCTGTCAGCGGTTTAAGCCAAGCACGATTTTTGATGCTTTCTGCACACTTTTTGAAACAATGAACGACTCAGATTCAAACAAAAAATAAAAATTTATCATAAAATATCTAATTTTCACTTTTCTTAGACTTTGATATTTTTGTTAAATTTTTATTTTTTTTAAAATAGAAAGACCATAATATTTTCTCTATTTACCTAAAAGTGACTTTTGAACCGGGATCAATAATTCAGATTCAAAGCATTTTTTTTTTTTTTCTAATAACAAAGAAATATTTTAATTTTTCTTACTGTCATGAAAAATCCGATCTGAAAAATATTGATCCGGGTTATTTGTTTAAGTCTTTCTAATAAATCAAATTATATGGTATTCTATCTAATTTAAAAAATATAAAAATATTTCTAATATTTAATGAAATAAATAAATAAATTATAATATTTTCTAATTAAATAAAATAATTAAATGAAAATTTATTTTAATAATAATTCGGATGAATTGTCACAACTTTGTAATGATTACAGTTTTTGTTTGAATTTGAGTCATTCGTTGTTTCAATCTGAGTCGTTCGTTGTTTCAAAAAGTGTGCAGAAAACATCAAAAATCGTGCTTGGCTAAACCGCTGACAGGGGGAGCGGTTATAGCTTTCTGAAATCGCTGACAGTGTCAGCGGTTCTGGGTTCTGAAACCGCTGGCACAGTCAGTGGTTTGGATAGATTTGAAAATTAATATAAAAAATGTATAGATTGTTAAATTAATTTGGAATTTTGTATATTTATAAAAATTTCGGAAAAATATATATTATTTATATATTGTAATGTTCTATACTCAAAAGGGCCGGCCTGCAATGATAGCTCAAGTCAATTGCCAATTAGGCTTCTTTTAAAAGAATTTGGGAAAAGATAGTGAGAAAAGAAAAGTTGCTTGAGTTTACTACTGATAGGTCAAATTTTGGTCGACTGTTTTCCTTTAATCAGGAAATTTGTACAACAATAGTTGCCATTTATAATCTGTTTTTCTCTAAAAGAAATGGAGATACATTGTGTACTCAAGGGCGAACCAAAAAATTAAAATTGAAAACTGATTAAATAAGTTTGATGTAATTTTATTTTATAAAGGACTAATGATAATAATTTCTTAAATATAATTTTAAGTAAATTATTATGAAAGCATTTCGTCTGTTGTAAGCTTGTAGCCTTTGGTGTCGGAGCAGCTGAAGAAAAATGATTGGTTTATGGGCTGATATTTTAAGCCCAATATCGTTGGGCTAGAATGGCCATGTCTATGTTCGTTTCTACGTGTACGTAGCTGGTCTGGTATGTACTTCCTTTCAAGTTATTTACAACACCATAACATCACTAGAATCTCATTAATTAATTCGACATTTAATGTCTGTACTACAAGTTAATAACTTTCATTGGCTTTTGTCATTTCAAAAACCAAAGATATATTAATTTTATATATATATATATATATATATATATAAAATAAAAAAATAGTAAATAAAACTATATATTTCGTAATTATCTTACAAATGTATAGTAGTTCTTAGTCTTATCTGATAGGTGATGATCTCTTTCGTTATTATACCCTTATATTATTTATAAATAAATGATTTTTTTTTCTTATTTATACAGCTCGTTGTCCAAACCAAATAATAGTAAATAGTTCTTAATTCTGATTGCTGTCCCTAGGTAGAGAAAATCTCCGGCGACAGTTCGATAATAGCTATGTACCAATTAATAGAATTCATCGTGCCTGTAATCCAGTGCTATTGTGTGCTATTGTAAGAGATTACATTAATACCTAAAAAAAAAATAGTTTACATTAATACTGAAACACAAGGTTTTGATGACTTGAACTCAAAAAGGAAAAATTAAATTTAAAAGCAACTAATTATTTATATAATTAAGCCACAAGTTTTTCAATCATATTATACAAATTATATTACATCGATCGATACCATGTAAATCATGCATCACACAATAAAAATATGAAACTGCCACAATTAAAACGAAAAATAAAAGCAAGTAATTCACTCCAATGCAAATTAAACCACTCACATGAAAACAGGACCTAACAACATTAATTCCAAACTATTTTGGTTGTAACAACTTCAATTTCAAGGGTAGTCCCCAGAACTAACGTTAGCACTAGGATCAACAATTCCTGCATGGTATAGAAGAGCCCATAAATGTGTGATGAATTCTCCACCTGATTCCAGCAACCTAAAATGCTCTTTAACTTTTCCAGATGGAGCAAGAAAGAGGATGAACTCTGACCAAAAATCTGCCAGAATCTTCCAGCGACGGGCATCATCGGGTATCTGCATTAATTGCTTTCCCAGCTTCACTGCCTCATCAATCACTTTGTTACCACTATCTTCCACATCCATCGACAAATCATACTTACCTTCTAAAACTTTTGCTTCACGGAAGAACTCTTTGGTCTCTAAGAGTATTGCCCGAAAAAATAGTTTTAGCGAGAAATTACTTTCGGGTAGCATGTCAGGAAGAAAAACCATCAAGTAAGCGCAGTATTTTGACAACTGGTTGGCAACTGAGCGGTGAGGTTTTATTGAATCGTTGTTTCCTCCATATTTTACTGGATGGATATCACATAAGCTGGTTGCTATGTGCCAAACTATTAGGGTATGGAATTCTGTTTGGAGAGCGCATGTCCATGCTAGATCATTGTAAACACGGTTGCTCTCTAGTGAAGCAACTCCATTCATAGGATAACCATTCAGTGATTGAAGAGAGCTGAGGATATTTCCCTTCACATCTGGAGACAATACAACTGCTTTATCTCCTTCCATCCCTCTTGGAGCTACTTTTCCTGGTGACCACCCCCACTTTGAATATCGAAAGTACTCAAAGTACTTTTCCCATGACCTGTTGTCGTCGTATTTGTGGTAATTTTCCAGTAAAGAGTATTGTCCGATTGTATTGTTTAGAGATGGGAAGAACTTCCATTTGCAAGGAACAGCTACTACCTGTGATATTAGAAGTAGAAAAGGCACATAATTAATTTTGTTACTAACCGAGCAATTTATAATTAAGTAGACAGATAGTTAGACAGGTAGGAAGGGCACCTTAAAAAAGAAGGATTGGTGGGGCAGCATCCGACTTTTTATAGTATGACAAATCAGTATGACTTTTGTCCAATCAGAAAATACATAGGACAGAGTTTCCAGTGCTTCCATGAGTGTGATCATGGTGAGGAGAATGTTTGTTATCGTATAATCAATGTTGTGGGTATGTAACTTGTTGTTGCTTCTTAGGTAGTCGGCATTAGGATTATCATGCCTCAGGAATGCTTTATATGAAATCCACACAGATACTCCAAACATTCCAGTAAGCAAAAGCACATGGAATATTGGAAACCCAATTGCAAATGTAAGAGGATACCTTGTATACAAGAAATCACGGAGAAAACCAATCTCCATTTCAATTATCCTATAGACCCTAATCACCGTATCATCGTCGACCCTTTTATGGTCCTTGCTGGAGAGAAGCCCCTCAAATACAAGTTGCCTTGTCTTCTTTTGTTTAGCTTCTGCTGTCAGATTGTGGAAATACTGTCTTTTGAGCAACTTGAAAAAGGCAAACGACAGGCATACATCCTTCAGCTTATTGCCTTTGTCAATGGAGGGGTCTAGAAGCCGCTCATTGCAGCTCCAAACCTTCTCCAATGTGACAACACCTTCTGGTAGCTCGACCTCTGCACCGTACTCTGGGCCTCTGACCATTGCATTGATTTTCCCTTCACCCATCACAAGGTATTTGTAGCCTCTCATGTTTATAGGATCTATTTCTTCATTGGGTTTAAGTTGTTCATGCTCAATCTTCATATAGTCAGCTATCAGCTTTGAGTTATTGGAACCATAAGCTCTCTTCGCAACTTCATGAGATACAAGGCGAAGTAAGAACTTGACAACTGAAATTAACCAAAGAATCAATAGTGGGATGCGGTATTCCGTGGCATCATCATTTCTATTTATGAAAGTGCCTACATAAAGAGCATTCAACAAGGGGACAGATTCGTGTAAAAGCCAGCTTGCGCCCGGAGAACAAGAGGCAGTCGATATGGTGATGACATTTTCATATGTGATGGTTAGTACCACCAGCCAGATCAAGTATAGGTCGTTGTTGTATGGGGCTGTTGATAGTTGACTTGCACAATAACTGATCAGCCAGGTGAGTGGGCTGTCTAACAGCTTTGTGAACTTTACTAGGATCCAGTTGCTGTGCCACAGCCGGAACCTTGTAACAGCAATGAGGTAATTGACAAACAGAATAAGTGCGATTACGCAAGTGAAGGTTGCTGCGGTTATTTTATAGGCTTCGTGACTGAAATACCTATCGGATACCTCCTCTGGAGGTGGAGCGGATTGATTATCCATACTTTGCTACTTGTTATTCAGTTTGTGATTCTCTGGACTTGGATTTGGATAGGTGGGTTGTGTGAATCTAGAGAGGCATATATGCATGGATATATATAGGAAAAAATGAGTAAAGCTACAGTGTGTTGTATATACTCACCAAAAGACTTGGTAAGCATAACTCCAAAATCTATTGCCGGCAATTAAACTTTTTTTTTCTCAATATGTCTGTTGCCGACAATTTCCTCCAACCATAAAAAAAATTCCAAAATCTATTGAATAATTAGCATTAAAATAATAAATTCAAACTGTTAAAACCGATATACTTTATGAGTGATGCGTGTAGATATAAGAATTTGAAATTTCAAACTTATTTAGTACAAAATCAAGTAGTGTTAAAAAAAAATCTGAAAACTAAAGTTTTATAAATTATTTTAATACATTCATTTTTTTATTATTTTTGATTTGACCGTTTGACTTTATACTAATTGAATTACACATCACACACACACGTACTCCTGATTATATACCACAAATGAATTGAAAAAAAATAATTTTATTCAAATGAGCCCACAGTACATATATGATCATTGAAAATATAGACTAAATATTTAAATAAAGGGTCGACATTATTCATTAATAATAATTATTTTCATAGTTTAGACAACAAATCTAAATATTAAATTTAAAAAATTAGAAACATTATAAAAAAAAAATGTAGACATATTGTGGGACTTATGATTTGCTTGTGTATAAGATTTTATACAATCTTAGTGTTATTTCATATTTAAAACCATTTGATGATATCGGCGAAGATAAATTAAAGTGCTTAATACTATCAGTACTCTCAGCAATGATTATTTTTAACTCTCGCAGATACACACGGATTTTGTACTAGACATATATAGATTAGAGGCATTCTTAATTAGAGATATATAATTTGGAAGATATAATTCCTATACGGCAAGAAGAATAAATTATTCGAAATATACTTGGTCAATATCTTCACGTACTTTTTCCGAATTGTATACAATGAGATGACATAAGTGTGATGATATAGGCAGGATGACGCAGGAAAGATCAAAATTAATATATTCTTAATCAATCCAGCCTATATCGAAAGCTACGTTGCATATGCATGTACCGGAGCTTGTATTATATATATTTCTCTTTTCCCAGATTGATTAATTTACAATGCAAATTAATTAATAGAACCTGCATATTCGGAGTGAAACAATATTGAAATTGCGGCTGACTAAATACATCTTATAGGGTTCTTTTTTTTAGTTCAGTAATCTTTGACAAAGGCAGCATTTTTTTACTTCAATTTTTTATAAAGTCAAGAAAAAAAATTACAGACAAAACAATAATACACTCCCCTAGATTGTACAATATTGATCTCCAGTTGAGCACTTATTTCTCCTGTGTGTGTGTCTGTCTATATATATATTCAGTTCTCCTATCGCTGCAAGTCAGGAAGGTAACATAAGTTAATTAATTGACGAAAAGTTCTCTAAATCATAACATGGGTATTATATATTGGTCAACTCCTCTCTTTTAAGAGAAACAATTAATAAGTTTTAAACACCATTGATTTTATTATCCTTTTTTTGCCGGCTTTCTTCTGTGAATACAAACAATAAGTTTCCTACTCTTTAATCATTACTATTAATTTCTGCCATCCACTTTTTTTTGCTTCCACTGGACACATGTATATTTGCCTTTGGGTGTGTTTTGTTCAGCATCCTAGTCTTTATCTCACTGTTTATATTCCGTGTATCTCCTCTTAATTGGAAAATATAGTTCATGTTGAATGCATAAACTTATAATTTATTGTTTTTGTTATATATATAGGTTCTACAAAAAAAAAATGAGAAATTAAAATATTTATGTCTAGAATTAATTAAAGTTAGTAAAATATATAAGTCTAGAATGATTTTAAAATTACAAAATGAATAAGGATAGGAAGCAGAAATATCTTGATATTTTGTGTGAGGTGTCATAAGTGTATAATGTTCCTAGAAATAGAATAAAAAATGTGCCATGTAACTTGAAGCAACCATCTGGGTGAAAACAGAGTGAATTAATTTGGAGCGGATAATATATACTAATACCTTATTCGTATCCATTTTTCAATAAGTGAATATAAATACAAATCCGAATAGGAAACATATATTAAAATCTAAAACCAAATCCATTTTAAACGAACACAGATATATATGGAGCGGATAATCTACAAAATACGAATTCAAATGCGGATTAAAAACAAATAATTATCGGATAATTGAGTCATGAACTTTAATATAGAAAGACTAATTAAAATACCTAGAAAACAAAAAAAATATAATCAGAATATTAAAATAAATGGAGGTGTCTGGAATGGAGAAGAAAAGAACCAAAGTAAAGAAAAGGAAGGCAGCGCAGTCGAATCCGGATTCAAGTCATTCACTTGGTCCCACATTTCCACATTTGATTCATAAAGCAGTATGAAACATCTATAAGCCTTTGGATCGATGCTTTAGTCTACGAATCAAGACTTCTGTAACCAACAAGTCAAGCAGAAAATAACACAAGGTTTCAAAAACAATTTAGTATTTCTCCTCCACAAACTACGGTACCTCGACGATCCACCAAACATATAAATAGAATTGGTATCTTATAATTTCCCAACAGTCCTAACGTCGTCAGTAACAAGTTTCGGATTCTTTTTATTTTAATTTAGAAAGAGAGACGAAATAAGAATATAAGCCGCAGTACCTATCAAAGAATTCGAAAACAATTAAATTAAAAAGGAGTTTTAGGTAGGTAACTGAGCAAGCAATATTAATATAATAATATTATAACATGCACGGATGCACCCCCCCCCCCCGTACGTAGCTATCAAAGAAGCCAAACAATTAAGGACCTAATATTAATGGTACATAAACTCTACCTTGCACTAGTTGTGTAAGTATTAATGGAATTTAGAGGCTTGATCTCCAGTTTTCTTCTTCACAAAAAATATTAATGGTGGAAAATAAGTTGATATTGCGATACCCGCAAACACTGTTGGGAAAGGATAGATTAAGGATGTAAGCAATCAAATTAACGAAAATGGGTCAAACTTATAACATTAGTTTGACTCGGTAACTCATGTGTCACTATTTAAGGTAAAAATATTTTTTACCAACAATATTTTCGCAGATATTTCTGTCGGTAACACTAATACGCTTAAAAATAACAATTTATGTCAGTGTTGCCTCGTGAATATTAACTTTTTATCCTTGCAGATAGTAATCTATTTTTTATTTGATCAATTAGTTCGGATTCATGAACTAATTAAGTTTGTAAAATCAATCCCATGTCTATGATTATAAGATAAATTAAAACCGATCATAAATAAAATATTATATAAGATAATAATTTGCTTCTCCATAATTTATATTTATTTTCACTGCAATAAAATTTGAAAATGCATATTTCCCTTCTTAAACTTGTATTACTTGCCTAAAATGTTTAAGTGTAGTAAAAATAAAATTTGTTATTCGCAATGATTATTAGAAAATTTCTCATGAATGATATTTACAAATAATTTGCATATAATATTTTGACTTGAAAATAATTATTCCTGCAAATAACATTTTGATAAATAATATTATTTTTAATTTGCATAAAATGTCTAATATCAAAATAATTATTTCTATTTTTTATATTTTCGATAAAAAAGGCATTGCCCGTTTCATTTCGAAACATAAAAAATTTTACATAGAGGGGGATGGATTTTTGAGATGTAATCTCATGCCATATTACAAAACAGAGAGATAAGCAAAAGCAACACAATCATCTCAACAACACATGAAAGTAGCAAAATATCAAAATATAACAACTAATTATCTATCTATATATGAGGAGCCTTTTATGCGGAGGAGCCGGTATCTTCATCAGATGGGAACGGATGTTGGGGAACGGGACGGGACGGTTTTGCCTGGACAGGAATGAGATTGATGTCAGCTAGCATCCATTGGTGCAGTCCCTCTTGTTCAGCTCCAGTACCTGCCCAATACAACATAGTTGTCAGAATAGAAATTATAACAGTGCGACCAGACACACATTGTCTTTGTTCAAAACATATTAAGTTATTTTGTTTCCACAGACACCAAGCTAAGGCACTAAAGGCAATTAGAAAACAATGTTGTTGTTTGGTTGGCAATGAATAAGCATAATTCATGATGTCCTGGACAATGTACCAGTTGGAAAAAATATCTTGACAGTCCCCTAACCAGAACCAAATTTGTCTAACAAAAGAACATTGAATGAAGAGGTGATCTACTGATTCATCTAGTGTACAAAAGTAACAAGTAGGTGAACCAGTTCAGCCTTTATCTAACAAATTGTCTTTGGTTAAGATTATATCCTAGGTCAACAACAACATGAACACTTTGATTTTTGGGGGTAATTTGGTGTTCCACCAAAGCATGCAGTGAGGAAGTTGTATTCCTCTGAATGTAATAAAATCATAGAGTGATTTGACAATGTATTGTCCATATTTTTCTTGTGTCCAATGTACAGTATCTGTAGACTGGGATGGAGAGAAATTAAGAATAATATTCTACAATTCCTCCCAATATTGTGCATCAATGCCTGTCAGTGATTTTCTAAAAGAGAGACAGGAACCCTGTGAAAGGACTTCTGGAAGAGTAACATCAATATTTGTGCAAATTTGGAAAATGAAGTGGTAATATACTGATAATGGGCAAGAACCATACCAGGCATCAGTCTAAAAACTTAATAGTGGAAGAAATACCAGGGGGGATGGTAAGACTACAATCTAAGTGGTTTTAGCTGCATCAGACTATCTCAGAAATGGAAAGAAGGGATATGCAAGAAAGAGTAGTTGAGTATAAGTGATGTTTTCTAAAGCCCCTGGTGAACAAGATTTTTAGGTTTCTACAACCATTTGGTTAAGAGAGCTATGTTCATGTGATCTAAATTAGGGATCCCTAACCCTCTCTGCTGTTTTGGGATACATAATGTAGGCCAGTTGAGTAATGCATATCTTTTCTTGGTTGAACCATATCCTTGCCATAAGAATTTCCTTCTAAGAGCATCCAATTTCTGAAGTATAGTGACTGGAACTCTAAACAAGGAGAGAGCATACAAGGGTACTGAAGAAAGTGCAGAATTGAGAAGAGTCAATCTTCCACCGATGGATAACAATTGCCATTTCCATGTTTGTAGTTTATGTTCAAGTTTGGTAAGGAAGAATTCTCAATCTTTAACAGCAAGTTTCTTATTGTGTAGAGGGAGACCTAGATATTTGAGTGGAAATTTACCAAGCTGACAACCAAAGAGAGTGGCAGCTGTATGAATCAACTCTTCATCAATATTTAGAGGGAACAAATCTGTCTTGGCCAAATAAATATGTATACCAGAGAGCTTCAAAGCATTTCATAGTCCAGGAAACCTTTTTTATATTTTCTAAAGAAACAGATAGGAACAAGATGGTGTCATCTGCATAATGGCAGTTAGTAACAGCCAACTAATCATGACATGGAGGGCCTAGACCAGAAATAATTTGCAATTGTCTACCTTTGGTAAACATTTTACTAAGAGTATCTGCTGCAAGGATATAGAAGAAAGGAGAAAGAGGATCTCCTTGTCGAACTCCTCTTTTGCATTTGAAATAAGGGGTCAAATGATTATTGACAACAATGCAAGTTTGTGAACTAAACAACCAACTTTTGATTTAGTTAATCCAGATACTCCCAAAGTTTATACTGATCAGAACTTCAATCAAATAATTCCAATTAATTTTGTCATATACTTTCTCAAAATCTATCTCAATGATGACTCCAGATTGTTTGGTATGCATAGTGTGGTGAATTATTTCTTGATTGAGCACAACATTATCTAAAATATACCTCCCTAGCAAGAAGGTTGATTGTGTCACATCATGATTCTAGACATGATAGGATTTAATCTATTTGTAAGGATTTTAGAAAGGATTTTAAAGCTACAGTTGACTAAGCCAATAGGTCTATATTGTTTTAATTGTGAAGCTTCATGTACCTTAGGGATGAGACACACTACTGCCTTATTTAAGTGATTCAGGTTTAATGTTTGAGAATGGAATTGGTTACACATTACTATCAGGTCTTGTTTGATAAGATCCAAAAATACTGATTGAATTTAAAATTGAAACCATCTGGTCCTGGTGCTCCATTAGGATCTGAATCAAAGACAGCCACTTTCAGTTCTTCTTCAGAAATGAGAATGATCAAATAGAGTTGTTCTATTTTTTATATTATATAACGAGGACTGAACTAGTCAAGTTTGCATTTAAAAAAAAATGGGACGCTATAAGCAACAGATTAATTCCATGTTAGACAAGAAAAACTGATAGCTTGGATGCTGTGAATTACAATATTGTTCATGCTCTGTCCCGATAATTTATGAGAACGATGGGACTTTTTTAATTTTAACTTTATAAATGGTCCACTTATTAGAATCGGTTTTTAGGAGGGTGGATTCAGCGTCAATTTCATCAGCCAACGTACGATTGAATCCATTCAATTTGATAAAAATTAAAATGATTAAAAATTAATTTGATTTGACCACCCAATTGACCCCTCTACGGAGTACTAAACAGTGCGATACCCAATGAATTCAGATCCGGTTCATCACCGGAATGAATAAAATGAGATCTTGGTCGTTAGTTTTAATGTGACACATATCTCAAAACATCTCTTATATTAGATATAGACACTGAATTCTAATAGTTCGGTTGAAAATTTGTCAACAGTTTTTATACTCAGTTCGGTACTTAGAGAGGTTACAAATTCATATCACTCTTGTAAATAACAGTATGCATGTGTTCGTCGAACAGACGGTACTGCAAGTGATTAATTGGTATGCGGTCAATTACCAAGAATTATGCAGTCAATTAATCATTTTCATTAAAATTGTTTGTATATATTTATAATTTATTAAAAATAATTTATTTAACTCATCAAACTTATCAAATAAATTTAATTCAACTTAGTTCTATTTGTATAATATGACATTAAGCTTATTTCTTCTTAACAACACATACACATTTTACATGTGTAAGTAACACATTTATTTAATGCAAATATAAATTCGATTTTTTAAAATAATAATAACATATTATTTGAAAGAAATCAGACATTCCAACATAAAATCACTAAATTTAGTTTATGATAACAACTAAATTTCATATATAAACATGTCGTATTAATTGAAAAATATATGTTGTATAAATAATAGAAGAATTAATCAATTTCAAAGTAAGAAGAAAAAATATATAAAAAAAAATATTTGGTGTATACTCAAGTATAAATAAAAATACAATACAGGAATTTATGAAATTTACTATCACACACAATCACAGGAAAAAAAAAACAATACGAAAATAAATATTCACTAGAATAAAGGAAAATAAAAAGAAATAAATGAGAATAAACGGATAATGGTTTCTAGTTTAATGGAAATCGGTGGAATCCCACTTCCTTAAAAAAAAAATCAGCTGATTAATCAGAAAATTTCATTAACATACCTTCGATTAATGTATTCATAACCGTTTGCCCACTATTAATAATTAAATGGGGGTTTCTCTCGACCACTGTTTTATAATGCAGCTGCATAGAACGCATATGAGCATGCGGGGCATTGCCACGCTCAAAATGTCATGTAGTTACACATATGCGGACCGCATATGTGCTCATGCAGAACATCTGCGGTGCATGAGAATGCATTAATAGCAGATGTAGTCCTTTTTTGAGATTCTTAGTAGGAGCTACTAAGCGGTATATAAAAAGAAAATAAAAAAAAGGAACTCTCATACTCTTTTTTTAGATTCTTAGTAGCAGCTACTAAACGTATATAAAAAAAAAAAGAAAAAAGAGGGAACTCTCATCCTCCAGTATCATGTACGGGTCTCCTCTAATAATCCTTAAACTCACTAATCCAATACCTCAAGAAATATATGCTATTCTCCTCTAAAATCTACTCTTTTCTACTGGTAGCATTGAACCTCAGAAAATCTACTCTTTTCTTTGCCTCCACACAAACCACTTCGATCGTGCAAAGGAACCACATAACCCATTTCTTCCTTAATTGGCATGTTACTCAAAATAGCAGCACTATCTCTCGATTTCTTCCAAATCTGTTGCAACGATTCACCCGGCAACCTAGAACAACGCTCATCATTGTCCAAATTCACTTAGCATAGGAATACTCAAACAATAAATGCACCGCATCCTCACATTCGCATGATCTCATCTCACTGATTATACCTCTTCTATTCATCACATCATGCGTCAAGATTCGTAATAATATTTGTAGTCAATTGCCAGTTTGGTTTTTAACTGATGAGTGTTGGACTGAATTTCAGTGAAGTTATTTGGTCCGCAATAATATTTGTACAAACAACTTCAAAATTTGTTAGAGATTAAGTGCACACAAATTTAATCTCTAACAAATTTTGATGCTAATCAAACAGTTCCGGCTGGACATCAAATCAAATTTGGTCCTATAACTATCGAAATGCCCCACCCGATTCCGGGGAACCTACAATGCCAAAAAAAAGTTGCTTGAAGTTACTACGCAACAGTCAAATTTATGTGGGCTGGTAATCGAGGGTGGTCTGGTGGTCTCTCAACAAATTCTATTTGATACCTGGTCGGAATGGTCCAACTCATATGAAGATTCGTATAGACAACATTAAGATTCATGTTGGTCTTTATGCAGATCCATCGTATGGAGGTGAGTGAACATCAGACCGAATTTGATCTGATATCTTTCAAACCGCCACACACTGTCCATTGAATGTTTTTTTTTGGGTTGTAAGCCCTTGGGCAATTCATTGAGACAAATTCTGAGCATCTTACAAGCCTGGAACAGCTTAGGCATCTTTTTTTTTTTTTTTGTAAAACAAGAGGCATCTTTACTGGAAAACATTGAATGTTTTCACTAATTAGTAGAAGAATTTTTAAAACAAGAGATGCCTCTTGTAATCTTGCTTCTCTAAAAAAATGGAGATACAATGTGTTGGTACAAGTGGTTAAAACATAAAATTGTGGTCAAAATAAAGTAAATTATTTGTCGAAATTAATATCTACACCAAATTTTGAATATATAGACATATTTTTCTGATGTAATAAATGGTAAATTGCTAATTTTTTTTAAAATCATTTTCTCTCCTCCTGGTTATTGATATTTAGTGAGAATGAATTGGATCATCTTCTGAAAGAGTTTTAGAACTAGCCCCCTCTTTTTTGTCAAAACAAGAGAAACTTACTTTGAAATAGAAGTTTTTTTAGAGTATCCGTTTTCTTTAGAAATAAAAACTTTAGTCTTTGCATGTAACCATTGTCCAGATGATCTTTCTTTTTAATTCTATAAATCTTTATGGTACTTGGTTTCTTTCAAGTCTTTTATAATTTTGTATTAATTCTGTTAATATTTGATATGAACTTAATATATTTAATTATAGAATAGAGAACACTCTATGAGAAAAATTTATCTTATATTCTTAATATTTTCTTATTCTCTTATGAATGACAACATCTCAATTTATAGACTATATAGAGCCCTTTGGATAACTTAGAATATAAATATCATTAAATATGACAAATACTAAGTGTATGAATTGAACAACCCAACATGACTCTCGGAAACCTAAACAGTTAATCTATCTAAAAAATTTAAATACATTCACTCTAAACATTTGACTAATTGATCAATAAATTAAGTTTAATATTTCCAGAAAATTCTTCATGGGTAACGCTAATAGAAACTGAATTAACTGCGAACTATGCAATTCAACACTAACAACCACGGCTACAGAATCGAATCAGATGGTTTTATTACCAACAAACATTACAGAATCAGATGGAACAGAATATGGGCTATAGGAAGGATGATAAAATTGTTAAATGTAATTGAGTGAATGACAAGCTTCAAATAAATCACAGATCTACGCAATTTAATCATATTTCAACTCAAATGTTTTCCTTTTAGTAACAGATAAAAATATCAGTAGGGTTTCCATATACACTTAGAGTAAGAGGGAAAGGATAACATGTGTAGTTTAGAAAATTACAGATCCAATCCAAATCAGTATCTGATCCTTGGCTGCAAGAGAAGCAACTTAATTCGCTGTATCTTTTTGAGAAGGTTACTATGGTTTAATCCTGTCAACTAAACAATCATCAAATTAGTGCGGTATGGTGGTTTCAGTTCCCAGCCTCACATGGACCTCCTGCATTGGCTTCAGTAACTGGTAAACATACTGAAATAGAAATACTGATATTATATCCGGTTTAATTCTAGTACATGCAGTACCAGCAGTGAAATTATTTACTTCTCAAATTTGAAACATTCTCAAAGCAATATTGTTTGACCAAATAGTACCAGTTTTCTTGCCAAAATCACACCAAACTATGTACATAGCAAAAAGAAAACGAAAATATACATAATACATTAAATTCCTACATAATACACACACGAACTAAGACTTACCATGGTAGTAAGAAAGGACATTATACAAAGTCTGTAGGACAGTGAGTGTCAAAAGAGCAAAAGCAGCTATAACTGATATAATCGACCATAGATTACTCAAATAATTTCTCTTGAGTATTGCCCTCCTCTGCTATGCTAATCGAAAATGTAATAAATATTCACATCTATAAAAAAGTCCTCGAGGTAGTGTGTATCGTAGTCCAAATAGGAGCACTTTGTGAGCCGGAAATATGAAACCATGCCAGTTCATCATTTGTAGCCAGTAGATTGTCCACGACTCCCATCTTTTGAAGCAGAGTGACATCTCTTGCATTTTTAAATAGGCTGTCCATGAAGCATGCATAGCTCGTCAGATCCATGTCGAATTTGCTATCGCCATGCTCAAAAGACATAAGGTTTAACTGTAACAGGTGGGATCTTTGTCTCTTCTATCGAAATAAAGGGGACCTCAAGTGTGCCATTTTGAAATTTGATATCCAAAATATTTTCTGATTTCTTGAACTTAAAGGTTACACCGGCTTCTTTGAGTTCAGTGCCTCAGTGGCATATGGAATTGTTCAAGAAACCTTCCCTATTTGTCGACTTGTTTAACATTCTGCCACATCAATTTTTTTTATTCAACATAAATCATTTCGAGAGAACGTATTGATTATTATAATGTATAATAGATATTATATATGTGCAATACTTTATCACGACTAATTAGTACATTTTAGTACTTATTTACATAGATAAGTTTTATACAAATAAATACACGAAAGTTTAACATTTTTTGTAAAAGAAGAGTCCATAAACTAGAAATCAATCTACTGTATACACACCTTGAGTTAGGATCAGACACGCAAATGGTGATGGAAATCTTATAGAAATCAAAATATTTCTGAGATAAATGACTTCTTAGCTGGCCTCAACAGTTAGAAAGTAAATACTAATCACACATACAATTGTTAGTATTCTAATCACAGATCCCTCATATCAATTCGGAATTTGAATGGAATTTAATAGCTTAAAAGATAACTTCAAGATATACAACTTTGATGTAGAAAGATACCTCAAATTCAGAATGTAAAATTTTCCATAAAATTGTAAATTAAGTAAGCAGTTCCTTTCGGAGACTGCAGACTTTCATCAGCTATTTTGATGATTGCTCCTCACTGGAAATCCCGATTAAGGTTAAATCGGTCATGTTAGAACTGTAACAGAAAATCCTACGACTCTTACGTGAGAAATAAGGTGAAACTAGTTCATCATTTGTAGCCAGTAGATACTTTTTGAGAACAAAAATTGAAAACAGACTGCCATTAGCCCAAAACAACAAAATTAAATTGATTGCGGCATGTTAAAACCCACCCTAACCCATCCAAACCCTGGAGACAATCCTAGCCTCACCCCTATATAATCCCCTGGTCTCTCATCACCAAACCGCCGCCACCTCTCCTTACCCCCTCCCCCAACCAATGGAGCAACCCTAACCCGAGAAGTATACCCCCAACATCCCCTCTTTTTGATTGTGCATCCCAAGGTACCCCAAATCCAATGATTAATAATGAACTATTTGTAACTAATTGTTAAACATTAATTTCGATCAGAACTTATTTACAAACGAAACCCAACCATAACCGGTAATTGACACCTAAACGATCGGTAGATTCCTTCAACATTTAATTTATGGAATGTGAGATGTGGAATGCTTGGTGGGCTATGATGGCCTTCGAGGCCATTTCGGGCATCACAATTAATCAACAAAAAACAGAAATGATACCTATTAACTCTAATGATGGTGAGAACTTAGCACAAATATTTCAATGTGCTGTAGGTAAATTTCCTTTGAAATATTTAGGAATTCCTCTATTAAATGGGAAGATGAATTGTTCTGATTGGGGGTTTCTATTAGATAAAATTTCTATGAAATTGCAAAACTGGAAGGGTAGAATGCTTTCTTTAGGGGGTCGAATTACATTACTTAATGCCGTCCTAACTGCAGTCCCTTTATACATCTTATCCATTTATCGAATTCCCAAAACTATTTTACATCTAATAGATAGAATTAGAAGATCGTTTCTTTGGAATGGGGCTGATTGCAATAGGAAAAATTATCACTTGGTCAATTGGCAAACTGTTTGCACTCCTACAGCACATGGGGGTTTCGGGGTTCTAAAATTAAATCATATCATGAATATTTCTCTCCTTCTTATATGGTGGTGGAGATTAAAGGATAATTCATATAAGAGTTTATGGAAAGATGTAGTTAATTTTAAGTATTTTTCACAGCATCGTCCTTTGCCATTATCTTCTGTATGGAAAGACATACATAATCTAGAGCATATAGGACAAATTAGTGTATGGTACCAAATAGGATGTGATAGTAAGGTAAACTTTTGGAATGATGTTTGGGTGGATAATTGTACTTTATCATCCAGCTACCCACAACTGTATGATCTGTGCTACCAGCAACATATTTCGGTTAATGAGGTGTTGTCTTTTCATGGGCAAGTATTATAATTTCGTAGATCTCTAACAGGAATACTAGCGAGAGAATGGGCTGAAATATTGCATTTAATTAGTAGCACTGCTTTTACTCATGCCTATGACAAAATCTCTTGGAGATGGGATCCTTCTAACACGTATACAGTTAAATCATTATATTATGATCTTTTAGCATGTACTGGAGTCCGACAAACAACACATATAAATATGATATAGATCAGGTTTTTAAATTCGGATTTCAAAATTTCAAATTATTTTTCAACATTATTAAGATTAGGAGTCAAGTTAAAAATATTGTCAATGAATCACTATCCTAATAACGCCCTCAAACTGAAGAGGTATTAGACATCTGAAGTTTACATATATAAAACATTTGACTCAGTTTAAAGCTATCCAAAAGAGTTGGTATAAAAAATTCAAATCAATTTAAGAGGGGATTGGCCCAAAAAAAATACCCGAAATTTTGTCAGATAACATTCAAACCGATGTTGAAGGGATAGATCGATAAAAAAAAAAAAAAAAACCGGCTTTGAAGAGTTTATATAGGTTGGACGCATTCTTAATTACAGTTATATAATTTGGATGTGATATATGATTCCTGTATTGCAAGAAGAATCAATTATTCCATATATATTAATTGGTCAATATCTTGACATGTTCCGAATTGTACAATGAGATGACATAAGGCAAGAAGCATTACTAATTGGTCAATATCTTGTACGGCAAGAAGAATCAATGATATAAGTACGATGATGCAGAAAAGATTCAAATACTGAATTCTCTATCAGTCCAGCCGATATCGAAAGCTACTTGCAAACACTACCAAAAAAAATGAGATCTTCTAACCTCTGATTTCTAACAGTTTGAAGTATTTTTGATACAAACCGAAAGTACAAAAGTATTGTGGTAAATTGGATAATTAATTCAATCTTTATTCAATTGATTCTACAATAAAAAAAACCAATAGAAAAGATTGTCCAATTTCTTCCATCAGTTTGTTTTATAGAACTGATAGAAGAAGTGCCACATTTATTCTATCGGTTCTATACTTAGAATCAATAGAAGAAGATGACATTCTTCTATCAGTAGTTTTAGTGTAGAACTAATATAATAAGTTTGTCAATTTCGTATATCACTAGTACAAAAACGCAAAGCATACACGACATATCATACACATTTGCTATTATTTTTCATTAAATATGTGTCCAAAGCAAGAAAGCATTGTTCTAAAAATTTCCTCCAAAATTTGATGCACATTATACACGGTTTTACTACTTACAACTGTGTATAAATGTGCTCCAATATTCATATACGGTTTTTAGTAAAAAAAAACTAAAAAACTGAGTACACTTTCACCAAATTGTACATGTTTTTTGGTTAAAAATCTTGTATGAATGTTGAAGGGCATTTTACGGAAGTTCTGGAGTGCATTTTCAGACGAGCGTATATGAGATGCTCCAATAATTTTACGTAGTTTTACTATATGATTCGTGTGTGTTGAAATAAATACAAACTTTTCCACATCATTGATCCGTGTCTCTTTGTTATAATGCATCTCTCTCTATTTTCTCTAAGTTATTTCTAAAGCATCTTTTTCCTACAAGCTATACATGTATTTATATGAGAGAAGTAAATCTAAATAGGTGAGGCTAGGGCAAGAGAGACAATATCTTCACTGAAATGACAATTTCCGATGAAGAAATTTCAAACATACGTATTTCAGAGCTTAGGTGTCTGATTTCAGCATATTACTACTTTTCTGAAAGCTTGCAAAAAGAAAATATTGATTTTGACCAACAAGTGGTTATTCGAATGTCATAATTATAAAAAAAAAAACAAAGGAAAGACCCTCAAAACTTGAGGTGAAATTTACGATTAAGTTTTTCATTTCTATTTTTTTGTTTGTTCTTTACCATATTTTTTCTTAGGCAATATTCATGTAAATGCATGAAGTCTTAGATCTAGGATTTTTCGCTATATTTTTATTTTTATAGTTAGAATATTATTCAGGCAACTAATAATATGTTATGTAATTGTAATTATTGTTTATACTTTGATAAATATAGTGTTGTAGTGTTTATATTTGAAATTTAGTTTAGTGATTTTAGTATTTAGATCTAGGGGTCAATTTGAATTCAGATCTTGATTTGAATTCAAATCTAGGATTTCATGTGATTTCTTTTAAAAAAGATTTTGAATTATACACAGTTTTTTTAACTAAAAACTATGTAGGATGTGTATTTTTATACACGATTTTACTCTAAAAACAGTGTATGATATCTTTGGAAAAAAAAATATGAATTATACATTATTTTTAATAAAAAAAATCGTGTAGGATTAGTGTTTTTATATATGATTGGAAAACCGTGTAAAATTAGCGACCCTATTGTACACGACTTTTGTAGACACGGTTTGAAAATCATGTAGAAGCCCATTTTTTTACTGTGGTTAGTAGCGTTTTCTGTACTAGTGTCTATCGGTTCTACACTTAGAACTAATGTAAGAAAACAATTTTTAATTATAACTTAAACCAAAATTTCTGTAATTTTCACGAAATTCTCGTTCTTCACAAACACTCTCTCTTTTCCTCATCTAGATCGTCTCTTCTCCCAGATATCGCATCTTCTCTTCTTCCATGTCTGATTCTCTCAAACCCTAGCTGCTTCTCCCAAATCTGATTATGTCAAACCTTAGACTCTTCTTCCATATCTGATTCTCTCAAACTCTAACCTTCTCCCAGATTTCGTTCTTTCAACAACTTGGTAATGGTAGGTTGATTTGAGTGCGGGTTTTATAACTTATAAGAATTATTTGTCTAATCAGTTTTTTTTCATTTGAATAGTGTGGCCTTGTTGCTCGTTGGCATAATGAAGGTAGGTCTATATATGTTTTATAACTTATTAGTTGAATTGAGGGCTAGTTTTATAACTTACAAGAATTATTTGTTTAATCAGTTTTTTCTTTTGAAATAGTGTGGCATTGCCGCTCATTGTCGTAATGAAGGTATTATTTTTTCTAGTTGAAATCAATATTATAACTTATTAATTAGAAACTTCAATTGCACTTTTGAAGCCCTAAACGATATTCTTTTGCAATTCTGACTGTGTCCACATCCTATTGTAGAGGGTGCAGGATTGATATTTTCTCCTCATGAGCTTTCTAAATTGTTATAGAACACTAAAAACAGAGTTTCTTACAAAAAGTTATAGCCGGTCAAAGTATTTTTGAAAACTTTCATAGAAAAATGCGAAGTCGTGAAGGGTAATCGAACTCTTGACCTTTAGATAACTAACAGTTCTAGGATTTTTTTCTTAGTCAATTGTGCTCTCCTCTTTCAAGTTTGGTCAAAGTAATTACTCTCTTTGTGAGTAATTTGTTTATGCATTTTTTCTAACAGTTCGAAGTATAGAACAAGGGACAAAGAAATTAAGATGATCAGTTCACTACTTTTCTGTCAAGGAAATCAAACTTTGTAACTAAATGATTGTTGAACTACTCATTTGTGTAATTTCTACACAGAACATAATAGGTTTTTTATGGATAAGGAAACCAATGCACATAATAATTTTACATCTTAGATTTTCAAAACATAAATGAGTTATTATGACATTAAGCATCATTAAGAAATAACATGAAAACATAGGACTACGTACTCGTCATACGTGACTAGTGACGCTTGCATTATGCACTTAGCTTGAAAGAGATTTTCAGTCCGAACTGGATGACCAAGTTACCATTACCTCGACCTCACCGTACCTGCCACTAATTCTACCAGCGTTGCAGAAAGAGGTAGCTGCCTCAAAGGTTATTGATCCTTGTGCAATTGGGTCGACAGTATATATAGAAAGCCACTCATGGTGCCATAGATTAGCAAAAACTTTGATTGAAGAAGTGAGAGGAACAACCACAACAGATCTTAACAAAGGAATCACTTCTAGAGGCTTGACATCTACAAAATGTCCATCTTTTGTGTTGAAAAGTTCAATGAATCCACTGGAAAGCGTGTTGGAGGCACTAATAACTCCGCAGATGCTTGCTGGGTTTTCATTATCTCCATTGATGAGTTTAACCTGCACAGTCGCTGTCACCGCATTGCTATATATGGCATAGCTTATAGCTATTGAGCCATATTTGCCCTTAACTTCCTCCCATAAGAGTTGATCGTATACATTTGCAGCCAAATAGTTCCATGTTATCTGCTCTCTACTCACCTCGTCGTCCCAAGAGAAGGTATCATCGTCCATGAGAGAAACATCAATGTAAAAGCTATCAAATGCTGAGATTGCTCTTGTTGGTCCTGTAAGCGGAACATAATCCTACGAGATGAAATATTAATTAGGTTAATAATTCATTTCAATTCTTTAAAATGGTAAATGAAATAGTGTTAACAGTACACTTGGCACCTGCCACACTAGATCTGAAAGAAGAAAAGAAGAAAATCTTGACAAATGCGCAGGAGCAGAATTGGAAGAATAGCTGTAGATTATATTTTCCTATAGTTAAGAATAAATCATGTATTTCCTTCTATGTTTAGAATAATTCCAAAAGAAAATATTACCATGGCTGAATATATAGAGCACGGCTCTCTGTTTTATAATGTGATTGAAATATATGAAATAAAAGAAAGGGAGGGAGGTTTGGGGAGTCTTGTGTTATTTAGATTAATTCGATATTCTTGACATGGTATCAGAGCAGGTGTGACATGGTGGTATAACTTGAGAAATTGGAGTCCTTCTTGTCCCCTCTTCGATTTCTCAAATTATAACGCTCTAAGGAGTTACCTGCTATTGATTTTTTTTTCCGCTTCAAAATATCAAAAGATGCATCCTCAAAACAAAGATGAGAATGAAGGAGTCTCTAATACCTCCACTCTTATTGAACAGATGACAAAATTGATGTCACAGATGATGGCTATGCAGGCTGTCGTAACAACACCGTCTCAAGTGATACCACAACCGGTTGTGCTACCTCCTATTGAAACCAAATTTGATGGCACAAACTACTCATTCTGGTGCCAAGTAGTAGAGATGCACGTCCGTGGAAGAGAGAGGATGAATCACCTCACAGGAGAGCCAACTCCACCTGATATAACCGACGCATCATATCAAGAAATGGGCAACCGATGATGTGGTGGTGAAAGGGTGGATTCTTAACTCCCTTGAACCTCGATTAAGGGGGAGTTACATTCGATATCCTACTGCTAAGGATGTATGGAAGGCCATCGCAACAACGTACCATGATGGCAGCGATGAGGCTTAAGTTTACGCCCTCAACCGGCAAGTTAGTCGTGTGAAACAAGGAGGGCGAGCAATTGAGGAATACTTCGATGAACTTCAAAGATTGTGGCAAGAGATCGACTTTCGATGCCCAAATCCCATGGAGCATGCAGCTGATATCGATAAGTTCAACATTTTTATTCAAAAAATGAGGGTGTACACCTTTCTTGACGACCTCGATGACACATTAGATGGCATGAGGGCACAGGTGGTGCTACTAAGTCCGTTTCCTACGATTGAGCAGGCGTATGGATACATAAGAAGAGAGGCAACCCGTCAAGGAATAATGATTAAAGGGATTGAGTCAAATTCAGTAGCTATGGTATCCAAAGGGTACAAATTTGGTAAAACATATGATCTCCAGAGCAAGAACCCTTCTCATCCTGACAAAACTAAATTGAAGTGCACAAATTGTGGCAAAGGACGGCATACCAAGGATCAGTGTTTCGAAATTGTAGGCTATCCGGAGTGGTGGAAGGGCGATAAGAAGAAGAGATACGAGGAGAAGGGCAAAGGGGCAGCTGCTATTACTTTCTCCGTGGGAGGTCTTGTAACCAGCAGATACCCCTCAGAACCAAAGCACAATGGTCAACAGGAGGGGCCTCATGAGCAGTTGGACGTGAAGGCTGCAGAAGTCAACTATGCACAAGGCACTGGAGAAAATGATGAAGGTAAAAACGGTAATGGTAAGAGTATTCTCAAAAATAATCTTGCTAAGTGCAATATCACAAATTTTAGCAAAAATAATGAAGGTTGGGTTATTGATTCGGGAGCAACTGATCACATGACACATAATAACAAAGAATTAAGAAATGTGCATACATCTCATAAAAATGGCATTATTAATGCAAATGGAAAAATTTATCCCGTTGAAACTGCTGGGGATGTAGTATTATCAAATCAGCTATGTTTGAAAAACACCCTTGTGGTTCCTTCCCTAGCAACAAATCTGATTTCCGTCAGTCAACTCACAAGAGATCAAAAGTGTGCAGTGCTTATGTTTCCTGACTATTGTGTGTTTCAGGATATTCTCACGAAAAGGATCATTGGCCGTGGTACTAGACGAGACGGGCTGTATTACTTGGATGAACTAAAAATTGGCAATAATTTTGTAGTAAGAGGAGATTATATATCTAATAGAGAAAACATTTGGTTGTGGCATAAAAGACTAGGGCACCCGTCATTTGGGTATATGGAAAAGTTATTACCTAATATGTTTTTAAATCTTGATCCAAAGAATTTTTCTTGTGAAACTTGCATCAAATCTAAGAGTCATAGAGTAACCTTTTATAGAGTCAAAATAAATGTGTAATTCCTTTTGATATTATACATACAGACGTCTGGAGGCCCTCTCCAGTTACTTCCAAATCCGGTTGTCGATGGTATATTTCATTTATTGATGATTGCACTAGAATGGTATGGCTTTATTTGCTCAAAACAAAAGATGAAGTTCCCAAAGTTGTAAAAGATTTCCATAAAATGGTAAAAACCCAATTTGGGAAAGAAATAAAAATCCTGAGAAGTGATAATGGGACAGAATATCTAAATAAGTGCTTGCATATTTTTTTTCACGAATACGGAATTATTCATGAGACAACCTGTGTAGGAACACCGCAAAGAAACGGAATTGCTGAACGCAAGAATAGGCATCTCCTTGAAATAACTCGAGCACTGTTGTTTGAAAATAAGGTACCTCACATTTTTTGGGATAATGCACTTACATTTGCTGTGTACCTTTCAAATCGCACTCCCACAAGTGTCAATGGATTTAAAACACCCATTCAAACCCTCTTTGCTCATATAAACATACCATCTAGACTCAATTTACCACCAAAAATATTTGGGTGTGTTGCCTATATTCATATCCAAAAACCATTTCGAACGAAGCTTGAACCTAGGGAAGAAAAAATGTGTATTTCTAGGAATGGGAACAAATCAGAAAGGCTATAAGTGTTACAATCCAGACTCTAGGAAATTCCACACGACAATGGATGTTACATTCCTTGAAAATGAAAGGTATTTCTCAAATCCGTCTCCAAGTCAGGGGGAGAGTGAAATATACCTGGATCCAAATTTTTTGTGTAGTCCGAATTTAATTCATGAAGATATTCAAGTCAAATCTCATCCTTCTCAAGTCAAATCCATTCCTTCTTTATTTCCTGCCGAATCAAACAACAGTCCAAACTTTGCCGAATCAAATTCAGTCGACTCAAATGAAAGTCCAAACTCTGCCGAATTTAATTCAAGGCATTTAATTAGTGAAGCCCAATCACTATCAAACCCAACTAGTGAAGCCCAAAATCAAAGTTGCTTGGAACTGACCCATGCCCAAAACCCAATCACCGAAAATTCAACAGAACAGCAGCAATTTTCAGAAAATAACACAGAGGTACATGTCTCAGAAACTCAGTCTAAATTGTCTTCCCGTATTAATCGTGGCAGACCACCAAAGAGATATATTCCAGAGGATGGGACAAGTAAAAGAGTAACCTATCCTATTGCAAATTACACTTCAACAAAAACACTGTCACAACCATTAAAAAACTTTGCTGAACAATTGTCCTCTGTTACCATACCGGAAAAAGTTGAAGATGCCCTTAAAAGTGAAAAATGGAATAAAGCAATGACGGTAGAAATGGAAGCCCTAAAAAAAATAATACATGGAAAATTGTTGACTTACCACCTGGGAAAAGAACAGTAGGCTGTAAATAGGTGTATTCGATAAAATACAATGTAGAGGGAAAAATTGAGAGATATAAAGCCAGGTTAGTAGCGAAAGGGTACACACAGACATATGAGGTTGATTTTCAGGAAACTTTTTCTCCGGTTGCAAAATTAAATTCGATTCGAGTTTTGTTATCTTTGGCAGCTAACTTCGATTGGCCGCTACATCAATTTGATGTAAAAGATGCATTTTTACATGGAGATTTGGAAGAAGAAATTTACATAGAGATCCCTCCTGGGTACGAATACAGTGGGTCAGGCAACAAGGTGTGCAAATTAGAAAAAGCATTTGGCTTGAAACAGTTACCCAGAGCATGGTTTGGAAGATTTTGCAAAGCCATGAAAGACTACAGATATAGTCAAGGAGACTCAGATCACACGATGTTCTTTAAGAGGAATGAAGGTAAAATTACAATTCTTATTATCTATGTAGATGATATGATTATAACTGGAGATGATAAAGTTGAAATTGAAGGACTTGAGTGCAAACTATCGAAAGAATTCGATATGAAAAACTTGGGAGGCCTTAAATACTTTCTAGGAATTGAAGTGTCACGAACTCGGACAGGTATTTTTCTTTCTCAGAGAAAATATATCCTTGATTTATTAGCCGAAACTGGAATGGTGGATTGTAAGCCAGTAAGTACCCCAATGGAACAGAATATGAAGTTTGAAATTAGTCCTGAACAATGTCCAACAAACAAGGAAAGATACCAAAGGTTAGTTGGAAAACTAATATATCTTTCGCATACCCGACCCGACAATTCTTATGCTGTGGGAATAGTGAGCCAGTTCATGCATAATCCAAGTGAGGATCACATGGGGGCTGTTACAAGAATACTACGATATCTGAAGGGAACACCGGGTAAAGGAATCAAATTTGAGAAAAATGGACATGTAGAAGTTGAAGGATATACTGATGCAAATTGGGCTGGAAATATTGTCGATAGAAAGTCAACCTCTGGTTACTTTACATTTGTTGGAGGTAATCTGGTAACTTGGAGGAGTAAAAAACAAAATGTGGTTGCCTTATCTAGTGCAGAAGCTGAATTTCGAGGCGTGGTAAAGGGAATCTGTGAGCTCCTGTGGCTGAGGAAATTACTAGCTGAGCTAGGGATGAATCCAAAAAATGAGATGAAGTTATATTGTGATAACAAAGCTGCCATTGATATTTCACATAATTCCGTACAACATGACAGAACAAAACATATAGAGGTAGACATGCACTTTATTAAAGAAAAACTTGACTCTCATATTATATCTCTACCATTTGTTAGATCTGTTGAACAGGTAGCTGACATTTTAACAAAGGCAGTGGCAAGCAAATCATTTGAAGAGAATCTAGAGAAAATTGGAATGACAGATATATATGTGCCTTCGTGAGGGGGAGTGTTAACAGTACACTTGGCACCTACCACACTAGATCTGAAAGAAGAAAAGAAGAAAATCTTGACAGATGCGTAGGAGCAGAATTGGAAGAATAGCTGTAGATTATATTTTCCTATAGTTAAGAATAAATCATGTATTTCCTTCTATGTTTAGAATAATTCCAAAAGAAAATATTACCATGGCTGAATATATAGAGCACGGCTCTCTGTTTTGTAATGTGATTGAAATATATGAAATAAAAGAAAGGGAGGGAGGTTTGGGGAGTCTTGTGTTATTTAGATTAATTCGATATTCTTGACAAATAGCTAGGCTCCACATTAAAAATAATCTTTCTCCGAGCCTATACTTTTTTTTCTAGATGAGGTACTAAGTACAAACATTTCTTCTGATAAGTGTGTATTAAAATTATATTTTTATCAAGAATATGAAAAAAAATAAAATAACATAACGCATAGCCTCACCATTGGTTTGATAGTCAGGTAGTTCCTCTTACTGCAATCGAAGATGTACTGGGTGGTGGCCAGCCCGTCAATAACCTGGATTTTACCGTAAAGATGACCGGGATTCTCATTGTCAATATTTAGGATTTGCACCCAGAATATTTCAACCAGTTGCCGACCTTTGGAGGTCACATCGTGTACCATATTGGTGCTAAATTGAAGTGTAATTGGTGTGGTACTACTCGAAAGCACGAGACCTAGCAAGCTTGCAGCATCTGGTGCACTGCTTATCGTAAGATTAGCTAACACAGAGAATCTTCCAAAAAGGTCAGATCGCCACATATGCATAGAGAGCAATCCCCAATTGTGGACTACGTTAACAATCCTGGTGCCAAATTGGAAGTTTACTATTTTAGGATTGTGCATTCGTTCATAAACAAAATTTTGTACTTCTGTACGTGAATCTAAGTGCCTCTGGGAACAATACCATTAGACTCATCAGCAATCGTTGGCTGTTGTTAAATTCCATGTTGGGGCTGTATATGACAAGTGAGTTTATTGCACTGGCAAGTTGATTTCGACCTACATTCGTTTGTGCAAGAGATCCATCAATTGGATAGCGAGCAGTATAAGGGAGCAAGACCATATGAGGGAGCAAGAGGGTTGTTCTGTTCAGGATGGAATTCATACCACTGACCATTGGCTACTTGAAAAGCAACTAGGTAGAGGTCGCCATTCCGGATGCGAATTGTGATCTGATTGTTACTGGACATTAAAACGATGTGGAAATATTGGTTACGACAATTTTGCTCTGGGTTGAGCATCGGCACTCCACCTGCATATGTACCACTTGGCAAGCGTCAGCGAAGATCCCTGATGAAGCTGTTAGAACTGCCTGGTTCTTTGGTCACATTGAAAGTGACAGTAAACAATATAGTTTGTCCTATCAGAAAGAAAACAATAGTGTTAAAATAAGAATCAATTTTATATAAGAAACATTTTATTTTAAAGATAAATCCTTCAATATGCAATGATCGGTCCAGTAGTTAATGATCCAGCTATGGCTTGGATAGCATATGTCTAAATACGGTAGCTAGAAAATATATTAAAATTACAAGTTATGTTTTGTAATATCTAGAGAACATATATACATATTTCTGATAGATATGGGCAGGTAATATTGCCAATATATTAAAATACTACAGCTACAATTAATGCTAATGAATTTATCTTTAATCTGGCTCAAAGTAGAATACTACCATCAGAATTAGGTTTGAAAATTCTAAATTGCGAAGCACTACATTAATGAAACACATTTTGGGACAATTGTTAAACTATAATTTCCCACATTGTTTTTTTTTTTTTTGGCCAAAGGTGGTGCATCATATAGAGAATTTTGAATTGACATTCTTCATAATAAAAAAACAAAAATTATAAATGAAAGTGCAGTAATACCAGTAACCATTACAGAAGAATGCATGAGCAGCACGAGCATGGCAAGTGCGGTTATACCAGTAAGAATTATATATTTTGAGGCCATTCTCCGGTTCTCTCTGTTTCTCTCTTGTATCAAATATGAATGCTTGGTGGTTATCAAATATGAAAGCTTTTAATTGATTTATTTGTCAATGTAGTTTGCTTGCATTATTTATTTTGTCCTTTTTAAATCATATGCTGAAACCGTACAAGAGGTAATGGGTCAAAGTCCCCTATAATTAAATTGATGTCCGAAGCAATGAACCAGCAATATTCTGGTTTAGAGCTTGGTATATTAACGGCAAGGAAGAATAGTTCAGGTTTGACTTTCAAAATATATTTTGGTATTTTGGTATTATATATATTGTCATTATGAGAATCTTTATGCAGACTTTGTGAACTTGGATGATTATGTTGTAAACTATAACATTCATTTTTGTACAAAAAATTTAGACGAAAAATTAAATAACTTGTTGAGCGTTATAAGTTGTAATTTTATAAAAAAAAAAAAAAAAAAAATAGTAGTTGAATTAGTTGATTGGCCGATTCAATAAGTGAACTGTTGATCCGGAACTATCGGATTGATGCCTAGTCTGATTTTGATAATATTAGTTCTGCTAGTGGCACCTTATAGAGCAGTGCACGATGGCTGTTAGGCTTATTAATGACAGGGCAGGAATTACTAATTACAGTGCACGAGATGGTCTGGCCCTTGTGCAAATCTTGATGTGCAAAATTGACCAAGTCAAACCGGAGTTGGTTGACGGCGAGCCGATTTTGGTCCAAGTTAAGTTGCTTGTTATTTTTTAGAAGAAAAAAAAAAGACCGGATTGGTTCGGCCGAGTCAAACAATTTATGGTCGAAAATCAGTTGAATCGGCCCTCTAGTTTATGGACTTATAAAAAAATAAGTCACGCAAAGTTTGAGATATCTCAGAGGATGCGAATTCCTCAACATGTGGGGAAGTGACATTACGGAAGAAGGATGGTTGGTTTATGGGCTTCTATTTCAAGCCCAATATAGTTGGGCTAGAATGGCCATATTCATATTGGTTTGTACGTGTAATTATCCCAATAAAGTTGAACTAGAATTATCCATGTATGATATTTAAAGTAACTGCTTTCATAGTGTTTTAGTTATATATACAACAGTAGAATCCAATAAATTAATTCGATTAGTAGTAGATAGTTTTAATTGCTGTCGCTAGCTTATTCAATGCATACCTACGGTGCCAATTGGATGACAGCAGTGTACCAATAAAATTCATTGGGCCTGTTATCCAGTGCTAATGTGCTACTGTAATACATTCATATACTAATTAAAACACATCATTTGACTTGAACTCGAAGAATAAATAAAGTATACTAGCATCAAATCATTGTAATAAACGACAAGTCATTCAATCATGCATATTATACAAAATATATATTACATCAGATTAAAAGCATCACACCACATTAAAATATGAAACTAACCACACACAATTAAAACAAAAAAATAAAAAATAAACTTCATTGCGGAGAAAATATAATTCACTCCAACGCAAATTAAACCATTCATAAGAAAACAAGATCTCACAAGCCATAAATTTACAAACATCATGGAATGGTACTATTAGGATCAATAATTCCTGCATGGTATAAAAGAGCCCATAAATGTGTGATGAACTCTCCACCTGATTCCAGCAACCTCAAATGCTCTGCAGCTTTTCCAGATGGAGCAAGAAAGATGATGAACTCCGACCAAAAATCTGCCATAATCTTCCAGCGATGGGCATCGTCCGATATCTCCATTAATTCCCTTCCCAGCTTCACTGCCTTATTTATCACTCTGTTGCCACTATCTTCCACATTCATCATCAATTTATACTTATCTTCGAAACTTTTTGCTTCATGGAAGAACTCTTTGGTCTCCGAGAGAATTGTCCGAAAAAATAGTTTTAACGAGAAAATACTTTCCGGTAGCATGTTGGGAAGAAAAACCATTAAGTAAGCGCAGTACTTTGACAAGTGGTTGGCAACTGAGTGGTGAGGTTCTATTGATTCGATGTTTCCTCCATCTTTTACTGGATGGATATCACATAAGCTGGTAGCTATGTGCCATACTATTAGGGTATGGAATTCTGTTTTGAGAGTGCATGTCCATGCTAGATTGTTATAACTGTTCCTCTGTAACGAAGCAACTCCATTCGTCGGATAACTGTTTAGTAATCGAAGAGAGACGAGGATTTCTCTCTTCACATCTGGGGACAATGCAACTGCTTTATCTTCTTTCATCCCTCTTGGAGCTACTTTGCCTGGTGACCCCCAATTCGAAGAGCTCACACATGACAGGCCATGGTATCTGTTGTAATTTTTCAGTAAAGAGTATTGTCCGATTCTATTGTTTAGAGATCGCGGGGTCTTCCATTTGCAAGGAAGAGCTAATACCTATGGCAATATTAGAAAGTATAAAAGGCACCTAATTAATTTTGTTGCTAACTGATCAAGTTATTAAAATATGCAGATAGATAGATAGATATATTGGTAGGCAGGTACAGTACCTTATAATAAAAGGATTGGTGATGCAGCATCCGACTTTTTACATGTCGACAAATCAGTATGACTTTTGTCCAATCAGAAAATACGTAGGACAGAGTTTCCAATGCCTCCATGACTGTGATCATGATGAGGAGAATGTTTGTTATGGTATAATCAATGTTGTAGTGGTGGTGTTTGCTCCTTAGGTAGTCGGCTTGAGGATCATCATGCCTCAGGAATGCCTTATATGAAATCCACACAGATACTCCAAACATCCCGGTAAGTAAAATCATATGTATTATTGGAAGGCCAATTGCAAATATAACAGGATACCTTGTATAAAATAAATCACGGAGAAAACCAATCTCCATTCCAATTACCCTATAAACCCTATCATCATCATCGCCTGAGAGAAGCCCATCAAATACAAGTCGCCTTGTCTTCTCTTGTTTAGCTTCTGCTGCCGGATAATTAAAATACTGTCTTTTGAGCAACTTGAAAAAGGCAAACGACAGGCATACATCCTTTAGCCTATTGTCTGTGTCGATCGAGGGGTCTAGAAGCCGCTCATTGCAGCTCCAAACCTTCTCCAATGTGACAACACCTTCTGGCAGCTCGATATTTGCCCCGTACTCTGGGCCTTCGATTTTTGCCTTGATTTGCCCTTCACCCATCACAAGGTATTTGTAGCCTCTCATGCTTGTAGGATCTATTTCTTCTTTTGGTTTTAGTTCATGCTCAATCTTCATATAATCAGCTACCAGTTTTGAATTATTGAGACCATAAACTCTCTTCACTACCTTGTGAGATACAAGCCGAAGTGAGAACTTGACAAGTAAAAATGACCAAAGAATCAAAAGCGGGTTGCGGTATCCTGTGTCTTCATTGTTTCTATTTATGAAAACACCGGCATAAATAGCGTTAAACAAGGGGACAGACTCGCGTAAGAGCCAGACAGTGCCCGGAGAAGAGGCAGTCGAAATGGTGATGACATTATCATATGCGATGGTAAGTACCACCAACCAGATCAAATATAGATCGTTGTTGTATGGGGCTGTTGATAATTGACTTGCACAAATACTGACCAACCAGGTGAGTGGATGATCTACCAGCTGTATTAACTTCTCTAGAATCCAGTTTTTGTGCCACAGCCGGAACCTTGTAACAGCGATGAAGTAATTCACAAACAAAATAAGTGCCGTTACGCAAGTGAAGCTTGCAGCCAGTATCTTACGAGCTTCGTCACTATACCCATTGGAAAGCTCCGCTGGAGGTGGAGCGGTTTGATTATTCATTCTTTGCTACTTTAGTGTGTTGTGTGTGTTTCTCTGGGTTTGGATAGTTGGGTTGTGTGAATCTACAGAGGCATATATTCATGCATATAGGAAAAAGATTGGGCGGCGCGCAAGTTGCTTTATAAATACAAAACTTATCAATCATTGCTTGGGCTTCAAATTTTGACTTTCGAAATATGCATCACTGGTTTGTCTCGTTCATAATAATTCTCATATAAAATTTTGAGAAAATTGGTTATTTGTCACTCCAAAATTTTCAAATCTAAAAAATGGCATCACAAAACTATAAATCTGAAAAATATCACTCTAAATTTAGTTAATTCTTAAATTTGCCACAAATACACAATTTTTATACTTTTTTTATTAAAAATTAACTTAAAAATACAGTTTTGAGATACGTATTTTTGTATTTCCCTATATACCCTTCAGACCCCTCATTATACGTATCTCAAAACTGTATTTTTCAGTTATTTTTTAATAAAAATAAGTATAAAAATTGTGTATTGGTGGCAAATTACCAATCATTGTGTATTTATCATATTCTTAAAAATTGTCAAGGATCGATTTTTAGGAGTCAGGTTAAATTATTGTCAAGGAATTTGCCACAAATTTGTTCAGACCAACTCGTTAAATTACCTAGCTCTTCAGTTTGAGGCAAATTAGAATGCAATATTTTTCTGGATAGTGATTCCTTGACAATAATTTAACCTGACTCCTAAAAATCGATCGTTGACAATAGTTTGAAGGGGTTATTACTTTTTACCAATCATTGTGTATTTATCATATTGTTAACAATTGCATTGTGTTTCTTCACTAGTCTGTTAAATATTTTCTTGATGAATTTAAACAAAAAAAGTACACTTTGACTTGGAAGCCTCAAAAGAAAATTGCTGCCTATGGCAATTTAGAATTATATTTAGAAACATAATTAGTTATTGTCAAAGATTATTGAATTAGCCGGATGAATAGTCTATAAATATCTATAATATGTATCAAGTCCATCTCGGCTGGAATTTCAATATTATTTCACTTTAAATATGTGTTCATTTGCACTGGAAATAATGTTGGACCGGGAAAGATAAATATGATTTAATAATTTATCGACACCAACCACTACATGCTAAGAGTTAGGGGTGTCAACGGCTATGGTAAGGGGTCGGGTGGAAGCATTTTCATACCCGTATTCGTTATAAATTGTTCTTACCTGTACCCGCTATAAATTATTTTACCCGTACCCTACCCTTACCCGTTATGGTTCTCGGATAACGAAACGGTAGCGGGTAAATAACGGGTAATACTAATATAATAATTATTTTTTATTATTTATTAAATAAAACAATAAAATATATACATTCATTTACATATGCATATGCATAGTACTTTATTGAAAAAAAAATCTTATTATGCTAAGTGCAAGTAAACTAATTAAAATACTCTTTTCAATGCCTATTAATATATATATAATATATATATAATTTTTTTTTATAATTATCTAATCGGGTAACATATACGAAATAGACTTTACCCGTACCCTTATCCATTTAGATAACGAAAAAATATATTTATCCGTACCCGTCTTATCGGATACGGTACGGATCAGGTAAGTGGATAAAAGGGTGCCATTGACACCCCTAGCTACTAAGAGTAGCTTTCGATATTGGTTGTATTGAGAGTTTCTTATTAATTGACCAAGAATTGAACAACTGATTCTTCTTGCCATACAGGAATATATATCATGATCCTCCAAATTGTCATTTGAAGCATCATTTCAATTCGTGTTATAGTTATACTCAAGGAGTTGAACTGGAAAATTTAGATTGAAGGAACTGAAATATTAAATGTAAAATGTGTGGTATTGAGATATACACTCAAGTCTTCACAATCACAAAGAAGAATTCCAATAACCACTTTGATACAAACAAACATTTAATATTTTATATATAAAGGGAATAAAATATGACATTATAAACTTTAGAGAAAAAATATGTAATATTTAATTTTTTTTAGGGGATACAAGCTCGAAATCCCCCCCCTCGCACATAGACACACAGACACACAAAAAAAAAAAACCAATTTTTGCAGAGTTTCGGTTGGAAAACGTTCTTGACCTATATAATCTGGAGCGGATTTAATGAAGATATATATGCATATTAAATTCTTTTAATCATGCATGCATATTTTAAATTTAATGGAATTTAGATTTAAAAAGTTTTTATAGGTTACAGTCCCCTTTATAAAATATTAAATGTTTGTATTTAACGTTTCAGTTCTTCCAATCTATTTTTTTTAGTTCAAGAAGAATTAGTTGTAAGATCCTTGGGCAATTAATAAGAAATTCTCTGGTTAACAAAGGATGGCATTTGGTTAATAGATGTAGTCTATGTAAGAGGCATGCAGAATCGGTACGCCACTTGTTTAGCACATGCCCGTTCACGGTACTGGTAAGAGAAGAACTTAAAAGAATGCATCCGGAGTTGGGGAGATGGGTGAACTTCATGCAAGGCAAATACCGGACAACAATGTTGAACTCCAAAATACAAATGATAAAGAGAACACAGTTGGCAACGGTATTCATCGTATGGAAAGAAAGGTGTAGGCGAATATTCCAGGATGTCCAAAAAACGGAGGTGCTGATAGCTTGGGAAATTCTTAATGAAGTTAGAATTTGGTACCCAGAGAGATGAGGCTATACGAATAAGGGCTGTCTGTTATCTTGCATTTATTTTTCTTCTTCTTCTTTTTTTTTTTTTTCTTTTTTTTTTTTTTTTTTGTAAATATCTCACGTACATAAACTTTTATTACACCTTTGGTGTAAAATTAATGGAATTTGGGGGCTGGATCCGCATGTTTCTCCTTCAAAAAAAAAAAAGAAATTCTCTATCAATCCAACCAATAAGTCAGCGGGAATTATTAAATCATATTTATATTGCCCGGTCCAATATAATTTCCAGTGCACATGAAGACATATTCGAAGTGAAATAATATTGAAATTACAGTCAAGATGGAGTTCACACATATTATATATAGGTAATTGTTGGAAATAACGGATAATAGATCCGTTGGCTATATAGCCGTAAGAATAAAATAGGCTAATAGAGCCATTGGAAATAAATTAAGAGTAATAGAGCTGTTGGAATTAAAAGTTGTATATATACTTGTTGTAACTTGTGAGAATAAGATATATACACAAAATATTCACTTCCTTTTAATAAACATAATCTTGTTCCTTTGTCCGATAAATTCAACATGGTATCAAAGCGATTCTGAGAATCCAATAACAATATCCGATAAAACTCTAAGCTTCCGATAAAAATACCCAATAACTCGATAAAGCTCTAAGCCTTCATTTTCTTCTCAATAAAATCCAAAAATGTCTCCTAACCTTAGAAATCGCCAAAACCACCCCGATAGATGTATTAATTGCAAAAAAAAGGATCACACTCGAGACCGGTGTTGGTTCTTATATCCTCCTCTCGAACCGAGGGGTTGGAAAGTGGCGGAGAAAAAAAGAATGGATAAGTCCAATGGATGTACAAGCGGGTCAAATGGGTCTGGAGATCAAATGCTACAATTTCTCCAACAACTTATTGTGTGGCTTGCTAATCAAAATCAAAGTTCTAGCTCATGTGGTATTGTATCTCACTCTCAAAATTCTAATTTATTTGATCAAATAATCATAGATAGTGGTGCTACCGATCACATGTTTGGAAATGAAAAATTTCTTACTAATATGAGGTTGACCAAAAATAACCATTATGTAAAAGTGGCAAATGGTATGAAGGAAAAAATAAATTATGTAGGTGAAATTGATATTTGCAACAAAAAAAATTAATAATGTATTATTTGTAAAAACTTTTCCTATAAATTTACTATCGGTAAGACAATTAACACAAGAGTTTAATTGTGATGCAATTTTTTCTTCAAAAAATGTTATATTTCAAGAACGGAAAACCGGAAAAAAGATTTGTGAAGGATTTCTTGAAAATGAACATTATCTTTTAGATCAAAAATCTTTTTTTTTGTACTATTACAAAATCTATAAATTTTGACATTTGGCACAAGAGACTTGAGCATCCCTCCGATAAAATTTTAAATAGTATTTTAGATTTTTCAAATTTCAAATGTATTAATTGTAACATATGTAAGTTGGCAAAACAAACTAGACTTCCATTTTCACTTTCTAATAGTAGAAGTGAAGCCTCGTTTGATTTAGTCCACTTCGATGTATGGGGTTCGGCCCCGATTAATTCTTATAATGGATTTAAATATTTTGTTATATTCATTGATGATTTTTCTAAAGCTATATGGTTATATTTACTCCAATCAAAAGATGAAGTATTTAATTGTCTTCAAGAATTTCTATGCCTTATAGAAACTCAATTTAATACTAAACTTAAAATCTTTAGATCCGATAATGGAACATAATTTGTAAATAAAAATTTCACAACTCTTTTTAAAGAAAAAGGAATTATTCACCAAACTACATGCATAAACACTCCTGAACAAAATGGAGTATCGGAAAGAAAAAATAGACATTTATTAGAAATGACACGTGCATTATTATTTCAAAATAATGTTCCAAAAATATATTGGTCAAATGCCATCCTTTGTGCTACACATCTAATTAATAGGCTATCTAGTGCTACTTTAAAAAATAAAAGTCCAACCGAAATTATTTACCAACAAAAAAAGAATTTTGATTATTTGAGAGTTTTTGGTTGTGTATGCTTTGTTAAAATTAAAAGAAATGATAAATTGGATTTTGTTTCAACAAAAACTATTTTTTTTGGATATTCATCCTCTAAACAATGTTACAAGTGCTATGATCCAATTAATAAAAAAATATTTATATCTAGAGATGTGATATTTTGTAAAGATGAACCGTATTTTAAAAATAGTGAGATAACCAAAAAACCACATGAAAATAACCAAGCTAGACTGATAATATCTCTCTTAGATTTCATACCAAATACGGATTATGAAATTGAGGCCGATAACTATGAAGAAGAGATAAATAATGATAATGATGATGATGATGATGATGATGATGATGATGATGATGACGATGATGATGATGATGATAATAATAATAAGGAAGAAGAATAAAATATTATGGTACGAAGGTCCATAAGAATGCGTCAATCATCTATCAAACTTAGAGACTATATAACTAATGCGGTACAATATTCTATACAAGACTTTGTATCATACCAAAATATCTCACCCGAATACCATGCATTTCTTGCTTCTATTGAGAAAGAAAGTGAGCCAAATAGTTCCCAAGAGGCAATAACAAATCCGGTATGGTGCAAAACCATGGAAGAAGAACTAAAAGCCCTTGAAAAAAATGAAACTTGGGTAATTGTTCAATTACCAAAAAATAAAAAACCCGTTGGTTGTAAATGGGTATACAAAATCAAGTTTAATAGCGATGGTTCCATCGAACGATATAAAGCACGATTAGTAGCCAAAGGATATACCCAAACCTATGGTATAGATTATAATGAAACATTTGCACCGGTGGCAAAGATGAATACCGTTAGAATTTTATTTTCGATTGCAGTAAATAATGGTTGGAATTTATACCAAATGGATATAAAAAATGATTTTCTTCAAGGAACACTTGAAGAGGAGGTGTATATGACATTACCACCGGGCCATAAAATGCAAAATATTTCTAATATAGTTTGTAGGTTAAATAAGTCAATTTACGGATTGAAGTAATCTCCTCGGGCATGGTATGACAAACTTAGCTCATATTTAATATTATGTAATTTTAAAATTAGTAGTGCCGACCACTCATTATTCACTCATTATTCACCTAATAATCACCGGAAACAATTTAGAGGAAATTAGAAAAATTAAATCACAATTGAAAGGAAAATTCGACATCAAAGACCTAGAGTATTTAAAATATTTTTTAGGAATAGAGGTAGCTTTCTCGAGTAAATGTCTTTTTATTTCACAACGAAAATATACCTTAGATTTGCTAAAAGAAACCGGTAAACTAGGTTGTAAACCGGCCTCTACACCAATAGACACCAAATATAAATTAAATACCGAGGATGGTGAACCTTTAGAAGACATAACCCAATTTCAAAGACTTGTAGGGTGATTAATTTATCTTATGGCAACACGTCCAGATATTTCTTTTTCAGTGAATCAAGTTAGTAAGTTTATGCATGCACCAAGAACGCCTCATTTAGAGGCCACAAATAGAATATTAAGATATTTAAAAAAGAATCCAGGAAAGGATATAAAAATGACGAATAATAATTTTAATGATCTATGTGGCTATTCCGATACAGATGGGCTGGTAGCTTTGATAGAAAATCCACCACCGGCTTTTGCACATTTGTAGGCAGGAATTTAGTCCCATGGAAAACCAAGAAGTAAAATGTCGTAGCTCGATCAAGTGAATTAATATGGATCAAGCAATTGCTTAAAGACATGGGCATCAAATGTGATCAACCCATAAAGATGTATTGCAATAATAATTCCGCTCGACATATCGCATCGAATCCGGTGTTTCATGAAAGGACGAAACACATAGAAGTAGATTGTCACTTTATTAGAGAAAAAGTCCAAGCGAAGAAAATTGAAACGCCATTTGTACGAAGTGAAGAACAATTGACAGATATATTCACAAAAGGACTAAATCGAAGGCCATTCGAAGATAATAATCGCAAGTTAGGACTAATCGACATCTACGCGCCTAACTTGAGAAGGTTGTGTTGGAAATAACGGATAATAGATCCGTTGTATATAGCCGTTAGAATAAAATAGGCTAATAGAGCCGTTGGAAATAAATTAAGAGTAATAGAGCCGTTGGAATTAAAAGTTGTATATATAGTTAGTTGTAACTTGTGAGAATAAGATATATACACAAAATATTCACTTCCTTTCAATAAACATAATCTTGTTCCTTTGTCCGATAAATTCAACAGTAATTAATTATAGACTAGGCTTTCGGCTAATTCAATAATCTTTAATTGGCAATACTTTAATTTTCTAAATGGAATTATAAACTGCCATAGGCAGCATTTTTTTTTTTGAGGGTTCTAAGTCAAATTGGATTAATCTGGATAAAGTTACTCCATCTATTTAAGCAGATTAACTAATTACTTTGCATGTAGAGTACACTGTCATAAGAAAAGATTCATTTCTTAATAGCATACTTTTTGTTGTGGATTAATTTAAGTCATTAGTTAAGCAGTAAAACGAGACATAAAATAGGTGGAGTAAGATGAAATAAGCAACTTATCATTCTGAAATTTAAGTTGAAACCAAACATGACATTTGAAAAATTAGAAAAGGTTATTAGAGCTTTAATGGATAATTGATTTTATCTTTACAATATACAGTTGTCATTTTATCAATCCAACCAAGCAATCTCGAAAGCTACTTGGAACGTTCCAGTTAGCGGGAATTAATTATTAAATCATACTTATATTGCCCGGTCCAATATAATTTTCAGTGCACATGAAGACATATTCGAAGGGAAATAAATATTGAAATTCCAGCCGAGATGGAGTTGACACATATATTATAGTTATTTATAGAGTAGTCATCCGCTAATTCAATAATCTTTGACAATGACTAATTATGTTTTTATATGGAATTTTAAAATGCCATAGGCAGCAAAAAAAAAATTTAGGTTTCTGAGTCAAAGTCTACTTAAATTATTTTTTCTCAATCAAGAATATATTTAACAGACTAGAGAAGAAACACAATGCACAATTGCTAAGAATATGATAAATAAACAAAAAAAAAATTATATTTGTGTAAGCAACTACATGTCTACATTCCCATAGAAGTTAGGAATCTGACTCTGCTATTTTTTTTAGACAAAAACAGAGTTCTGTTTTTCCAATCTCAACCATTCAAAATTTTCTATTTACATATCTCGATAAAGAAACTTTTTCATGCATAAATCTCAAAAAATTTGAATTGTTGGAATCGGAAAAGCAGAATCCTACTTTTCTCTGAAAAAAAGCACCAGAGTCAGATCCTAGAAGCTAGCGCTGCACACATCAAGCTAACCATAAGTGCGCTGCAAATAAAAAAAAAATTCAAAATATTGCCCAGTTAAATCATTAAACTTCTCACTGTCGAAATTAATTTGAACTATATTATGGTTATAAATTAAGATGTGAAGCTAGTAAACAGGTTAGTTTACGCTTCAACTATCAGGCGAGAAGTAAAATATATATAAATAAAATAAAATAAGATACTAGTTAATTCAGAGCAATTTACTTAGGGGTGTAAACGGATACGGATAATCCGCTCCGAATCCGCTTATTATCCGTATCCGGATTAAACGGATACGGATACTTGCGGATACGGATACGGATACGGATAATTCCGTGAGGATATAAACAAAGCGGATATCCGTATATTCGGATCCAAAATTTAATCTTTCAGACGCTTTCAATTCATTTTACCCTTGCGAAATTCTCAAAAAACATACATATTCGTTTAAGTCCAAGAATCTTGGTAAAAAAATCATATAATCTATTAGGATAATGGATTGGTTCTCTGAACCAATAAGCAATTAGTCATGCATAATCATCACTGTGCAAACTTAAAAAGTCTATTAAATTTTTGTTAATTTAGGTGATCAAATTAGATAATTTAAAATTATGAAATTTGGTAGAATTACTCAATATCCGACAATTATCCGCTCTGTATTCGTATTCAAATCAATATCCGTGGATTATCCGTTCCGTATCCGTATCCGTTTAAGACGGATATGGTTTTCAATTTTGATATCCGTTTACTATCCGTATCTGCTTGTTGAAAAACGGATAAGAATATAGTATTAGCATTATCCACTCCGAATCCGCTCCATTTACACCCCTAAATTTACTTCATCTATTTAAGCTTATTAACTTATTATGTGTAAAGGGCCCTCTGTTATTGGAGAAGATTCATTTCTTAACAACTTACTCTTTGTGGATTATTATAGTGAATAATTGTATAGCGCCTGTGGAGTCATTCCCGCACCATCCACGCGGACTCCAAAAAAGAAAGCCGGTCCTACTAACTAACTAATCTAACGAGAGTTATTGACTAATTGAGGGCAATAAATGCGTAACGTATTTGTATTTTTTTTATCTCTTTCTTAAGGAAAGTTGATATTTATTTAAGAGATGCTCCAACTAAAAAATAAAATTATTCTAAAAATTAGTGTTTAATTCTGTAATTAAAATTATATTTTTATATGAAATTCAATTTGGAAAATTTTATAAATTATTTAAATTAAAGACTTACATTTCTAAAGTTAAATATTAACGTTCGTAAAGTTAAATACTAACATTCCTAAAGTTAAATACTGATGTATATAAAGTTAAATACTAAGATATATGATGCTAAATATAATTCATGCAACTTATTTATAAGTTTAGATATTAATACTTTTAACTTTAAAGATAAATACTAACTTTCATAATGTTAAATACTAACGTTCCTAAAGTTAAATACTAACATTCCTCAAGTTAAATACTGATGTGTATAAAGTTAAATACTAAGATATATGATGCTAAATAGAATCCATGTAATTTATTTATAATTTTAGAGATTAACTTTTGACTTTAAAGATAAATACTAATGTTCATAATATTAAATACTAACATTTATAAAGTTAAATACTAATGTGCAGGGACGATACCAAATTATTTTGTCATTTTTTGCGGGGACAAAGATTGTGTCGTTGTTGGACGCGGACGGTTAATACTCCAAGAAATAGAGTTAAATACGTGTCCAATGCACTATTAATACACTAAAGATTGAAGTTAAATACTGCAGGAAATTTCAATCATCAAATGTTGGAACCTAATTTTTTTTACTTTTAGTGCAGGAATGTGCGGGAAACAGATATTTTTATTTTTTGCGGGGACAAAGATTGTGTTGATGTCAAACAGACGGTTAATACTCTAATGAATAGAGTTAAATATTTGTTCGATGCACTATAAATACACTATAGATAGATGTTAAATATTGCGGGAAATTTAAATACTCATAGGATCGGAATCTAATTTTTTTTTGTCTTTTAGTGAGGGGATATGGGGGGATGGTGATGCGGAGACAGTTATCCGGATTCTAATATAAATTATTACTTAAGCTGCTTAACGAAACTTTAAATATGAGGAGTATGATGATATAAGAACCTTATCCTCCTTAAAATTAAGTACCAACCAAACATGCTGTTTGTATTTTTTTCTCAAAAAAAATTAGACAGTAAAAATATTAATTGAATTGAATTGACTTATTTAGAATTTTATGGGATAATTATTGTTATCTTTACAATATGCAACGCTATTTTGTTTTTATAGTTGATGTGCTGCATAAAGTCAAAACTAGTCTGTTAAATTCTTTACCCATAAAACATACTATCGTTGAAAATAGCAACAAAAATGGAAAGAAAATGTGTGATGCATTTTTAACCAATTTTTGGTATGCATCGGAAAAAACACAAAATAAGAAGAGAAATAAGAAAGGGGTTCAATATGCAAATATTCACTTGTTGCTATGTGTATGTGGATAACAGTACTATTTCATTAATAAAAAAAAGAAAAAAAAGTAGAAAGCAATATGTATCTTCGATACGTTGGTCAATATTTATAATATACTCTGCAAATTTAAAGATATATATAAAATAACTGTCACCGAAAGTTACTGATAAAATTATTATTCTCAAACGTACGTATTACTATATTATGGACGAAAGTATCCTACGTTTTTTAACATTTTTATCCACACAAATACTCGCATGTTTTTTCTGAAAAATGCCATTACAAAAGTACAAAACTATAAATCTGAAAAATACCACTCTAAACTTAGTTAATTCTTAAATTTTCCACAAATACACAATTTGTATACTTATTTTATTAAAAATTAACTGAAAAATACAGTTTTGAGATACGTATTTCTGTATTTCTCTATATACCCTTCAGACCCCTCATTATATGTATCTCAAAACTTTATTTTTCAGTTAATTTTTAATAATAAAAAAATATAAAAATTGTGTATTTGTGTCAAAATTAATAATTAACTAAGTTTATAGTGGTATTTTTCAAATTTATAATTTTGTAATGACATTTTTCAAATTTGAAAATTTTGAAGTGCCAAATAACTAATTTTTTCTAGTATTAATTGCTCGGGGCAGATTTTGAAGACGAGATATGTTCCGACGCTGTTTGGAACAAATCTGTCCACATATAAAATATCATACTATAAAGTGGTTCAGCTATGATCCCACGCCCTTCGAATCAAATCTGCTCTCTTTTATAATTAATTACAACGTTCGCATTTTATAATCAAATCTGCTCTTTGGAGTTTCTAAACTGAACGGCTAATTATATTGTGAATCGAAACTTTACTGGATTATTTGTAAATAAAACGAATTTTATAAATTATTTGCGGAAAACACATGAAAAAATGTGTTTTGGTGTTTTTTGCTCCCTTGTAGAACTGAATCATTCCCTATTATAGCTGAATTTATTTGGTACTATGCTCTTGGTATTAATGTGTTACTATATATATATATAGCAGTCCAGCAATGGATAACAAAAGTTTTATTTAAATTTCAAACTCACTCCCATTGAGGCATTGATACATAGCTGTCATCAAACTGGCACCGTAGTTTTACTAGGGACAGCAATCAAAACTATTTTCCTATTAGTATTATTTGATTCGAACGATGGTCGATGGGTATAAATAATAAAAGGTATAATTTTATAAATGGTAGTGAGGTTGAAATTCAAATAAATATATTATTTATAAACATTAAATATGAGTTAGAAAATTAAATCTCTATTTTCTCATCTCAATAGAAAAATAATATAAAAAGAGAGTAATACGACGGGTACAGACCAACATTGATTGGCCCATGTAGCCCAAATATATTGGGCTTGATGATAGAAGCCCATAAAATAACCATCCTTCTTTTCCACAGATCACTCCCCCACGTGACTAGTGTTTGAAAAAAAACTGCACGGTCCAAAACCGGACCGGACCAACAGTGGACCAAACCCGGACCGGACCGGGATTCAAACCCAGTGTGGACTGGACCGTTCAAATTGACAGCAATATAAATCCTTTACTATTTTATCAGCTCCAACATTGACAGCAATATACTGTACAACCCTGGAACAAAGGTTTCAACCACACTACGCTTCTTCCAGGACAGAAAAGTGCTGATCCTCTATTCTAGTTTTGCAATTGAGACCTTCCAAGAGGAATTGTCATATCTCGAACAATTTTGACAACAATACCCACAGTAGATTCGGCTACGAAATTGTGTGGGTGCCGATTGTTGATCGGAACACCGTCATCGATGAGAAGAAGTACAATGCGATAATCTCCAAAATGCCATGGTATTCACTGATATACGAGGCAGTATTGCAAGTGAATCGCGGCTTGGTTCACTTGCTTCAGAAGGATTGGGGATTCACCGGGAAGCCGATGTTAGTGGCTCTGGATGAGAGCGGACAAGTGGTGCGTCAAAACGCATTGCTCATCCTACACCTGTATGGTGAAGAAGCATTCCCTTTCACACCAGAGCATGAGATCCAGCTTCTCACAAAGATTTCCAGGGGAAAGCAATTCCTGCTTGTACAAATTGACGCAACAGTATCTCAATGGGTATGTACCGAATAATTTAATTCAGATAATTATATTTGTTGAGAGATTGAAATTACATAGCCTCAATTGCTATGTTTTGGAAAAAAAGAAAAAGAGATTATACTTTTCAGATAATTATATTTGTCAAGAGAACTAGTATTTAATCTAGTAGCAAACATACATGTATAGTTTCTATATGGGAGGTCATGGATTTGAAACTCATAAAGTGGAGAAATCCTCTATAATATATATAAGAATAATTATTTTCATCCCCACGCTACAGTACCCGCACTGTATCCGCATTGTACATTAAATGCATGATGTACTATGGTCCCCACTAATTACTTAGTCTCCCTATTTTCAGTCCTCACACTCGTCCAGCGTCAGCCTTTATAAATATAAATACTTGCAAGATAAGAAATTGATACTTACAAAATAATATATTAATACTTGTGGTGTCACTTGATATGATCACTCCCTTTTTCAGTTTCTAATGGTCCCCGCGTCAACATTCCTTAAATGAAGTAATGGGGACCCCGCATTCCTGCATCAACCTTCCATAATCGTCCCTGCGTCAATTTTCTTCTAACAAACATAGTTGACCACATAGATGTAAATACTCCAGTGCATAAATATAAATCCTTTTATTATTTGATATTAATACTTTCAGATGTTATATAGTGTAATATATTCATATGTAAAAAACACTTGCAACATTTATCTAACAAAAATAGTTAACCACATATGTATAAATACTACAATAATTAGGTATAAATACGTGGAGTACTTGATATCAATACTTTTAGATATCATCCAGTGTCATGTGTAAAAAATACTGCAAGTGTAGGTATAAATACTTGTTTGACGACGAGCTCGAAAGTACGTCATCATGAATCTCATTTGAAAGAGAAAATTGTGTAGAAGACGTTAGTGGTTTTAGATTTGCAAAATTCCTCACAGATCGTCAGAAATATTGACGAAAATGAACGGAGAAAAAAAAACCCACCTCAAAAAACGTGTATGGTCCCTCATCTAGTTTGAGTGGTACCCGCCATACATTTATGGCGCTGGTATGTTTGAGAAATATAGATGAGAAAATAATTATTTACGTAAAAGTTGTTCATCTCATAGATATAAATATTTCAGTTCATAGGTATAAATACTTCCGTGTATAGATCTTAATACTTTGGAAAAAAAAATTCAGTTCTGCAGATTTTGCGGTCCCCCCAGTTGTTATGATAGTTATGGAAGTTATGGTGCGGGTACAATGCGGGTACTGATATCAGCTTCCTATATATAAATAGAATTTTGAAAAAGAGATTATACTTTTCAGATAATTATATTTGTCAAGAGAACTAGTATTTGATCTAGTGGCAAAGATACATGTATGACTCCTATATAGGATGTCATAGATTTGAAACTCACAAAGTGGGAAAATCCTCTATAATATAAATAGAAGTTTGAAAGAAGCTAGTAGGCTAGACATTAGGAGTGGAACTAGAAAATTTTAATAGGATGACTCAAAATTAAAATGCATAATTGTAATGAGTGAGATTTGAATTCAAAACCTCTTAACTATAAAATAGAGGTTTGACCACTACACTACAACTAAATATTTGTTATTTATTGATGGTGGCCAGACTATATAAAAAAATTTAAAAAGCTAAATTCAATTAAATACTTATATGTATAATTAAAATTTTAAAATTATAGAAGTTACTTATGTTTCCGGCTAAATATCCACATTTCATTTTTTTTTTTTTTTTTTTTTTAAATAGCCTGCATGCAGTATTCCCACATAATGAATCACGTTGGCAATAACCAATTACATTACATTATATATAATCATGAAACGGAAGCATCACGTACGCCCCATCTATACATCCCATCAAAATTTGGCAGTTTTCAATATATTTCTTTAATATTAACCGCTAACGTGTGTTACATTGTCCCTTTCTGCTTTTTCCTAAAAGGAAAAGAAAAGAAAAGAATTAAAAACAAAACAAAACAGGGGTCGGTCGCTTTCTTTTTTAGAGAAAAATAGTGGTCCCTTTGTTAATAACTATAACAGGTGTCTTTTGTTGCTATAAATAACATTTACGCATGCATTAATTGCCACGCTTGCATTGCTTTGCTCTCCCATTTACGTCCCATTTATTGTTTTCAAATTAATTGATTGACTAATAATACAGAACAAGATCCTCACAATTGACAATCTAACAAAAAAATAAATTGGTGTTTAGTCAACATGTGCACATATTCAATGTCGACTGTCACGAAAATGATATATACATGCATTGGTGGTCACAATATTCACTCTGAGAATGTCAAAAACATACCGTCTCAATTTTAGGCCTGCTAATGAGGTAGAAATTGCAAATGGGAAAAAGACAAATATTTGAGTTAATTATCAGGTAATATTCCAATACACCGAAAAACATTCAATAATTTTAATCTCCATAATCAGTATAGAAATATCGAAGAATTCACACCTCCAGCTCTCAATTATTACAATTAAATTAATTTAATAAATTTGGTAGTAAAGCCAAATGTTGAACATTAATTTTTTATTTCTGCCTTTGTTATTCGACGATTGATATCAATTCAAATATTTTCTTAACTAAAAAGATGGTGATGTACTAGAGTAAAATTCTATCCCAATGACAAAATTATAAAAAAATTAATGGGAGGTGCAGATGTCGTTGTGCGAACATGGCATACAAGGGGATCCAGTGATAGTTTCAATTATTACAATTAAAATAAATCATCTGTCAAATCCATGTCCCATAAGTCAAAATATATTTCTCCATTTTAAATAAAAAAATTGTAATATATTTCATGGTAACAATTAATTTGCAACATTGTATCGATTTATTTTCTTAATTAACCCTGCGTAAACTCGTTTACATTTTATATCATGTATACAAAAATTACAAAAAAAAATAAAAAGAAAATTGTAAAAAAAAAAAAAAAAACTTATCCCACAGCATGCATTTTCTGTAATTAATTGATTATCTCTAATCTTTTATCGGCCTTGCTTGAAATCCTCCTTCCTTGCTCTTCTCCAATGAGTACGGCATGTAAGTCCCCAAGATTTTGTCCCATGTCACGAAGAATGGTTGTGAGAAGTTGTACTTGGTCCCATACAACTGGTGGTGCACATCGTGGTACGCACTGTTGTTCGCGAAGAATATATGAAGGATGTTGATAGGCAACCATACGCCGCAGTGATCGTCGACAGTTTTAATAGTTGCAAATGAGAAGAAGAAAACTCCGACATGTGGCGTCATACCACTGGCCAGGAAGGCGAGTGCCCCGCCTATAGTATCCAATAATAGGCCTTCCAAAGGATGGTTGTAGAGCGCCCCGAAGGCATATGGCACGACCAAGGTATGGTGCTTGGAGTGGATGTGCTTGTACAAGAACTTGTTGATGTGCATGTAGCGGTGCATGAAGTATTGCCATGTATCGAGAACAAACATGGCGATGACGAATTGAAGGGCGATGATGTACAGAGGTGGATTACGTTTCGGCACACCGGTTTCATCCTTTATTAGCTGCATTTACATGTGAAAAAGTTAATCATGAGTTGCAAGAGCATATCATTACTTTCTTTATTTTGAAACAAAGCTAACTCAAATTTTCTTTCATGCCAAAAATTCGAGTTTGTAATGTCCTTTTCAAATTAAAGGGAATGCAAGAATAATTGAGCAATGCTTCAATAGCTGGTGCTGGTATAATTAATATCTAATGTGAATAACATTTAAATATATATTACAGTAAATAACAGCAGCGAGATGGCGATCTGAAATGCCTGTTGGACGAATACGCCCTTCATGACCGTCCATTTGGAGACGACATTCTTCGCATGTTCTTCGCCCTTTGTGTGCAACCGGTACTTCTCTAGCTTATCCCCGAGAATAACAAATATGCCGGAGTAGATCCAATACACCGCAATGGGTATCAATGTACCAAGTACCTCATCAGACACAGTAAATCCCATGACGAGTAACTAATATGGAGATACTGAGATACAGATATTGTATGTGATATATGAGGAGATAATATTGAAATTGTAATGGTTCAATTTGGTTTAGGGAGAGATGAGCAGTGGGGAAATTTGTGTTGCATATATATATATATAAAAGGAAATATGATGAAAAGAAGTACGTTTTGAATTTTGTAACTTGAAAGTCTAAAGTAGCATGAATATTTTTTGTCAAAACAGAGAGAGTATAATTTTTGGTCCAAGTTAAACAGCTCTGATTTCTGGTTTAGATACTTCCCCAACTAACACGACTAAAGACTGGTCAAAACAAAACAAAAGAAAAATATTCAAGTCAACTGCGAATACACGTCCAAGAAATACTGCTTATTATTTTATTAGGTCAATATATATATGATAGGTCCATTGAGCCTAGAAGTTGGAAAGCTAATTATAATGTCAATACCAATGTGCGTGATCCAACATTGTACATTATATCATTGCTATCAAACGATAGACCTTGAATCTGACCCAAGACCAACATGTGTCATTTCTTAAATTCAGATGGAGCATCTTTTTAGTTGGACATGTTTTCCGATTTGTTTTCATTTTCTATACCGTTCAATAAAAATTAAACTTATACCAATATTATATCAGAAAATTTTCGAAAGTACCACATACGTGTTATTTGCTAGCGTTTCTCGGTTTCTGATAGAAAGTGGTTTGTAAACTGTAGTGAACAGTGAAGCAAAAAAGAATAACAAAAAAAACCTACTATTAACTAATCTAGAAAGTAGTTTCTAGATCATACTAGAGAAGGAAATACGTGACACGCCGTGACGTAACGTGACAAACACGTCGTGATTTGGTCACGTGACGTACGTTATCAACTTCTTTTTTTAATGTGACGTGACGTGATGTGACCAAAATAGTAGTGGATGGTCACGTCACGCGTAGTCACGCCGTGACCATACGTGATGTATCGTGATATAAATTATTCACGTCAATTTTTTATATATTTTAATTTAAATTGTTAAAAATTTAGAAAAAAAATATTAAATTTTTTAAAATAAATAAATAATGTTGTAAAGATTATTTTTTTTAAGAAAGGTTATTGGGCATTTCATATTACTTTAAAATTTAAAATTAAAAACATTCATTAGACTAATTAAATTAGAGAAAATAAAATATTACTACATGAGTGCTAGTATCACTGAACCTACACTAAAAAAAATCTGAATACTCTATACATACCAAAAAAGTTGGATACTCTATGTTTCATACCATAACGTGACTGGTTCGCGTGACGTGACATGTAATTTTTACTTGAATGCAGACACATTACGCGAATGATCACGTCACCTGACATGCGAGTCACGTCATGTAATTGATACACGTGACGTTCTGTGACGTGACTAGTCCCGCCGTGACAAATTTTCTTCTCTAGATCAGACTATGTCATATAGAAAGAAAGATATCTTCATTCTTATATAATGCACGTAGTTGTCCTGATCCGCCAACGGCTAAGATTGAAAGATAAATTTTTAGATTTAATATCAGCTCTCCAATCACATAATCTGTCTTCTTTTGATTAAATATATCTATTTTATGTGGAGAAGTCTAAATTTAGTTAAAATATACTCGCCACACATACTGCTATATAGTTTGTCACGATTAAGAATGAATCTCTTGTTTCCTTATTCCTCCTTAAATCTATTTTTGATTCATGTAATTAAATTATTTTCTTATTTCTTCATTTTCTCTTATTCATGCATTTATAGCATATCTTATAAAATAAATAGATTCATTTTCATGTTATATTTGATCTATTTTTTTCTTTTGTTGTTTCTTTTATTGTTATTCATTGTTTGAATTTATGTTTTTTTCATGTGTGCCTTTTATTTTCATTTAATATTTTTTCTTCTTAATTTTGTGTGAATGTCAAACAAAAATATATCTTCATATTATATTCAATTTTATAATATGTTTATGTTGCAACGCACGGTCACCACACTAGTATACTATTAACTAAATAAAAGCCTACTCATAGGTAACTTAGAAATACTATTAGGTACTATAAGAACTCACCACGAAAAAAAAAGTATTCATATATATAAAAAATGATAAAAAAAATTAAGATAGTATATCTATTTATTTGTGAGTATTTCTATTGTACTGGTTAAATTTGAGTATATGAAAATTTGATTGGTATTTGTGAGTTCGTATCTGTCACTGTGTTTCTTTTTCTAGTCTCACTATAAGAATATTTTTTAATCAAGAACTTGCATATTTAAGATAAATTCATTCAAGTTCTCGAAACATTAAACTATAATCACAAAAAATAAGGAGAGAAAAAAATTATGCGGCATCTTTAATCCTTTGGAATAAAATTGATGTAATTTAATACTGATTTTGAAAACTTGAGTCGCAGGGTACTATATGGTTATATGCTTCAATTACGTGGAGCACACATTTGATTTAATTTCTTTAAATTAAATATCGAGCTCGTGAAAGATGGGCAGCATTTTTTGTATAAAATAATGTTCCCGGATCAAAACAAAGATTATAAATTTATCTTATATATAATATTGAGCTGAAAAGCATGCTTCACTATATTATTTTCAACGCATATGACGAGATTGTGACATTTGAGTTTGCTCTGAATAAAAAAGTTGTTATGTTCCACTTCTCTAAATATAATTAGAAAAATGGGACTATCCATAAAAAAAATGAAAAATAATGGAAAACAGTGAGTGATGAACTGAAAGTGAACATTTTATTGAAGAGAGCGAAGTGACAAAGACAAGAGGAAGATGGAAATTTTGGGGAATTGAAGTGACAGACGCAAGAGAAAGAAAGGGCGTCTCTTGAAAAAAAAAATATTTGAGCAGGTTGAAAGAGTGCGATTTTTTTAACTCTAGATAAGAATCATACACAGTTTCTACAATAAAAACCATGTACAAATTTTCCAACAATCGTACACGGTTTTTTTTTTTTTTTTAAGAGACCATGTGTGCAAATGTTTACAATTGTTTACAGTTTGAATCAGTTGCTTGCTTCAGCGCCCAGTATTACCCTCCAATTTTTTACTGTTGGTACCACAATTCCTCTTTTACCAGTATAGTGTTGTACCAGTGGTACCGGGTTTCCAGTTAGACTAAGTATGTGCATGTTGCTACTGTCTTGCATACCAGTGCTTTCTGGTACTGTCTTGAGTACCAGTGCTTCCTCTTTTAGCAGTATTTTACCGACTTTCGTACCAGTGAATGTACCAATACCGGGGCGGCCATTCAGATTGAATCCAACAGAAACCTGACATATATTGATTGAAGTGTTTGTAGCTCCTGTCTGGCAAAGTAAGATCTCTTGCAGCAAGGATAAATACTAGAGAAAACCAAAAGAAAAAAAAAACTTAAAAAGCTGCAAAAACCAGTAAAATGCAGTAGGCAAACCAGTAAACCAACAACTTAGATTGTTTCTCTGAACAGTGAAATAAAACACTTCAGCATCTTGTATGACGCAATTGAAGCGTGTAACTCTACTACTCATGTGCATCTTTCATGCCATATTATGGCGTTAGAGATTAAGAGTATTTCTTTGGACATTTATCGACCTGATCTGAGATCAAGAGCTTGACATAATCCAACAACATGTGTAGTGCCACCTGAGGTACTTCTATCGATAGGGAATACCTATTAAACACCATACTGATTAGGGTTAGTGGTTAATGGACATAATGAGAACAGATGATGAACCGATTCACACTCTTGTTTACACTTATGCACTGGTTCGGTATTCGCCATCCTCCTTTGTTTAGATTATCAATCGTTAAAATCCAGTTAAGTAACATTAGCCAACCAAGATCTTCATTCTCGGAATTACAATAATTTATTCAATCTTCCTAATCTCAATTTTAAATTCTGCCCATGAGTAGTATGATCCAACATCCCAAGTGATGCCCACCTTTACCAGCAGATATTGAAGAATAAAAAACATGAGCACAAAGGCTAAAGAATCTCATAAATTTAGCAAGCAACATGCGCATTTTAAAAAAAATATATAAATATAACTTAAAAAAATAATAATTACACAAAATGCACATGAAACTTGACAATTATGAAACAAATTTGAATTACACCATTCTTCCCATTAATCTAGCTAACTATTAATACAAGATGCATATTCCTTGCATTTGACAAGTGAAGTTAAAATGGAATATAGGTATAGCAATAAAATAAGTAGATAAAGTAGTACCGAATAAAAGGATGAAAATATTAACAAGTGAAATACAACAACTAATTTATTTTTTGGGAATTAGTGTTTGAAATTTGTTCTAAACTCCTATTCCAGTCCATTTCATGGCAAAAATAAAAAATAAAGAAAATAGAAAAAAAAAAAAATCCAGGCCGTTTAGGCGGTTTGAATAACAAGTACTCTGTAGTATGTACTCCCTACACCGGCCATCTCCTGACATGTGGGCCCAGCATGGAAGCCCCACATTTATTGTTCGGTCTCCAAACTTTTTGTTAAACTCTACATTAAAATGACTATAACATTCATTAACGCTCAATATTTCAAACCAGTTCATGATCCAAAAATAACAAATTGCCTAACTGTTCTCCAACCAAAATTAGCAACAAATCCCTCAAACAACCTTATATTAACAACCCCTAAATCACCTCATTCCCCCTCCTGCCCTTAATCATCTCAACATTTGCTTAATTTCTAATATATCTTTTGACAAAACACCATGGCAGGATCCCGTTCTCTCATCGTCCTCCTCCTTGCTCTTTTGGCATTTGTGGCAATCGCCGCAGTGTCTGCAGATGACTCTGGATCATCTATCACTACTCCGGTTGCGCAAAGTCCTGTGGAGGAATACGAAGGCGCTGATGCCCCAGTAGATTCTGCTACGGATGATGCTGCTGAGGCTCCTGATGCTGCCTCACTCGGTGCCCCCGTTTCATCCACGAGCGATTCCTCGACTGATAAAACACCGACCGGTACTTCCAGTGCCATTCATATGACAGGCATTGCAGTTGCTATTACAGGCTCCCTTGTTGGTTATTTCGCACTCTAAGTGCATACCCGGTGAACATGTAGGTGGTGGGTGTTTTTTTTTTATGATGGGGATAAATTTAAGATTGAGATGAATTGAGATTATGGACTATTTTATGTACTTGAGAATTTTGTATCAATGACATATATTTAAAGGAAAGAGGAATCTTTTAATGAAGGATTTGTCGATTTTCTTTCTATTTATGATATTGGGGGAGTTCAAGAGGAGTATGTTGTTATATATCTATTGCTCCAAATTTATAATTGGAACAATCTTATTCTCTGATTTCAACCATAATATTTGTCATTGATAAAATCTGCTGAAATAAGTATATTGAGTTTATTGATATCTTTATTGGTTAAGATTAAAGGATGACGATCGAACCACTAATGATTAATTATCGAATAAATTAATTGTTTATATAGAGGAGAGATCAAGTTACAACAAATTTGAATTACAACAAAATTACAACAACGGTTTTTTTTTATTTTAAAAGTTTAAACCGTCGATTCAAACCGTTCGACATGATTATCTATATAAAATGTGCTTCCATATCAAATTTTATATTTATTTTTTGAATTTTTTTACTATTTATTAAGATGGGTACAAAATTCAATGGTCTGAATTTGACTAGTTTTTGTAAAATACTTAATAAATAGTAAAAAAAATATAAAATTTGATCTAGTACATTTTATTTAGATAATCATGTTGAACGGTTTGGATCGACGATTTAGATTTTGAAAATGAAAAAAATTATTGTTGTAACTCAAATTTGTTGTAATTTGATTCCTCCTTGTTTATACAATCTAATTAAAATATAACAATCAATAAATTAAAAGCATCACTTACGTAATAAACACATTACATACGGCATATCACAAAATATAAAAAAAAAAAAAGTTATTGAACCCGGTATTTAAAAAATATAAATGATTAAATACGAAGTACATAAAATATTTATTTATTACTAAATAAATAAAATAATATAAAATGTTACACAAAACAAGTCCATCATAATAATAAAAACTATATAGTTATATGTACTTCACGGGTACAAAATTACAGGCCATTGGCATTCGCCCATTGAATTCACATTCTTAGTTTTTACCAGCGGAGCTTTTAATCTGGTCCGTTCGTTTTGATCGGACGGACCAAATAAAATTTTGACACGAATCTTAAAGCAAAATTAATACTACCCCTTTATTATCCGAGCACTCACTGACTGAGAGTAAATCTAGACCATCGATCAACTCCGCACCGCTCCACAAGTAAAAACTCCGCAGAGATACTGGTCCTCGGTGGGTGCGTATCCTCTGAGATATCTCAATTTTTGCGTGGCCGACGTGTCGGGTGCCTGTTCGGGGGAATATGGGGGGCAGTATAATTTTCTCTTTGAGATTCGTGTATAACGTATTTGAACGATTGAAATATTCCAATGTGTCACGCAAAGTTTGAGATATCTCAGAGGATGCGAATTCCTTTTTATGGTTATCGGGTCTTTAATTAGAGAGATGTATTCTCCGAAACCACGAGGGCTGAAACACCAAATTATCGAAAAACAAAGGTGAATCTCGTAAATTTTCCGAATCACATCTATCAACCCGGAAAAATGAAAAAAGAGAAGGGTTAAGTGGCAAGTAAAACTAGAATGAACTGGAGCTCGCTGCCATGGCCGTTCCAGAAAAGAGGGAACGGTAGCGATTTCACGGCGGATAGAAGCTCTCCAAGTAATCTCTCTTCCAAGAAGAAAGAAAGAGAAGAAGTTGTGGATGAAGAATTGGGAATCACTGATTCCCTTCTCGATTTCGTCAAGACCTTTACGATCGACACATTCAAATCCTGTCACCTTGGTCAAGGTACTCTATTCTGCTAAATTGAAATTGGGTTTCTGTTCTAGTTAATCTTTTTTTTATTGGTTTGTTGTGGTAATTTAGTAGGTGATCAGACGGCTGAGAATGATCAAACTGGAGGGAAAAATGTAAGGATGGATCTGACCCAGTGGCAGGAGCAGCATGCTGTGCGTATTTTGTCCAAAACTAAGGTAATATTTATGAATACATGGATTTGGATGTGTAGTTTCTCAATGTAATTTATTTCATGAGGAGGGTTCAAATGGCTTCATTGTTAGAACTACAATAACTTAATACTTGAATATTAAAATAAACCCGTTAGATATGATCTATATCAATTTCTCTATGCACACGTAAAATATCATGACATTTCGATTTTATTTTGATTAGTATCAATAGCATGCAAAAATACACCCATGTGGATGAACTTTGGACGTGGATATTTCAACTTATTTATTTGTATAAAATCAAAATCAAAAAGTGATAATTTTTTATGTACATGTAGAGAACATAGATCACATCTAACGGTTTTATTTTGACATATAAATTTTAGAATTTTGTTATTACAAAATTAAAACTTGGAAGCATTTGAACTGTGATGATTGTGGAAATAGTAAGGCCTTTGTTAAAGTTGATAGAAGTTCTCTTATTTTATGAAGGAAATTGCAAAGCTTAGATATGATTTGTGTCCCCGGCATATGAAGGACAAGCAATTCTGGACTATTTACTTTTATCTAGTTAAAAGCTATATTGCTCCGTAAGTGCTACATTATGTTATTCTTTTAAAGGGCAAAATCAGAATACAAATGATCATGGAAATTGTGGATCAAGTTTCCAAAATATTGTCCAGTTAAATCATTGAAGTTCTCACTGTCGAAATTTAAACCTTAAACTGTTACTTTTGTTTTTTTCAAAGAAAAGAGGAAGCAGTTCAATTGAGCCATTTGTTAAGTTAAATCTCACAATATTTTGAAAACTTGATCTATAAATACCAATCCAATTTCCATATACTCAAATAAAACCTGCACAATAGAATTACTCACGAATAAATACATATGCTGTCTTATTTTCTGAACAAATTTTATATGAAGAGTTATTTTTTTTTCCGTGAAGAGTTTGTTATAGTTAATTATTTCTCTTAATAATTTTTCTTCCTCTTTTAAGTTGAAAAGATAATATTGATCGTTTCTTTCTTAGATACGAGATACGTGCAATACAAAAAGCAAAACTCAAAATGATGGAAACAGGTGGTGAGATTTCTGAAAAGAAAACTGTCATCGAGGTAGAGATGATGGAATCAAACAATGGTGCCATCTCAACTGGTGATCTGGATGACGAAATCAACACAGCCTGAGTTTAGTTGTACCATTAATGCCAGCTGTTACATAACTACCAGGTAAAAAAACCACTGACAGAGTGTCAGATGTGATATTATATTCTTCTTTTTTATTTTAAACCTTGCAAGAAAGCAATACGGTGGTAGGCATCATGGGTGTACGTTGTTTGTTATTGTATTATTAGTATCATCTGGTACCACAATACAATGATCTAATTAAGACATAACTATAATTTTTTCTTGTCATGTTCCCTTTAAATGATGTTTAGTTCTGGCATTTTTTGAATTTTTCAGATTGTTAAGGGTTGAACTGCAAAAGTTACAAGAAAAGTGTAGATTATGTTTTGTTATCTTTGTGGATGAAGTTGGGCGTATTTTTCCTCTTCTTTCTTATATTAATTTAATTGCCTTGGTCCTTTTTGAGATTTGCTTACTAATTTTCTCTTTAATGCTCTAGCTTTGGTTAAGTATCTTTTAATTCCTTTAGTGAAAAGCAGCGTAATTAAATATCCAATCATGAACTAATTAATCCTTACATGACAAATTCCCTCCTTTGAGAATCTACATATCAACAAAATAATTTCCTTGCTTTTATTCTCAATGCCTTACAAATTTTATAGGACTAATGAATGCTGAAGAACTAGCTTGAGAGCAGCTGCTACTGACATTTGACATAGGAAGTGATGGATGCTCAAATGGATACCTTTTTGATGCTCTGTTGCCATTCTCTTGATGAGAAATTTGTAAAATGAGCAACGAAAGAAAAACTCGATTGATTGTTAGATTGATTGTTAGAATGGTTAACTTTAGTCTGTTTCTTAATTTCTTTGATTATATTCCTGACATGGTTAGTATATTTTCCTTCAAACTTAAATAGTTATTGCAGGCTATATAATAAATCATCTTCTTGAAACATTATTACTTTACTTGATTGTTCTTAGTATGTGATGCGATGAATTTCTTATAAGATTGCTAATGAGCAAGTTTGAGTTCAAACTAAGCCGGGTTCAATTTATGAAGTCTGTAAAGACCGGTTCGATCTTGGCCCTGATTTGAGAAAAGTAAGCTCGGATTTAGCCCAGTTCAATTCAAAAGATCCAAGGCTCATCTCAGCCTATTATACAAACTTGTGCTTAAGCTCCTCTGACAAGAAATATTTTCCACAGTTTGCAATTTATAAAGATAGACCTTCGAGGTTTTGAAAAATTCACAATTTATTTAGTTCATGGAGATTGTATCAGCAAATACCAGAAACCCAGAAATCCAAAATGCTTTATACCAGCAAAATATAACGCTGGTACAAGGTTTTGCAAATCAGTACCACAACAAAAGAAAAGTGATGTGGTTAACCCAACTGGGTTCAGTTTTAGGTTAGAATTGACAAGTCGGTGCAATTAACCGAACAAAAAAAGGAATACAAAGAGGCTTACCTGTATTATTTCATTAAACACCAACTCACGTAAAGAAACAAAAAAAACTTCCAACAGCAATCAAAAGAGTAAATACAAAGGCCTTACTTAAAAACAGAAATTCAAAAATTATACTATTTAATTCCTCTCTTTCTGTATTGCAAAAATTGCAATCAGCATGCCTTGAATCAATTCATTAGTAGAACAAAAGAGAAGAAATTCAATCACAGCACATGAGCAAAAAGATAACCAAGACAATAAAGCATAACAAACAAAATATCCATGTTAATCAACTAAATAAACAAAACAAAATATCCATGACAACCAAGACATCCTGTCAATGAAAAAACTAACTTTTTTTTTTCACACATCCAACAAAACAAAATATCCATGATAATCAACCAAACAAAACAAGACTGATCATCTAATGTACCGACTAAATACATGCCAGCTAAACATACCAACAAGCATGTAGACGGAAACCTGTTCATATATGAAATGTTTCTCAGTGTGAGCTGTTCTTACCAGCTAAACTTATGATTAGATCAATCTGGACTCAGTATGAGCTGTTCTTACCAGCTAAATTTGGTATGATTGTGCAAACTAGATTATAAGATTTTCTATACACTTTCTATAGAAAACTATTGGTTGTCGTACAGGTTTTTATCTACATGAAAAGATACCAAATTTATACTGAATGAGAGGCAAACATCTATCAAAACAAAACAGCTAATGAGGAGCACCTCAATGTCCAATTGTATTAGCAAAGATAATCTTCAGATTATGTATATCCTCTAGAACACTCTTATAGTTTGCAATTTCATGTTTCAAGTCAGCTTCTAATACTGCATGAAGAAGAAAATTGAAATAAACAAATTAGTTCATCATATTCTCTTAAGCATGCAATAACCTTGTTTTGTGAAGGGCTGCAATTATTTTTGGGATGTCCCGGTACAGTATAGCATAGTGATCTGGGCCATTTGATTTTGATCGGACAACCCAATGAACAATACTTGCAATCGGGTATCTGGCTGGAAAGGAAACAATTTCTTCAGGAAACAAGTCATTAATTTACCAGAACAAGATCTGTAAATTTCTTCAAGGATCTCTGCCATATAATCTGTTGTAGAATTCTGATAGGTGTTCATCTTTTGTTCCAGATTCAGCATTTCTTTCTGTAGTGCTTCTTTTTCCTCTACTACTGAAGTCATCTCTTTGCTACTTTCAATCACAGTGGCTTGAAATGGAGCACACTCCTTAGTGAAATTATCCCTATAAGATGTTCAATAGTCAGACTCAGCCACATAGAAACAAATTCATTATTTCATTGGCAAAAAAAAATATCACACATCTTTTCTGAGATTCTTCTTTTAATTTCACCAAGATTCGATTTTTGTGATTTCACCTTGGTCTGCAGTTCTTCGAGTGATGTTGTCGCTGTACCTGTTTACAATTAGCAAATTTCCAGTTTAGTCACTGCACCTTTTTATATTTGTACAATTCCATGAGATAGAATTGATTTACCAGATACTTGGATCCATCCACTCAGTTCAAACTCTGAAATCAACACCGATTTTTGTAACTCGCATTCCTTTGTAAGGTACTCCTTTTCGATTTCAGAATTCTTAACAATTTCTGATTCTATTTCCCTTGTTTTCTGAATATTGTGCTGAATCTCTTCATTAACCTATAATCACATATTTAAAATTCAGCTCATTTACCTATAATTATAACTCACATATAAGGTACTCTTCATTAAAGAAAGAGCAATAGTACGAAATCTAACAAACACTTGTGAATATTTTGCTTCTTTAAGCAACATCAATAGTACTCGAATACCTGACTGAGTAGAATGAGATCTGAGTCGTCAGTTTAATCTGGCACGAATCTCAAAACGACCCCACCCCCCCCTCTATAACCTTCACCAGAGAGGATATATACGGACTCACCTGATCGAGCATGTCTTTGAGAGAAGAAATTTGGTGAAGTATCGCCGCTGAATCCTCCATTGGCGTCCCCATTTGCTGTCGTCGAATCCCGGGCGAGTTTTCCCGCCAGTAAATTGCGAAGAGAACGGAGGAGAAAAGTGGGAAGCTGGAAGTATACTGGATCGTCTCCAGTCTATGACTATCGTTTATGAAAGACAGCTCAATGGATATGCTCTAGCTCTATGAAGATAATCTTTAGGAATTCTTGTTTTAGTTGGATTACTCAAGCCTCTGGTATTCGAAAGATTGATTAAAATCAAAACATGAACCTATTAAAATAAAACTTATTCCATTGTTAGTTTGTTACACTAATGAAGCAATTTTCTATTATAAATTATTATTATATTAATAATTTGGAAGCTGATATCAGTACCCGCACTACAGTACCCGCACCATAACTTTCATAACTGCCATAACAACTGTGGGGACCGCAAAATCTGCAGGACTGAAATTTTTTTCCCAAAGTATTAATATTTATACACGAAAGTATTTATACCTATGAACTGAAGTATTTATATCTATGAGATGAACAACTTTTACGTAAATAATTATTTTTCCATCTATATTTCTCAAACGTACCTGCGCCATAAATGCATGGTAGGGACCATACACGTTTTTAGAGGTGGGTTTTTTTCTCCATTCATTTTCGTCCATATTTCTGACGATCTGTGAGGAATTTTACAAATCTAAAACCACTAACGTCTTCTATATAATTTTTTCTTTCAAATAAGATCCATGATGACGTACTTTCAACCTCGTCGTCAAACAAGTATTTATACCTACACTTGCAGTATTTTTTACACATGACACTGGATAATATCTGAAAGTATTAATAAAAAGTACTCCAAGTATTTTATACCTATGTATTGTAGTATTTATACCTATGTGGTCAATTATTTTTGTTAGAGAAATATTGCAAGTGCTTTTTACATATGAATATATTACATTATATAATATCTGAAAGTATTAATATCAAGTAATACAAGGATTTATATTTATGCACTGAAGTATTTACATCTATGTGGTCAACTATGTTTGTTAGAAGAAGATTGACGCAGGGACGATTATGGAAGGTTGATGCAGGAATGCGGGGTCCCCATTATTTCATTTGAGGAAGGTTGACACGAGAACCATTAAGAACTGAAAAATGGAGTGATCATATCAAGTGACGCCACAAGTATTAATATCTTATTTTGTAAGTATCAATTTCTTATTTTGCAAGTATTTATATTTATAAAGGCTGACGCTGGACGAGTGTGGGGACTGGAAAAGGAAGAACTAAGTAATTAGTGGGGACCATAGTACATCATGCATTTAATGTACAGTGTGGGTACTGTAGTGCGGGGATGAAAATAATTATTCTAATAATTTTGAGCTCTGATATAAGTTTGATTCCCGCATTATTAAAGATTGATGGTTGAAACTATTAGTTGCATTATTTGAAATTCGAACCTAAATATTTTGTGAACTAGTTTCGAACGAATTATACCTAGTTTGAGTTTGAGTTTGAGTTTGAGTTTGAATAAGATTCGGACCGAACTAGTTTGATTTGTTTGAGAACGAACTAATTTCAAATCGAATTAATTACGAACTAATTTTGAATCGAACTCAAATCGAATCACGAACTACGAACTTTTGTGCAGCCCTAATCACCACTGATTTATAATAATAATAAAAACCGTTGTTTTACAATATCAACAATTTATTATTAAGAAACTGTTGTTATATATCGTAATTATCACCGGTTTTTTACTACAAGAACCGCAGATATATAAACTTGAGAGTTATTGTTGTATTTTGCCACGGTTTGAGATTATTAACCATTATGTGATGGACTGCATTTGTGCTGTGCCTAAGATATAAATTTGGAAAAGATATTCTCCAAGATATTTTAGCAGTGGAAATTTCGTTTCATCTTTAAATTGATAGCACGAAGAACACAAGCAGAATGTATAATAAAACCACGAAAGAAAAAGCAACTCAGCAACAAAAATCTAAGATACATACTTGAAACAAACCAAATAATTTTTGGAAAATTTCTGGTGTACCCATGTAAACTTTCAAAATAGCCAATTTTTTCATTAAAATATTGAAATTTCTTATTTGCCCGTTCTAAATTGAAATTCTTTCTTATTTCCCCATGATTAAATCTGAAAATTTAAGCTAAATTTATAATTTTATAGTATTTTAAAGTTTAAATTCCTATTTTGTCGCTCTTATAAAAGTGAGGTCTCATTTCTTCCTCTTCGCCTCATTGCTTGCTTTTGTTACTCAAAACCTAAAATCACATCAAGGAAACTAACGGTGTCACCAGAGAATTCTTCTCAATCCCAGCAGAGCATTTCTCGAAAACATATAAACCAATCGGCAATTTTTTCTGACTTTGTCTCCCGTAGTAGATTTCAAGATACCAATAATTGATTGTACAAATTGCATGAGAAAAAAAATGAAATATGAATTTGTTAATTTTGTAGTTCCATCTCAAAAATCTTAGATACCACGATGGCACAATCTGACCCCTTAATAGCTCAATCCCTTTAATTTTTTTTTTCTTCTGATTGTCAATGTCCAATGTATGATGGACATACAATATTTAAAGTGAATTGGTGTAATAAAGAAAAATTTATGACAAATTGGACTACCATCTAATAAGTTTGGAGAAATATCACAAAATCAGAAATTAATATTTCAAAGCTGCTACGGTCTATGGAGCAGTTAGAGGAAACTTTTTCCAAAGCACTATCCATTGGTGGCCGAAGGGATAGCTCTAGCCTCTAGAGCTGTGAAGTCATCTGCCAAGTACCACGTGTTAAGAACTAGAAAGGGATTTTTGGGGAGACTTGTTTTTTTTTATGTGACTTTGAGTTTAAGTTACTGCAGCAATGAGATGAAGGAGAAAGGAGATTTCAGGTTTTAAAAGGACAAAATAGACATTTAATACCTTAAAGCAAAACTAAATTATAAATTCAGCTTACATTTTCAGATTTAATCAACACATGGGAAAATATGAAAGGATTTCAACTTAGAATGGAAAAATAAGAAATTTCAATGTTTTCATGGGAAAATTGGCTATTTTGAGAGTTTGAATAGGTACACTAAAAAATTTCCCATAATTTTTATGGGAATGTAAATTAGCAGGTGTTCCCTTTCTCAAAAATACTCTTTTCTTTTCCTGAGAATTAAATGCCCAGCTAATACAAAATTTAAAACATAATATGCAGAGAAAGCAAGCATTACTGCATTATGTTACCATCTATAACAATAAACTAATTAACCAACTCTTAGAGAACAGATACAACAACAAAAATAAGCAAAATTTAACATTGCACAAGGTACAAAACACAAAATTGAGTCTCCCTACAACAAACAAAACAGTGTCTCACCATAAATCAACTTCTCCATTGCAAAACTAACTCTCACATAATGAGAAAATCTGCAAAGACAAAAAAAAGATACAAATCAGCCCAATTATTTAATTCCAAACCAACAAAAAAGGGGAGGTAGCACAGTTGGCTAGGAAAAAGTCCTAGGACTGTTGTACCCAAAGGTCGAGAGTTCGATTCCCCCTCACGATTTCGCAGCCTCTGCGAAGATTTCAAAAAAAAAGAATTTTATTTTACAACGTACCTCATATAATATGATATATCAACGACGGCTGGTCTTGCCAATACCTCTCTTGCCAGAGAACAAGTGCTTCGGCATCATGTTGAGAATAACCCTATCACCCTCTCCCTTTCTCGCATCCTTATTCCTCTTTTTCACTGAACTCTTGCCGAGTTTTAATGCCTTAACCTTTTGTTCCTTGTCCTTATACCCTTCTCCCGGTATCAAATCTTGAATTGGAGGCCTTGACCTTGACCGCGACCTAGAAAGAGATCTCAACCTCATTTTCTTGTTGCTTCCCTTGAAATCATTATCTATCTCCATGCTGTCATCACCGGCGACTGATCTCTCTCTCTTTCTACCTTGTCTAGATACTGATTTACTTCTTGCTCGCTCAATTGCCTTGCTCGGGTCTAACCCTAGACCTGACAGCTGACGACCCATGCGATCAGTTGTGAACTGACGATCCTTGTCGAATTTCCTCGGGACAATTGGACGGCTCTCAGCAGTGCTCTTCTTGATCCTGTGCTCCTGGATAAGCACCTTCTTTCTCTTCCTGATTGCATTTAATGCTTCTCTCTCCTCAGGCGTCATATCAACTCCATCAATTTCAAACTCCTCTGCTCCTTCCTCTCCAGCAAGTCTGAACCCTTCTTCTCTCTCTAACTCCTCGAGCCTCTCTAAAATATCAGCATCCATGAAATCAGCCACATTGTGTCCATCTATAATTTCAGGAATTATATCCTCCTTCCATTCGTCATCAGCCAATAGATAATGCTTTTTAAGACTTGCCGAGTACACACCGGCCCCACCATTTTCTTCCTCCAAATCCTTCTCAAGCTTTTTCTTCTCTTTCTCTTTCTCCTTTTCTTCTCCCTCTTGCATCTTGGCACGCTGTTCTAATACTTGCTGAGGGATACAAACCGGCCTTTCTTTACCGTCTCTAGGTTTAGGCATGGCCACATGGAACCGGTTCACAACATCATTTATTTTTTTTGACTGCATTTTCATCTCAACCCTCATATCCAAGAGCCTCTCACAAGCAATGTTCTTAGCATTGATCACCCCTTCATCAGTAAGGGTGCTCATTGTTACCAGAACCGACTCTTCTTTTAAATCCCCTTCACTTTGCAAAGTCGTCAGTGCTTCAGCCTTCATCCCATCAACCAACTTCTTATCCTCATCAGACAACGCATCAAACTGCTGTAAATCAATCTTATTGCACACAATCATCAAAGGTTTTTTGCTAAACATCGTCTTTATATCATGAAATAAAGACGCCTGTTGTGCAATAGTATACCCACAAGACCCCGAGATGTCCAAAAAGAACAAAACAGTTGATGATCTCAGATTATTCAGAGCAGTGATACTACACATCTCAATGATGTTTCTATCCTCAAGTGGACGATCCAAAATACCAGGTGTGTCAATCACTTGGTACCTAAGATATTTATAATCAGTATGGCCCACAAACAGAGACTTAGTGGTGAAGGCAAAAGGCTGCACGTCCACGTCAGCCCTAGTTATCTTGTTCATGAAACTACTCTTACCCACATTTGGGAACCCGCAAATGAGTATGGTACGCATGGTCGGGTCAATTGATGGTAACCTCGCCATGTGCTGGCGTACCTGCTCTAAATACGCCAAACTCGGCCCGATACGCTTTATTACGGTACACATACGCCCAAGAGCAGCAACTTTGAGGCACTTGCATCTGTAGAGAGAATCACCATACTTCAATAGCCTGACGTAGTCCTTTGCAATTTTCGCAATCAGGTTTCTAGCAGTGTTAATCTGTTAAATATGATATATACTGAAATTAGGTACTTATTTTCATCATCTTTTACAGTCCTGGATGGTACTATTATTAAATAGAACATAGATTGCAGGAACCTAGTATACCCCTCTCAAATGAAAAACCAACTATGGTAATTTGCCAAAGTGGTCCACAATTTCTACAATTGAATGTACATGATATTTAATTAATTGCACCACAATTATGTGGTGAAGGCACTCTTAGCAGAACATAAAAAAAAATTAGTTACACCAACTATTTGCAGAATATAACCCAGAAACACATTTTCATAGTTTTCTTCATTTCTTTCATTTATTTTGTCATAATACTCATTAAAAGAATGGGCACAATTCACCATACATTAAGAACAAATTGGTACATAATTTCATCACATGATTTAAAAAAATTGAAAAATATATTCATGCATCAATTTCTGTTGCTTTATTTTTTTCAAATCACACCATGTTTTTGCAAATAACAGTAAACAAAAATACCAGGTAGATATATATATATATATATATATATATATATAGAGAGAGAGAGAGAGAGAGAGAGAGAGAGAGAGACCTGGCCAAGACCGAGCTTGTAGTGATCCCTGTTGTAGAGCACATTCAAGAGCTCGGCGTAGAAGGGATGGATGCTCTCGACGCGAGGGAACTCGTCGATAATGGCGGAGAGCTTCTCATGGAAGTTTACTTGCGTGTAACGCACCTTACGCATGTAGAACTGGCGCAGGCGTGTGATCGCGTACCCCTTGTGCACCACCGTCGGTGTCTGTCTCTGTGTGCGCGACAGGATGATATCCACCATATCCTTCCCCGAAGGCACCACCGTTATCCCCTTGAAATTGAACTGCACCATCTTTGCTCCTTCCAATACTGTTCTGTTTCAATTGATAGATTGATTTCAGAAATTGAGAAGCTGTAAGAAACTGTAACCCGTGGATCTAAGGAAGAGGAGATATTTAAAGAGGAAGAAAACTAACCAGGGTTTGAAAGCTTCTCAGGAAATGGAGTGCGAAAATGGCGGGTGGTGGTTGCGATCGGCGAGGCGGCGCCGATTTGAGAGGGGAAAGAATTTGGTTAGGGTTTTAGCTTTTGATATATAAAGCTCTGTTGGTTGTCGATACGGGTTTTAAACGGGTTCTAAGATTCGATAGTTAATGGACCAGACTTTAATGGGTTGATTCTTTATCAGCAAATACTTGATCCGATATTGAATTTTGGGTCGTAAAGTCCCAACTCCCAAAAGATATTCTGTTAAGGGTTGTACCGTTGTAGAGTGGTGCACTTAATATATATTAACAGGCCGGAAAAATTCCATGGGCTGGATGGGCTTCTTGATTAGTCGTTTTGTTTAACTGGAGCTTTGGATGCGTTCTAAAATAGTTAGAATAGCTACTATTAGAAATAGTAGATAAAAATAGTAAAAAAATAGTAATTTTCAGAATAGTGTAAAATTAGTGTTATTTGGAATATTAAAAATGTTATTTAGATTGTACATTTAAAATAGTGAATAGCTATAACTGGTAAATAATAGTGTTAATAAGATGGTTATTAAGATAAAATAGTAAATTGATATAATAATTGCAATAAGTACTTACTAATTAATAATTTTATTAGAATAGTACTTTGTTGAAAGTGTCGTATAAACATGAGCGTAACTAGAAAATTGATATAGAATAAGCTAGACGAATGAATGTCATGTCATTTCATTTTATGAGGAAGACCAAAAGTACAAATTGTTGTAAAATTTAAAAGTTTTAAAGGACAAAAATAGTAAATTGAAAATGTATTTTTTAATAAACTAAAAGTTTATAACACATGTAATGTTCTTCTCTTGAAATATGTTCCGCCCATGCTATAAGTTTATATAATTACTTTACTGTTATAAACATCTACATCCACATAATTGTAACTTTTTTTTACTAAATTTGAAAAAAAAAATGTCATGACAACAAAATTAAAATTATAAAAATAAAAATATTCTGAAATTGATGTAAAATATATTAAATTCGAATGATAAATAAATTTAATTTTAAATTACATAAATAAATATGGAGTTGAACTAGGATGCTCCTAGGAGTACCAAGTCCCTTTATACTCCTAACTCTAAAACCTATATGATTAACTTCGAACGACGAATCCTCTTCTACCTTACGGGTGATGCATCTACATGTGAAAATTTTAAAGTTTTGAATTAATTTAGTATAAAGTTAAGTGGCCAAAATTAGAAGGTTTCTAAATTAATTTTAATGCATTCATTTTTTAAAAGTCTTTTGACCACTTGATTTTATACTAAATTAATTCGAAACTTTAAAATTTTCACATGTAAACACATCACTCATAAGATAGAAGGATTCTAACAGTTTGAATTCGTCATTTGAAATTAATTTGATTGATTTTAGAATTAAAAGTACAAAGAAGCTTGGTACTCCTTGGAGCAGCCTAGTTCTACTCACAAATATGCTCTTATGCAACCGTTTTTGGCCGTGGGAGTCCAAAATTCAAGACAAAAGAGAAAGAAGAAACAAAACAATGAATTTATTTCTCCGTTTGTCAGTCCTAAAGTTGGACGTCTTCTCACCCTTATAAATAAATATTTATAGCCCCACCGAATGTTGGTGCGGTTGATCACATTTAGGGACAACAAACAAATGCCTAATTCTCTCCATTTTATACAAAATGGAGACGCTGAATCTATGTCAAGATTTCATGTGCACTTCTTGCTTGCAAATTGGAAAAGAAGTCAGTTACATGAATAAATTTTTGGTCTAGAATTTTACATAAATTAAAATATAAGAAAACAGCACTTTAAAGGGCTCAAACCATAAATGAAAAATTTACATGTGTAACGTCCCCTAATTTAAAATTAGCTACTACTTATAACCTCATATTTTTAACGGGTATTTTGCATTTTTACTATTTGAGTAGTGTCTATCATACAAGTGTCAATTTCTTACTATTTTACATAGATTTTCATAAATAGGAAGGGTTAAAAAAATTTCACCTTTGTGTCTCTATTATTTCTCTATTTTAAAACTTTAATAACTCAACATTTATAAGTCAAATGTTGATTATTTCATTTTTCCTATGTTAAATAAAAAATTACAATATTTTAACTTTGTTTTGATTTGAGAACAATATCTTTTAAAAATACGTTAATGTAAATAATTTCTAAATGTTGATTTTTTTTCAACCGATTAATTTATATAAAAATAATATTTAAGAGTGATATTTGTTTTCATATTGAATATAATATACATCACATATGTGAATCACATGTAATAATTTTATTTTAAGATTAAAATTTGAGAATTTTAAGTTATTAAAAAATGAAAAATAGAAACAAAACAAAAACATAAAATAAAATTATCTGAACCATCTGTTGGTAAAAATGTACCACAATAAAATTTGAGGAGGATTTCAATGCCTCATCTTTTCATATCTCACTCATACCTCATGTTATATATCTCTATTTTCAAAGTCTAAATTATCGATCCGAACCGTTCAACATGATATTCATGCTAAAATATGCTGAGAGATGAAATTTTATAATTTTTGCAATTTTTTTACTTTTTTTTTTTAAGATAGGTACAAATCACTGTTTTTTGAACGGTCTAGATCTAGTGATTTTGTATCTATCTTAAAAATAGTAAAAAATTGCAAAAATTATAAAATTTTATCTTCAAGCATATTTTAGTATGAATATCACGTTGAACAGTTCGAATTAATAATTTGAACTTTAAAGATTGAAATATATAATATAAGATATGAATGAGTATGCATCAGAACCCTCGTCATAAAATTTTGTCCTCTGGGTACTCGTTTCTTTTCTTTTTGATTGGTCAGAGCAGATCTGTCCGGTACAAACGCAATGCATATTTAAAATTTATATATAATAAAAAGGATAATCAATACTTACTGTCGGTAGTTAACCTAGCCGTTTAGCCCCAACTACTACCGCTAGTTTTGCGGTGCATTTATAATCAATCGTATAATTTCTCCACCAATGCCTTGTACAAAATATTTACAAATATCTTGTTTGATCCGTTATTTTTGGATTATGTACCGAAGAGCATCCATTGAGAAAAGTACCACTTCAGTTTTCGTAGAACGTCGTATAATTTCTGGTGTGTATATATATTTCATAGATCTCTGCCCCCAATACTGGACTGAATAGTCGGAGGCTCTGAATTGGTGCAACATTTACTTAAAGCCCAGATTTATCTCTGTTACAGTATTTCTCTTGTATTTCTGTTACAAATCACTGACTGTGGGCCCGGCGCGGCGGAGTGATGAACTTCTATAATTGAATCTTGTTGGGACCCACACGACAGCGCAGTATAAGAATTTGAATTCATTTACTTCCCATCTCCATCTTGTCTACGCTCTCTCTCTCCCATACAAATTTACAACGGAAATGTGGAGTTCCTTTTAGTGTGAGGCTATGGTAATTACAATTCCGAGCGGATAATGCCAATATAGTAATATGAAATTCATAGTGAGAGAATACCAATATAAATACAAATACGGATAGTAAATGAATGTAAAATCAAATTCATTTTACTTAAACGGATACGGATAATTCGCGCATACATATTCAAATATGAAACGGATAATTATCAGATAATTAAGTCATATTAATAATCCATTTATGTAATGTAATGTAATATAATATAATATAAGTATTATAATTAATTTTTTTTTATAGTAACGAAAAAAAAGAAGAAAAAAAACTCAAGCTAAATTGTTGTTGTTCAATAATCAGTACAACTTAATCGTAATGTAAATATTTTTTGAGAAAGATTCAAATGTTTCATATGATAATTATTGACTATCTCAAAAAAATAACTCTTCATCTATTTAAAATTACAAATGACTATCTAGTATATTCTATTTTTTGAGAAAAAAAAAATGAGTTAATTTAACATGGGTCCACAAGACAAATGCATATTCAGTATTAACAAACAAAATAAAAACGGGCATCCGGATGACCCCACCTGTGAATGAAATAAATTAATTCAAGCATTAGAGACCGCAGATAGCTTTGTCCGGCTTATTAGGCAGCCTAGTCCCACAAGCCAAAAACATAGTGGAGAGAGCGGTATATAATTGCACAGATGCTGAAGTGGTCCTCTTATTGAAGCGAACAAAGAGATCCGCAAAAATTGTTACATTCGGATTGATTCGGATTGATGCTCTGTTTAGCCGGATTTGGAGCGGATTATTTATATCCGTTTTCAGCCCTCGTGGTAATGAATATCACGAATTAATGGTGTTAAAGATTTATATTTTTATTTTAAAGTTTAAACAGTTAATTCGGATATCTTTATTTGAAAATATATTTTATATTTTTATTTAAAAGTTTAAATCTTTAATTCGGATATCTTTATTTGAAAATATATTTTATATTTTTATTTAAAGTTAAAATTTTTAATTCGGATATCTTTATTGGAAAATATGTTCGAAGACAAAATTTTACATTATTTTATAAATTTTTATTATTAAAAATTATTTAATTTAAAAAATTTCAACCATCTGATAACAGTGATATTTTACCCATCTACAAAATATAAAATTGGGATGTCAGAGTCCTTTTATCCGAAATTCCGTAAAATATAAGAGTTGGAGACACGTGTAAGCCATGCGTAGTATAATGCTAAAATTTGAAATATTTTTGAGACAAAAAAGACGTAAATTTTGAATCTGACGAAGTCTCATTAACTCAAAGAGTACGCAATTTGGCGATATACGGGATAATAATATCGATAGCTAGAAAAACAAAATAAAGTATCGATAGTAGGGAAAAAAAATATATATATAAGAGTTTCTAGCATTGAATTTACTATTTTTCTTTTTAAATTTTGAGTGATGAATTTAAATAATCCAGAAAATAAAAATATTTACATATGAAATACGACTGTTTTCAGAAAATCTGTAAAATAGTATAAATAAATAAATAAATGTAAATTTGACATTCTATAAATTTTAATGAGGGGCTTGAAACAACGCTTTAAATATGAGAAAGCATAATTTCAATCAGTGTTGTATAAAACAGTCAATTAGCTATTAACAGTGATCAAACCGTTACGAATCGTCTGTTTTTCATTTTACGGTCAATTAGTTGGTCATTTTTATTATTCTTTTTCTGTATTTATTTGTTATATGTATTATAATTTGCCTTGTCTTATTTGAGTTTTTCTAAATGATAATTTTATAAAAATTTAACAATGAAACTAAGTTAAAATTAGTTTGTTTGATAAGTTTGATGAATTAAATTAATTATTTTTAATAATTACAAGTAGATGCATATAACTTTAATTAAAACACAAAATTATCCGCTAATTCTGATTAATTAGTTGCATACCGATTAATCAATTGTAACGTTCGACAAGTGCATATTGTTATTTATAATATTAATTTGAATCGTCTGTATGACATTTGTACAAAATTCAAAATATAATACAAAATATAAAATAATACTTAATGATTTGATAACAAAATTAAAATAACACTAAAAGAATTTTTATAATTTGTTCTTTTTTCTCCTCTTTTTTTATTTTAAATTTTTTTTGTTATCTTAACCGAATTTGTATTTTTTTTTAACCATTTTTGTAGGAAAATGTACCATTACCGTATCATATCAAATTCCTAACTTTAACAGCAAATTAAAAGAAGGTCATTATTAATTGTCAACATGTCTTCTATTCTTGGTAGGTTCTATTCTAAACATAATCCATGCTCCTGCATCTCCATCTAACTTCACCAGAAGCTTTAAATGAAAATATATACATGTCAGAAAAATTATTTTGGACAAAAATACCCTCAACCGCCTATATTAAATACCGTTGCTTGATCTGCTTCCTTATATTCATGCATCACCTAAACTCACACAACACAAAAAATGGCCAAGAATTCATCTATGCTCTTCTCTTTCACATTTCTTTTGACACTTCTCACTTCACACTCTCTTCCCACAAACCCTAAACATAAACCAAATTACCATTCCACCCCTAAATTCACCAAAATATATGCATTTGGTGACTCCTTCACCGACACCGGCAACACGCGCTCCACAACCGGCCCGTATTCCTTTGGTTATGTTTCAAGTCCCCCATATGGCACCACATTCTTTCATCGTTCAACAAACCGGTACTCCGATGGCCGTCTAATAATCGATTTCCTTGCCAACTGCCTTTCTTTACCTTTTTTACCCCCTTACCTATCTCGTAATTCCGACTTCTCACACGGAGTCAATTTTGCAGTAGCGGGTTCTACCGCAATCGAGCATGAATTCTATGTCAAACATAATATTACAATCGATATTGTTCCGGTATCTATCATGACGGAATTGGGGTGGTTTGATGAGTTCTTAAAGGAGAAAAAAGGGGCTGATGATTTGGAGAAAACATTGTTTTGGGTTGGAGAAATGGGGGCAAATGATTACGCGTATAGCGTCATGTCACCGACTTTGGTACCGGAACAAATCCGAAATCTCGCATTGAACAATATGAACAATTTTCTTGAGGTATTGTTTTCTTTCTTGTTATGATTCATCTGTTCTAATATGTAGTATCAGTGTTGTTTAGTCCACATTATTTCTCTAAATTTTTAGGTTATAATTGAAAACAATTGGTGGAGGTACTTAGATTAACCTTCTTTTTCTAAGTGAAATGATTTCAAGAGATCAGGAGAAAATTAAAAGATGGGAGAATTGGGTCCACTTTGCAAAATTTTCAGGGAAGATAAGTAAAAGAAGTAAAAAATAATAATAACCAAAATTTACATTTTGTTCTGAATCAATCATCAACTTTTCATCCCTATATTTAACCGTAGTGTTTCACATATATAACATTGCTTGTGATCTTAATTTATTTATATAGGGATTGTTAAAGAGAGGTGCCAAATATATAATTGTTCAAGGCCTACCATTAACTGGATGCCTACCACTGGCACTCTACCTGACTCCCTCTTCAGACAGAGATGCATTAAATTGCTCATTAAAAGTGAACAAACAGAGCTCTGCACATAACTCTTTCCTCCTAACAAAGATTCAAGCGCTCCGCAAGGCCCACCCGAATGCTGTGATCTCATACGCCGACTACTCTGCGGCGCATCGTGCGGTCATGCAAAACCCAAAGAAGTATGGGTTCACTCAATTGTATAAAACTTGTTGTGGATCGGGAGGTGGGGATTTGAATTTTGACTTGTTTGCTACCTGCGGGTCCCCGGGTGTGTCTACTGCGTGTTCTGACCCGGCGAGGTATGTTAACTGGGATGGGGTCCACTTGACAGAGGCAATGTACCGGGTCATATCTGATTTGTTCTTTCGACATGGATATATGCGGCCACCATTCGGTGTTTTTCTTGGTAGAGCAGATGAAGGGAACTGATAGAGAGAGAAGTATTGTGCTTTGTAGGAAATGAAGAGATTTGATGAAAAAAAAAATATTTTGATCTTTCAATCTTTTCCCTCTTTTTTGTTTAGCCAATGAGTTGCTATCTTGTTTTTGGAGAATTTGCTAAATTGTGCTCAGCTAGTGGAAGGTTTACATTTTTAAACATCTTAGTATAAAAATTTAACTTTTTTTAGGAGAAGAAAAACACTACCAGTTCAATACCACTGAAAACTAGATTGCTTAAAAATAGATGCAGAAAGATAACAGAGAGAAAATTATCTTTTGGAAACACGAGATAAGTTTTGTGACCTTGTGTTCAAACTGTAACAATATATACATATTTTTACAAATGACAATGTTATGTACATATAAGTACCAATCTCTTTGCAGTGCCAAATAATACAAAGAGTGGACTTTATCTAATTAACAATCTATAATATACAACCGTACTGGTACTGCTTTTCTGTACCGTCTCGTTGATAATTTGACATTGACTCCTTCAGATCATACCAGGTAATAGTCATAGTAGAAATCAAAGAGATTGTCTGGTACAACTAGAGGTAGGCTATCGATGTAGTGGTAGAAGCGATTAAAATTTTCTCTATCTAGAGTTACTTTGTCGACCACATCAGAATCGCTAGTGAGCACCCAGAGATCACACGAACAGACTCTCTTGAGGCTTCCTCGACAAAAGGGGCATGATTTCGATTTTTTATACCTACAATTTTGACAAGATTCCAGAATTAAACTAGTACAGCAAATATGTATTGTCATACCAGTAACAGGTTAACCATGACCTCTGGTGCAAGTAATCTAATATTGTAAACTATTGGTAAATTTTGTGTAGCCCCTTTACAAACCAGCAATATCATGTATAGCCTGCAAAAATTGATATGCTGTATATGACCCTCTAAAACTCTGGAAATTAACCAACAAGTCTACTCCAACTTTTCAGCAGATACACAACATTTTTACTATTTTTTTAGATAGGTACAAAATCACTGTTTTTGGATGGTCCAGAATCATCTGAAAAACAGTAATTTTTGTACCTACCTAAAAAAAAAAAACAAATCCAAAAAATATAAAATTTGGTCTCCAAACACATTTTAATATTAAAATCATGTTGAGCGGTTCAGATCGATTGTTTGGACTTTGAAAATGGAGATAAGGATGTGAGGCAGGGGCAGACCTACTATACAAGAAGGGGGCCCCCATTTTTTTTCAAAGACCGGTACTAAAAATATACTTCTTTATATAAATTATAGTAAAATGCTAGGGGTTACAAGAAATTGGCCCCCATATTTTTTGTGAAATTTTATACTATTGACCCCCATTCTTTAAAAAAAATTTGATTTTTGTATAATTTGGTGGATTTCTAGCATTTTAGAACTTTTTTTAATAAAAAAATCAAAAGCTCACATGTCACACTTCTTATTTTATATTATATCTCTCTCACTCACCATTCTTATTAAAACAAAAAAAAAATTGACCCTCATTCCATAAATTCCTGCCTCCGCCCCTGATGTGAGGCATGATCGGGGCACGAAAACAATGGGGCAATTTAACCCTACTCTAAAAAATATGACCAATCTTAAGGGGTAAAACAGTAATATACCAGTCACGGTAGCAATTGATGCACATTTCATGGCTACAGCTGGGGAGCACCATTTTTGTACAAACCTCCATGCAAATGTCACACTCATCCTCCCTCTCCCAATCCTTTTCTAAAATGACCTTCTTTGATTCATCTCCCCGATTCCTACCCATAATTTCCTTCGACCGGCCTTTCTCTTTGGCAGTTTCCTTTTCGGACAAGCTGCCCTCGAGTTGTTGCAAGTAAGGGTAAATCACAGCTGCAAGTATTCAAGTTTGTCAGTAGAAAGAAAAAGTAATTGGCCAAACATGTAGAGTGAGGATAAACTACCATTCATAGTGCATATTGGCACACACTATGGATCGATATCTCTATTTTCAAAGTTCATACAGTCAATCTGAACTGTTGAACATAATATCCATATGAAAATGTACTTGTAGATCAAATTTTACATTTTTAGAATATTTTTACTAGTTTTTAGATAGGTAGAAAATCACTTGATCTGAACATTCTAGATCATTTAAAAGTAGTGATTTTTTATCTATCTAAAAAAATAGTAAAAAAATTATAAAAAATGTAAAATTGAGTCTGCAGGTACATTTTCATATGGAGATCATGTTGAATGGTTCATTTCGACTGTCTGGACTTTAAAAACGAATATATTGATCCATAGTACGGATCAATCTATGCTATGCATAATATTGATGCCTCACTCAAAACTAATAACTAATTATAGCAGAGAAAATGTACCATAAAATTCTCTAACGCTAGCTCTCCTCTCAAAAGTAGATCGAGAGCTCTCCCCGTCAACATAAACCTGTGTATGAAAAGAGAATTTAAATTTCACTGTTCAAATTTGGAAACTGATATGTACACTTATTAAACCCCGGAATATCAGATCAACCCTGGAAAATATTCTCCAGAATACTACCTAAAATACCACCAACACCATCAACAAATGAAGAGATATATTGATGAAGTTTCAGTTTAAGTATCTTTTGAATTAAATTAAAAAAGGAAAAGATGCAGAGGTCAGAAGACACATCATTAGGGGTGTCAACGGGTACGAAACGGGTCCGGGTGGAAGAATTTTCATACCCTTACCTATACCCAATAAGCTAGTGAAAAAAAAAATTACCCATATCCGTCTTATTGAATACAGTATGGGTCGGGTAAATGGATAAAAGGGTGCCATTGAATAGATATATACGGGCCATGAATAAAACTATACCATACCATGCATCATCCCATTTAAATATATATCTATACATATAATTTTATAATTACCGTATAGGGTAACGGGTACAAAATAGTCTTTACCCATACCCTTACCATTATGTTGACCCAAAAAAAAAAAATTTACCCTCACCCATATCTGTCTTATCGAATACGATACGGGTCGGATAAACAGATAAAAGGGTACCATTGACACCCCCTACATATCATATCATAATGTGTCCATGATTGTGGAGTTGCATTTACACAAATTTTAATACCTTGCAAATGAGAATGTGAAAGAGGCTGAAGTAACTAGGAAGGCTGAAGAAGCACCCACAATCCATCAGTTTCATTAAATATAGAAATACCGGTGCAAATGGATTTTGTGATAACCTCAATTGCACACCTGTACCCCCGTATGTTCTTTGTACTGCATCTGCCCTGTAATGAGAGAGAGAGATGAGACACTTGATGTGTTGTCTCTAGCGCTCAATGAACATTTTTGTTCACTTATCCAAATTGCAATAAAATCAAGCACTGTGAGAGGTGCTGTATTTTTAAGGGGGAATTTCATGAATAACCCTCAAGCATATGTTATTTCATTTTCTTAAATATATTTATTTTTTAATAAAGGGTAAAATGGGTGGGTACTTTAAATTTAAAATGAGTTTTAATAGAAATGTCAATAAATTGGGTAAATTTGTGAGTTTCTGAAATTAATAAGGGTAAATATGATATGTAATTTCAAGGTTTTTGAGGGGTATACATGAAATTCCCCCTATTTTAATGTTATGTTAACTGGTTACAAGTATTTCAGTTGAATCAAACTGAGAAGGTCACAGACTATTTAATCACTTGACACTTAGTCTCAACTGTGGTTCTATAAGGTTGGGTGGTATATCCAAGTTCTATAATATATAAAAGACCATACACCAAAAAATTTACCTAAGGTTACATTTTTACTTTGAAGCCCGGAATTCCAATATCATTCCAGTCAGGAGTGCCAGGTTAAAACTGGAAAATTTGAATAATCTTCTAATGCAAATATTGCAGTTATGAAGCTAGGGATTAAAGGTGCATTCCAGTTATTGAATATTTTAGTATTGTACTATTCATGTTTATAGCTGTTTGGTGATAGTAAATTAGACAACAGAGAATAGGTCAGTATTCCAACTCCATTCGGCAAAGTGGAACAACCACCATTCCATCCTACTGGAAATTCACCAATTCACTTAATTTCACTTAATCTATTCAATGGAATTGGCCAACCCCCCTCCAGTCATGAATTGGTTTTCCAAGGCAGTGGAATAGATAGGGACCTACACATAAAATTCCCTAGTTTAACTGCAAAATTCCAGTTTATTCCACCTCGGCAAAGTGGAATTAGCCCAATTCCATCCCTACTGGAATTTCTTCAATTCCACTTAACCTATTCAATAGAATTGGCCAACCCTCCAGTCATGAATTGGATATTTCAAGGCAGTGGAATAGAGAGGAACCTATGCACAAAACTCCTGAGTTATACTGCAAAATTCCAGTTTATTCCACCTTCCGTCATTATACTGTATTCCACCAAATGTGATCACTGCTTGGCAGCTATTCAGCCTATTTAAGCACAACTCCAGCACCAGGCCTTTCTATTGGGTTTGGATATGTTATGTAGTACCTATACCCAAAAAGGTTTATGCAGAGGTCTGGTGATGGCACAGTCGGTCACTAGATTATAATATAATTAGAGCCTCAATGTTAATGAATTATGTAAGAAATGCAATAAACCAACAAATCAGGCCTATAAACATTTTGGTGAAATCCTACCTAATTTTCAACTAAAACAGCCTCCCTAATATTTTTTCCTACGAAATCATACCTAATTTTTTTCCTCTTTTGTTAAATCCTTGTACCAATCTCTCTTATTCCCCCCCCTTCTTTTTCATTTCTCCCTTCTCCTTTGGGCAAAATAACCAATTATTACATATACCCCTATAAAACATAACAAAATACCATCATATGTCCAAATTTCATTGAAAGTATCAAATCAGCAATTTTGACAAAGTCATAACAGGGACATAAGGAGGGGTACATTGGAATTCTTTACAGAAAATGAAAAGGGATTTAGTACAAAAAAAAATTCTTCTGTGTTTTATGACATTCCTTGTCTTTTCAGGGATCCATGTGAAACTTTACTGCCTTAAGCAATTTGTGCATATATCTTGTTTATAAATACTAATTTCTCTTAACTAATGTAAAGAGGGGAAAAAAAAAAAGCAACCACTTACAGAGAATTGGCATGGTGTATATCAGCCTCAAGGGATTTTAAAGAACCTCTCAGGGATAAACTCCTCCTACTAACCTGGTTCTGATTCATGGTTTCTTTTTTGCTAGAATTTCTTCTGATTTTTAGAGAGATGAGAGAATTAAGGAATAGAGAGGAAAGATATCTACAAAGATTGAGAGAGAGAGATAGAGAGAGGATAAAGAGGATAGCTTTCGTAGAAGACAAGACCAGGATAGAGACAGGAATCCCTTTATTTTAAATTATCAGATAATTGGAAAGTTTCCTATATATCCTTGGTTTCTTGTAAATGTTTTCTAAAAGCAACTAAGAATGTTCCGCAGTTGCAACTAGTGTTCTTATAACAAGGTTCAATCCGGGCGGGTTTACGGGTTGGCCGGACATGGATTTGGACGGATAAAATTTTTGAAACTCAATTCTTATCCGCTCTTTTACTCTTGCCCTTACGGGTTGGTGGTCCGGGCAGACTGGATCCAATCCGGGCCAGACCAGGTTTTTTCTTTCCCTTTTTTCTGTTTTTTATCTTGGGCGGTGGGAAATTTTTTCAAAATTATGCAATCCGGACCATTCTTTTTAACTTGGCACGAATCTTAAAGCAAAATATATGCACAGCACGAATTTCAAAGCAGTGTGATTAATTCTGCACGAATCTCAAAGCACGGGTCAAACGGGCACGGGTCAATGAGTACAGGTCAGACAGGTTCTTTTTTCAAATTTTCAAATCCGGTTTGGATTTTTGCTCGGTTCTGGCCAACCCGTGAACCCGGCCAAACCCGTGCGCGATCCGATCTGGACGAGCACTGATCAAGAGCAGACCGGACCAGATTCACGGATCCGAGTTCAAAGTTAGAACACTAGTTGCAACTAGCAAGCATGAAGCGCCCAAAGCTAGCCTAATATAATTGTGTATTTGACTGTGGAATAAAGTATGTTTAATTTATGTTTGGTGGAGCTAAGTTATTATGTACAAAGAGCTAAAATATTTTATTTTGAATTACTTAAATGTTACTTTATCTTACTTGTTTAAATTTTCTTTTCATTCTATAATTTAAAGGTGGAGTAAAGAAATTTTTACGAGCATTAGATCAAATTTGATTCGATATTTGATATGGATTATTGGATCTGTTTTATGATTTTTACGTACAGCTAAAATTATAAATTGTTAAATTTGACATACGAATCTCGATGCGGATCAAGCTGCCTATACTAAGTATCATACTGAATTTTATCTAATGTTCATCGGACTTCTTCCAAGAAACCCTTTGTGTACAAAATTTATATATAATCTCACAACATTAAACATTGTCACATTTACAAATTCTTTTAAAATTGCCCATTCTTCTGTTAGAACTTTTTTAAGAAGTAATTGATTTAAATATTGAACAGACCATTTCCACTTGATTGTTAAATATTAGAAATTTTCTTTTACCCTCTCATGGTGGACAGGTGGAGTTAACCCCACTGAAAAGTAAATATAATTGGAAGTTATAATACTAAAATAAAAGAAATGAAGACTTTGGATCTTATATTTTATATCTATACTCTATAGATTGATATTATAAAATTTGTAAACTGTGTTTGGAGGGAGGAGTTATTGTCTATCACCGGCTTTTACGGTAAAATCACTCGAGGAGCTTTAGGGCGTGTTCGGCCGCTTTATTGTTCCTGCGAAAAAAAAAATTCAGTTCAAAATTCAGTTGAACTGAATTTTTTTTTTCCTACGTGAACAGTAATTTTTAGTTCAATTCCCGTGTCTATGTCAATTTCCAATAGCCCGCCGAACAGGTCCTTAGAAACGGTGGTTTACCCTGCAGCGAATATTAGTGATTCGAATCCACTTATCTCCAACCTATAAAATTAGCTAATACTATGATAGCGATAGCACTGAATTTTGCCAATTCTGATCTATAATTATTATTCATGGACATTAGATTCTTACAACAATTAAACACATCAAACTAGACCAATTAAGCAATTAGAAATATATATTTTTTTTCCGATTTTTTAAACCTTATTAAAATTACTTTTGAAAATACATCATTAATATCGTCGATATATTCATTGAAAAGGGTCCCAACTCAACTTTATACGTAACTTCCACTTTTAATTAAAGAGCTTGCAAAATTCAGAGGGAACTAAATGTAAGAATTACAAGGTAATTATATTTGAATAAAAGAAACACTTTTAAGTTTTAACAAATAACAAGAAGCAAAATGCAAATTAAAAATATCATCTAACTGTTGCCTGTTGGACTTCATAATCAATTACAGTAATAGCTTTAATTTCATGCGTACATTGCAAGAATTTGACCCCTTTTTTTAGAGTATATATTTACTTTCGTACATTATCAGAACTTTCCAAACTTCTGGAGGACATTAATGGAAAGCTTGCCTTATAATAATGTTCTTTGCGTTATTTGCGTAACCTTTTTTTTTTGTCTGTGTTGTGTGGGGGGTGATTTGCACTGCCTAAATATCTTGCCAAAGTAAACTTAGCCGGGATATAATAAATAGAGTAGAACTAAGGAGGAGAGGGGGGTGTACGATGCCCATCAGACCAGAGTCTGTTTAATGAGTGGTTTTTACAGTCTGATTCACTTCAAGATTTGTGTGTACGGATATTAAAGCAAGTAGCACGGATATCAACGTGATGCGCACAGATTTTGAAGTGAATCGGACAGTAAAAACCACTTATCGAACAGACTCTGGTCCGATGGGCATCAGACACCCCCCCTCTCCCGAACTAGGGTGCTCCTAAGTTCACCAAGTCCTTTTGTGAACTCAACTTTAAAATCTATCGGATTGGTTTCAAATGATGAATTCAAACTGTTGAAATCTTTCTACCTTACGAGTGATGTGTCTACATGCGAAAAATTTCAAAATTTTAAATTAATCTTGTATAGAGTTAAGTGGTCAAAAGGTATCAAAAAATGAATTAATTTATAAACCTTCTAATTTTAACTACTTGACTTTATACTAAATTAATTTGAAACTTTAAAATTTTCATATGTAGACACATCACTTATTTCATATGTAGACACATCACTTATAAGTTAGAAGGATTTCAACGGTTTGAATTCGTCATTTAAAGCCACTCCAATAGATTTTAGAGTTGAGTTCACAAAGAGACTTTGTGAACTTAGGAGCACCCCAGTTCTACTCATGATAAATAGCTTGCCAAAGTAAGCTGGGATATGTTTTGATATTAGAATTAATTAGCGGCTATTTAATTTCACTAATCAAGCCGTTGTGGTCTATAACATCCATAGACCATCATGTTTTTTCTACTTTTCAAATTCCTCGCAAAATCTTTCCCATTGCTAATATTTTATTTATTTATTTTTCTATTAATAAAAAATTTGGTGGCAGAGGCACACAGCTTGAATAAAATATTAAACAAAATAAAAATTTATCAGATAAATGATAATTTCTATTAACTATTTCTAGCTTTGGATTTAAACAAAAGGGAAAATTGTGAAAATGCCACTCCAAAATCTTTAAATTGTGAAAATGCCACTCCAAACTTTGAAATTGTCAAAATGCCACTCCAAACTTCATTAATTTGTAAAAATGTCACTCCAAATAATTAATGACTAAAATACCCTTCTTCTCATCTTCTTTCTTATGTCTTCTCTTCTTCTTTTGTTTCAAATGGCGGCTAAGCACGGTAGAGGGGGGCGTAGAGGAGGGTTTGATGATGCTGGTGCTTGTCGGAGGAGGAGGGGTTTGTGAAGAATGCGAAGGTGGGCGAGGGGATTCATGCCTGGAAACTGCTTCTTGCGTCTCTTGCAACGGGCGAGGGTTGGATCAGCGGAAGGGCGGGGACGGAGATGGACCGGCGAGGGTATTTTAGTCATTAATTATTTGGAGTGACATTTTTACAAATAAATGAAGTTTGGAGTGGCATTTTGATAATTTCAAAGTTTGGAGTGGCATTTTCACAATTTGAAAATTTTGGAGTGGCATTTTCACAATTTCTCCTAAACAAAAATAGAAACATTTGATGCACAATAAAAATGAACGTGTTTATTTAAATTTATTATAATGAATACGTTTGAAAAATAAATTGACATTAAAATCAAAGATATCGTTGCAATTATTTAAAAATTGGAATGCCATGATTAAATTTATTAGTAGGCGTCGACAAGACCTTGATTCTCATTTCAGACCCCATAAAAAGGAATAATATCTGAAAATCTCCGGGCCCACACGCTCCATTCAATGGTCTACATTCCTTTACTTTAAAACTTGAGCCTATGATATGTACTTGGAATTCTTTGAAATATAAATGTTATCCTAAATTTCAAATAAATAAAAAACTAATATTGTTTTGCAAATTGCAATTATTGATGGCAAATATGGCTATCCCTTTTTGTATGTAATACATAAAAGAAGGGATGAATTTTCCCTGAAGAATTATGTGCAGTGCTAATTGATAGCAGTTGGGAAAAAAAAATTCTGTTAATTAATTCCCAACAAATAACATTGAAGTATGGGGTCTACATTCCTTTAGTTTAACACTTGAGCATATGACATGATACATGCCATTTTTTGAAATATAAATGTTTGAAATTCATGATTGCCGTCTGATCAAAATTCATGTCATTCCGACCTAAATTGAAAATTTACAAGATCTCTTAAAAAAATTTGAGTTATTTTAAAGTAAAAAAAAAAATCAAATTTTTAAAGGGGTCCAGAAAAAAAAAAGTGAGTTACTGCAAACAACGTGATTGCCAACGAATTGCGGTCCTAGTAATTATATTTTCCTTGTCACATTTTAACTACATAATTCTCTTAGGCCCTGTTTGGCTGCACATTGGGTAAGGGAATGGGCACGGGAACAAAAAAATTTTGAACTGATTTTTACTGTTCACGTGAGAAAAATAAATTCAATCTGAGTGAATTTTTTTTTTCCCACGTGAACAGTAAAATTCGGGAAGTAGTCAAACAGAGCCTTAGACTATGCTCTACAAAATAGAGGTAAAAGCTCATTATGGAAAGAGAAGAGACGTAAAACGAGCGCCATTTCACCTCCTCCCCGCTTCGATTTGAGAGGAAAGGATTTTGTCAAAATCAATAAGCGTTTCTCTCCACACAACGTTGCTCCCCTCTGCTCCCTCTTCATTTCACCTCTAATTTTACTTCTTTTTTTTAAGCAGATGAACATATCTGATCAGATGCAGTCTGACAAAATTCTCACTCCGCACAATAATTTATTCTTCCTCCCCCCTCTACATACTCCAAATGAAGCTGAGTCTTAATATCTTGTGTCAATACAGATTGAATTGAATGATCAGGATTCGCAAGCGATACTGTCGGCATATTGCGGTCCCCGTGATTTTTTTTTTTTCCATTCCATAATTTAAATGGGGTAAAATTATTTTTTCAAATAAGATTGAAATGGTGACCTCATTACTGCGTCATTGGATGAGGCTTCTTAGCTTAAAAAGAAATAAAAAAAAGAGTACGGAGGTCTATTTGACATTTGTACTTTGTGCCAATTGGCTCCATTCTCTGTATGCCATTGCCAATTCAATGCGTCTCTTTCACAGCAGGCGCCCAGCTAATATTTATTATATTAACATAAGCAATTATATATATAGAAGCAATCCAATTGTCCAGAATTCCAGATTATGTTTCTTAGTTATTAAAATAAGCCAAGGGTCTATTCAACAATAAGCTGATCTAGCATTTGAGTCATAAAGCTTTTCAATGGGATAAGAGGAATTATATCAATCAATTAATTAATTAAAAGAAAAGAGTGGAGATAAAATAACCATATATGTAATCTTGAGACGTTGACAATAATTTTTAATTTTTAAAATCTTGTTTTCAAAATATAATCTATGATATATGCACATCATGCAAATGGAAAAAAAATGTAATATTTTGTGTGAATTTAGTGCATTATATGATTCTGGGTGCATATTATTTCTATGAAAATTGTTTGAGCAGTACTGGCCTTTTCTTACTCTATATTGTGCTAAATAAACTATGTAGAAATTTTTAATAAATATAATGAATGTTTATGATTCCTTTGTTCATTTTGTGGTTCTAATTTATATTGCCTTTACCAATATATTTTATCATGACGAAAGAAGTAACTAAAACAGTGACAAAGGAAGGCATAGAACCAGGATTGAATTTAGGTAGAATATAATAAATTAAATCTCATAACACAAAGCACCAGTGGTCTAGTGGTAGAATAGTACCCTGCCACGGTACAGACCCGGGTTCGATTCCCGGCTGGTGCATTTTTTTATTTCTTTTTAAAAAAAATCTCATAACATGATGGAACAACCTAAATTTTACTCTAAGCAAGGGTGGTTGGAAAAATCCTAAGAGTAAATTTCAGTTGATATGGACGAAAACACCGAGCAAATTCCATTTTTTGTTCATCCTTTTTCTATTTGAAAGATTCCTTGATAAAAACATAAAGAAGAAAATACTGTTTCCTGTCTTGTTCTGATCACCAAGTCAACAGGCCCAAATAATCAATTTTTTGACTTCCCTCATTTTTATCTTTTAATTATATGAGCGAAAGAATCTGCATTATTGGTAATTGGTTGGTATACTTGAAAAAAAAAATATGAAACTGATATATGAATCACCTAACAAAAGATCACCTAAACAAAGTGTCAACGAAACTTCATTAGTAAAATAAAATCCTTGTTATTCAAAGCAACCTAATAACAGTGATTTGTACAGTTTAACTAACAATGTACAAATAAAATGAAAGTATGATAAAGAAATAAAATAAAGAAAGCAACACAAATGAATCGATCATTTTTCTCTCAACCACAAGAAGGAAGTGTGCTAACAACGAATCATATCAAGGTAACTCAGATTTTAAGAATTCATATCACCCAAGGTAACTCAGATTTTAAGATTTTAAGTTTAGATCCAGACCATCCGATCTGCTCTGGTCAAATATTAAAGGGACCCTTGCATTCCATGTTTACAACATCATCTGGAAATGCCTACCATGCTTCTATCAAGTGTCAATCAAGTACAAACTTGACAAAAATCAGCATTAACACTTGCCAATGTGGCAATTAATTCTTGTTTCTAACAAGTTGATACTGTAAAAGGGATATCGATATGAAAAATGGGTGAAACAAAGATTAAAACTGTTAGCTTCTAACTCCCGTACCAGTTTCTGGTATGGTACAAGTAGCTAGCTGATATTTTTATCAAAAAATTTGTGTGCTGAGACCAAAGGGCCTATGGGTTTTCTTTAGGTAGATATAGACAGGATTGGGTAGGATTTAGGACAATGCAACTATACTTGTAAATAGTAAATGAATGGGCATATATGCCTTTTTTTTCAAACAAAAAAATATGTGGCAATTAATGGTGGCAGCCATGAGTTAAATTGCCCACAGCAATTCATAGCATTTCCCCAAATTTCATCTCACTAAAAAACAGACAATTTCATGTCATTCCCAATTTTCCATGCCAATTCATAATAGTGAAGTGGTCCTAAAAATTGATTTTTGAATGGTTCCAACATCCAACGAATGATTAACACATTTAAGAGTTGTCATTATTAAGGTGTTCCATATTTTGAAACATACATAACGAACTTACAACCAATCAAATCATTTGACATTCACTCGGAAAACGAGTCCAAATTCACTAAAACCAGCACTGTTTTCATTACAAACAAAAAAACAGCTTATAATAAAGTTAGGTACTTATACAAATATCTGAGGAAGGTAACAATGGACAAAAGCCATATCACCACCAGTCTATATTATTTGCACTAAACCAGATCAATTTTTGCATACATGGAATTTCACAATTACGTACATCACCTGCGCAAAATTTGTTTGCATGCCCGTCCTTTTTGTAGAATAACAACCCCAATTGTTTCTCGAATCTTTGTAGTTTGCGCAATACCTTCCATGTACCTTCCTATGTACATCTTAATCCCTGTACAATCTCCAATCTCATCACCTAACAATTTATAAAATAAAACATAAGATTTGACTTTCCAAACAATTAAGAAAAATCAAAATAATATTTACGGAATAGGACCCACTAAATGGTGTTTTTGCTCATAAGGAATATTTGAAAGAGCTTAAGGGCATAAATGCATGCAAAGGAGCAGGGGCGGAGCCAGACTTTAGAACTGTGGGGGTCAAATATGAATGTGGGGCAAGCATATAAAATTTTCATAATGCGAATGGGGGTCAATTTCATAGTATCCATAGCAGTTTACTCCAAATATATAGAAAATCTTGTATAAAAACACACACACACACACACACACACACACACATAATATATATATATATATTTTCAAATAATGGGGGTCAATTGACCCCCATTCATAAATGGTGGATCCCCCCCCCCAACCCCCCGGCAGGAAGAACACTGAAAAGTTTGTAAATACAACAATTAAAGTCCTTAGGGCTTCAAATTCTATGCGTATACTTCCAAGTTCCAACAAACAAATTATCTGAAGGGGAAGTAGGTTTATTCATGATTTGCTCGAAAACTAATGCCCCAAGTTTCAAGAGCAAAATAAGTCAAAAATGAAAAATTACCAATCTTTGGTAGAAAATGGCATTATACCAGATCATTCCTAATGTATAATCCTGTGATGACCTCACAGATTGGTCCAATAAGTATACAAAAATAGACAAGATTTTAAGGTATACCAAGAATAAATCCTTCGTAAAAACTTCCGGACAGTAATATAGATGCATTAAAAAATAGAGTGAGGCTATTATAAAATGCATTTTATACAATGGCTTGTGCTGTCGACTCATATCTCCGTTTTTAAAGTCCAAACAGTTGACCTGAACCATTCAACATAATCTTCATATTTAAATGTACTTGCAGACCAAATTTTTATTTTTTTTATTTTTTTACTATTATTTTAAATAGGTAGAAAATAACTTGATGTGAAAATTCTGGACCATCCAAAAGCAGTGCTTTTCTACCTATCTAAAAAAATAGTAAATTTTACACAGGGGCATAAGTAGTATAACAATATTTGCAGGGTTAAAGAGCAAAACTCATAGGATGTAACTGAAAAAGCTGGTGCCAACCCCATGATTTCAAAAATTTTAATCATGTATATTGAAATTTAATTGCAATTTCATTTTTCTTAAAAAGTTTTTATATAGTTCAGGCCCCCTCATGAAATGCTAAATGTGTGCTTGTATCCTAGTAGTTAGCATTTAATGGTTGCGGAGAACTTGGGTTAAAATCCTAAACAACACACATTATGTAGTTTCACATTTTATGCATTTTTACAGGCCCCCCCCCCCCCCCCCACCATACACACACAAATCTAAAATTTCTAGTTCCAGCCCTGAATAGCATAATAGGAATAATTTGCTGAACATTATGCTCATTTTAAATATTTCTTAATTGAACCACAGAGAATATCCATAACATCACCCCCACTCCCCAAAAAAAGAACAAAAGAAATAATAAGAAAAACAGATAAAAGAAAATAATATAGAAAAACTGCAAATATTAAAACAAAATTACTGGTGAGACAAAGAGAGACATAAAAGAAGTACCCAAGAAATAATCTTCTAAAAATCTAAGAAGAAGGGGCGCCGAGAAGCACGCCTTTCCTTACAAGCACGGCCTCTCCACTGGTGGCCTTGGCCGAGGCGATCTCCTCTAACCGTCTCCAATTCGCCTCCTGCTTCACCTTATTTGTCTTCTCCCGATCCATCTCCTCCTGGAACTTTTTAGAACACTCTGCAAAGTAATCCGGATCATGGTCGTGTAGGATTCTGCGTACATTTACCGAGAGGCTTTGCACCGCCTGGTTCCAGTGACTGGATGAGTTCCTCTCCAATGCTGGTAGGATAATGGGGACAAGCACCTTGTAATGTTGCTTTATTAGGGATTCTATGTGGTCGTTGTTCCATAGAAATAATGCTCTCTCTGCAACCTATATGAAATGAAAAGATAGATAAATGTATGAATGTAAAACATATTTACAATATGTACGTCTGAAGAATCAGGTCTCCATTTGAAGAGAAGCCCTCTAATTTAAGAAACATGCCTAAATATCCGTAACAGTTTCACCATTATTTCTTAAATTGTTTTGCTTTTTTCTATTGGAGGGGGGGAGGGAGTGTCATAACTGTTAGATTGCTATATACCAGGAACCCCAGATTGAAGTTATAATACTAAGCTTAGGTTAGATGAAACATTTATTTCTAATCAACGTCAATTCTGTCTAATTAAATGCAGAACCTCCCATAAAATTTTAGTGAATTCAGTTTAATATCATATTCTATTTTTAGTTCTCCAAAATAGGATAAGTAATTCTCGGTGAATCAAGTTTCCTTCCTAAAAAGGAGCAAACAGACACCCAATATAAAAGAAAGAATTTGATAAGTAAAAAAATCCAATCAACCTAAAATCTTCCGTACATAATCCCATAACTGTTAAAGGAGAAAACGGAAATTACAAAAGGAAGTTATCAAACCCAGCAATAACTTTATAACATAAAGGTTCTTCTGAATATTTTAGAATATATTTTGAAGATAAAAAAATTTCAAAATACCAAATTAAAGGAAAGTATAAAACAATGTGCTACGATATTTCACAGGCTTATCCTATGCTTTACATTAATTACATTAACAATTATAAATGAATAACAATATCATCTTCCAGAGCAAAATAGTACTACTCAACACACAAAAAGCAAGTAGAAGAATTAAAAAATTTGGCATAAAATTCACAGAAATTACCTGAAAATGGGAGCTACTCAAGCACCTGGCAATCTGGCGAAAGAGCGGGACCATGCATTTCTGAAATTCGGCCGGCTGTGTGGCCTCCAGTATCTCCTCCAGTTCCCCCAAAAACATCACCTCCTTGGCACTATTTGTCACCGGCCAATACTTCAACAGCCCCCTTATAACTGTATCGGCCAATTTGCAATCCTTCTCCACAAATTGCGTGATGCAATAACTCAACTGCTGGTGGTACATTGAAATTGTTTTCGGCTTATGTAGTGGTATCAATGCTCTTACCAGAAACAACTTGTGTTCCTCTTTTAAAGGCAATGCAAACCCGTTTATTATACTACCGAGAATTTCCAACAATTCGGCAATCCCGCTATGCTTCTCGGTCTCATAAATGAACTGATAAAATATGTTATTGATCGCTTTTCTGATAAATGGTCGGTGTACCATGAACTTCCCGTAAACCCTGTGCAGGATCATTTTCAAGTACTCCCTCTCTCTCGGGTCTTCTGAGTCAAAGAGATCGAGTAATTTAAGAACAAAAGTGGTGTCTACGTACCGTTTTGCCAATTTTGCATCAGTCTCTGACGACTGTACGAAACGGAGGAATAGTTCATAGACAATCTGCAGGTGGGGCCAGGCGGGGTCCATAATGGGTTCTTCCTCTTCTAAATCAAATGCCTCTAGCACCCTGTTTTCTCTTGGGATAGTAGCAGCAGATCTAAATATGTTTACAGACACCATTTTGGCAATCTCTTGCATTACAATCTCGGGAAATTTGCTGTTGGCTGAGGTGATATAATCGACCAATTCAAGCAAAGTTTGCCTCTTTATTTCCTTCTCTTTCAAACTCTTCGTTGGGTCAGTGAAATCAAAAATGACACAACAGAGATTCAGCTTTTTTAAAAACAAATTTTGCTTTTCTGAGCTCGGCACATCCTTGAAACTCGGCAAGGCTTCAAAGGGAGGAGAAATGGATCCACCATTGACTCTTGAACCGGGTGCAATTTGGGGATTCCTATCGGAATAGGGGTTAGAGAAGGAAGAAGGCACTGAGGTGCTTTGTGCCCGATCGATGCTTCTCAAATTAGAAGAAGAACTAGGCAAAGTTGAGTCTTTTTCTCCAGATTTGGAATTCTTCTTAGGGAACCGCAAAAATTGCTTTATCATCCTTGTTAATTTTTACCAAGAGAGGAAATCTGAACCTTTATATTTATTAATATACGGCCAAATTGCCTCGTAAGAGATGCCACGGTCGTCAGACTAGTAATCTGAGCTCGTTCGATAGAATTTTTTGATTGGGTAGTTGACTGAGAGCCATAATTGCAATTGTCGGTAGTGACTCCCAAATTAGTTCATTCTAAATAGAAAAACAAGGCTAATTGCTCCCTTCTTTGCACCAATTTTGTAATTTGGAATTGAAATGCTTCAACAGCCCTAAATATGGATTAAAAGAATAGCTGAAATTAAAAATAATAAGAGATAATAATAGACAAATTGCAAAATAGCACCAAAGTTAGCACAACAAGAAATGCTCAGATAGATATCCACTTTAAAAAAAAAAAAAAAAAAAAGGCAACTAAAAAACCTAATTTCAACCTACCAACATAGCAAGATTCTTTAGAGAAACCCTTGTTAATTCGATTTTATGGCACATACACCTCACAGTACTAGTATCTAAAATTTTCAACTAAAACTAAATTACGGCGTTCTAGAGGTTTCGAATTCTATGAACAATGAATTTTATCAAATCCGACCTCTTTTTTTAAAAACTAACAATCCAAATCTACGACAAACATCGGCCAGGTTTCTGGTTCAAAACCAGAAAAAACAACATCCTTTAGGGAAGATTAGGCAAGGATGAACAGAAAAGGAGGCAGGTTAGTAAAGTCAAAGGTGAAGAAAAGTCAAAAACAAAACACGAAAAATTAAAATAGATAGAATAAAGAACACGAATTTGCTCTAATAAGGGAAGAAAAAGGGTAGGTTTTTTGCGTACCTTTGATCGATTGAAGCTTTGGTTTAGAATCGGAGGAGGAGAAAGAGAAGATTTGTTGAGTCGCTTAAGAGGGGTCGAGGAAGAAAGAGACACTGTCTGAAGTCTGAACCGAAGAAGAGAGAGAGAGACTCTCTTTTCTCGAGAGGCGTCTTTTGTGTAGACCTGGTCTTCGTGGACCCATGTAAGCTACTCTGGATCATCTGGAGTAACTTAAATTTTGTGGTAAATATTCTTACAGAGCAATTTTCACTTTAAGCAGCGCATAAACCATATGCATCGCTGTTTTAATTCTATAATACGTGCGCTGCAAGAAGCCAAACCTACTCTTAAAAACTCTTTACCCCAATAATGACTTTTAATCCGGACCGTCCGATCAGGATCCGGGCCAATCGATCCTGGTGGAACAGATTTGACGGTCCAGATCTAAACTCAAAATTTAGGTTAACTCAGGTGATATGAATACCCTTTTCAACTCAGCAGAGTTGAAAAGGAAAATGAAGAACGCTTGTCCTTTTGCTGGATTGCCCATAAATATTTTGTATTTGTAAAGAATATTCTCCAACGATGTTCCATAGGCATAGCTTCTTCTATCAAAATTATTTTAGAGGTTTGAATAATAATAACAAATTACCGAAATTCCGTCATACAAGGTCAACTAATACAAATACTATCTCTGCTCAAAGAACAGATATAAACTAACAACGAAGATTATGTTATAATGATTTATTAGTGCTTTTGGCTAACCAAAACATTTCTTCTTTATTTAATATGTTGAATCAAACTTGGCACACCTAGCTACAATCTACAATCCATTTTTTTTTATTCATAACATTTAGAAAAATATATACCATCAAATCTCAAATCTCATTTCATAACACAAATGCTAAATTATTCAGCACTTTTAGATAAATAAAAACTCAAAATAATGCAGCATATTGCCCATGCAAAAATGCTGAATAATTATATATTGTGATGTTTTATGAAATTTTGTGGATTCTGTGATACAGATTTAAATTAATTTTTTATGTTATAAATAAATATATCGGTAGCTATAACTATTTTTATAAGGTTTGCTGAAATATTTTTAGATTGGAAATTAAAAGCGTGTTCTAAAGGATATGAAACAAAATTAAGGATCTATTTTGGGTAAGACTGCAAAATTTCAGATAAAATGTTATATTATCGAGGCCCATGGGCCGAACTAATGGTAGATTTTTTTACTGGTGTAGAGCATTTTGGGCAAAGTTTTTGTAGTGCGCAAAAGTAGCAACACTGTAATTGTTTTGCAATTGTATATTCGCCAATAAAGTAGGTGATATGCACAAATAAAGGAAAATATCGGACACCCCTTTCGAAAAGTAAGTATATCTTAGATATCCTTAATAAATATAGAATTCAGAGTAGGTCCCATGCCCATCGGACCTACTCTGATTCGATAGGTGAAATGACCATTTGATTGCATCAAAATCCATGCTAATTACATTAAAATACGTGCAAGTATGTTTCAATTTCCATGCGCACTAATCTTAATACTAATCGTACCGTGTTAGAGCTAATTGAACCTAAAAGTAAGTCTGATGTCCATCGGACCTACTCCTATCTCATAAATATAAAGTACATGCCAAAATGTACTATTTTCTCTTCTTTCTTTCTTTTTTTGAATCATCAAGTTGAGTTTTTAAAGTTTTGCATCAGATGTTTTCATTTTTTTTTGCTTCTATCCATCATATTTACTTTTTAATTTTCTAATAATAATTTTTAAAAAATTTCCTATGTTAAAATAAAATCATCAGATGTGATATGTATTTTTTCTCTACATGCACATAAAAAATAATCACTTTTCAAATTTATTTTGATATGAATTAATAGAGAAATTGTGAAAATGTCATTCCAAAACCTTCAAATTGTGAAAATGCCGCTCTAAACTTTAAAATTGTCAAAATGCTACTCCAAACTTCATTAATTTGTAAAAATGTCACTCCAAATAATTAATGACTATAATACCCTCGTCCGTCCATCTCCGCCCCCGCCCCTCCGCCACCTCCTCCCACACCCTCCGCCGATCCGACCCTCGCCCGTCACAAGAGGTGCAAGAAGTAGTTTCCAGAAATGATTCCCTTCGCCTGCCTTTCGCATTCTTCGCAACCCCTCCTCATTCGACAAGCACCAGCACCATCAAATCCTCCTTTACGACCCCCCTCAGCCGCCATTCAAAGCAAGAGAAGAAGAGAAGGCAGGAGGAGAAAGAAGAGGAGAAGAATGATATTTTAGTCATTAATTATTTGGAGTGACATTTTTATAAATTAATGAAGTTTGGAGTGGTATTTTGACAATTTCAAAGTTTGAAGTGGCATTTTCACAATTTTTCCGAATTAATAAGTTTCAAAATCAATGCCCGAAATTTATTTTTAGTGAGAACACGTTCTTTGTAACATGAATAATTTATACATCTTCATTAATTATGAATAATTAGCACATACATGATACAAAAAAAATAATAGACATGCACCACTTCAAATTGATAAATACAAAGCTCTAAAAAAAACAAAAGGTAGAGTCCATTTTTCTTCTTCTCTTTTATTATATTTTAGAGGTTGACTAGTGTTATAATTATTATCTTAATTTGGAGCAAGAAATAGGAACTTGCTTCAAATTTTCAAAAAATAAAATAATAATTTTGGAGACATTCTACAGTCTACACTGGTTTTGAGAAGAAGTGGTTCACAGATGGCATGATTTCTGGCTTTTTGGTGCACACATACTTTCTTACACCATGTTCTTTGAATTTCTGCCCCTCCGCAAAATTTTCTAGTACACCTGCTGCTCTATTTTCTTTGGTAACCCTACAATAATTGAAAACTGTGTTACTGGTACTTTTTTGAATTTTTTAGAGGATGGTATTTGACTCCCTATGGCCTATAGCAAATTAGCAATAAACTACTACAAAAGGGAGCAGTTTGGGTCCGATGCCCATCGGACTCAAATTGGATCTGATGAGTTTCATAACCGTTCTATCTGATGTAAGATTGGTGTACACGGATATTAAAGCAAAGCGCACGAATATTAAAGTGGCATGCACCGATCTTAAAGTAGATCGGACGGTTATGGAGCTCATCAAACTCTGTTTGAGTCCGATGGGCGTCGGACCCAAGCTGCTCCCACTACAAAAAAACGTGTAACCTGACTTAGAAAATAATCAATGCAACATCATTTCTGCATAAAGAATTACTTGATTTTATGAAAAAGGAGGAATTTCATGTATACCCCTAAAAAAACCTCAAATTTATAATGTCCCCTCTAAAGTACATAATATCATATTTTACCCTTCTGTGTTTCAAAAATTCACAAATTCATCATATTTATTGACTTTTCAATTAACAATCATTTTCAATTTATAAAATACTCATTTTATTCTTTATTAAAAATAATAATATGTAATTTGTGTAAGAATTATACATAATTTATACTTAATAAAAAAAAGTAAAAAGTTCAGCCATTCCGTGCACTCAAATCTACACAATAAAACTTTTTTGTTTAAAATTAATTCTTAACTAAATTTTACCTGACGTCAGGATTGCCTGTAATATTCCTGGCTAATTGCATGCCACAAATACCAACTGCAACACCAACCGACGCAAAGAGCAGGTACACCTTCATATCCAAAATAAATAAAAATTAATAAATAAGGGAATGACACATAGAGTGGAAAAAATGGAACTGCAGAGCCGGCTCCGTCACGGAATGATACAGTTACGGCACGGAACGGCATGACATATGTCACTGTTCCGTGGCGTGACTCGTGTGTCTCGTGGTGTGACCATTCGCGTGCCGTAACTATTTTTTAAAAATTTGATACGGCACGACATGGCACGCTAAAGATCCAGTCACGCGAGTCACGTGAAATTAGGACCTTAAGTTTTGATCAAATAGTGAATCTTGAATAAACTAACTTAAATTATTAAAAACATAGTTAAATGTGAGAAACGTGACCAGTTACGTTTGGATACGGCACGCGAATAGTCACGGCATGACTCACGTACCGTGACCGTTCGCGTGCCGTGACCACCTCTCAATATATTAGACACGGCACGTGTGACTATTCACTTGGTTACGGCACGGAACAGCACGGGACTAAAGTCACAGCGTGTTAGTCATGTCACGGCATGTTTTTTCCACTCTACACATTAGTTATATAAAAACAAAAATTGCTATTGATGCAGGCAATCATATATAATGAAGACAAAAAAAAAAATAAAGATATTTGAAGCCTCATGTAAATTATATATACAAATAGAAATTACCTCTGGCCTCAGCCATCTTTTCAAAGAGGAAGAAGCCATTAGAGCAGCAGGAGCTATTGAGAGTGCAAATCAAAAGCAGGGAGACAGTAGCTTTATTTATTTCTCTACCACATTTTGAACTATTCAATTGCCTTCATTATATAGTGAATCTAAAGACTAATTTAAGCACAAAAGATGAGCAGAGAAAAATAACTGCTTCATTTCATGCCCATTTTTTTTTTCTTTTCTTAGATCCAGTTGGCAAAGAAAGAGATATTATAGGGGAATAATGGTAGGAGGATTTAGGTCCAAAGGAAGAAAAAAAAAAGGTGATAAAAAATTTATTGGTTCAGAACTCATACGAGTGTATTAAATTTAAAGAAAAATTGGTTATTTGCCACTCCAAAATTTTCAAATCTGAAAAATGCCATCACAAAACTATAAATCTGAAAAATACTATTCTAAAATTAGCATATTTAATATTTTATTTTGAAATTTTTTAAAAATAAAGACGCAATAAATATAAAAAATAGAAACAATTCAAATCTCTCTTGAAAGAGCCTGCACAATGTTTGCAATAAGGTTGGACTTGATGGCGTAATTCCTAGGGTTGTAAATGGTTGGATACAGATCAGATAGTGGTCCAACCGTATTCTTATCTATTGTATTTTTTCGGATATGGATATAAATACGGATAGCCTCAGATACGGATACGTATCGGATATTGGATGGATACGAATATGGATGCAAATATAAATCAGTTAATTAAAAATAAATTAATAATATACATTCTAGTAAAGAATAATATTTAAATATAACTTTTTTATTCATAAATTAGATCTAATATTTTTCATAATAAGATTGTTGGTTACAAAACACACATCATATTATCAAAACATTAGTCACTATTTATATCATAGTGTTATATATATTGTTCATCATGATATATATGTATATGCAGTTTAATAAATCATTGGTATGTATATGTAATTTAATAAATCAATTTAAGAACATAAAGTATATTTGTTGTAATTTAGGTGTTAAATGGTCGGATACGGATAGTTAAAAATCTTACAGTATCGGATACGTATACGGATAGTCTCGAATACGATACGAATCCAATAATTTAAGTAATTTTCTGGTTTCGGATCCAGACTAAATCGGATAATATCCGACGCGTTTACACCCCTAGTAATTCCTGAACTAGGTCATCTGCTAAATCATAAATTATTCAATAAAGTTACAACTCAAGTATCCCTTTAATATAAAATTAGATTAATGTGTGCGTAAAGTCAAGTCAGTACTCAGTAGACATGGGCCAGAGGAAAACAAAAAATAAGGGTCAAACGCAAACCAATATCAAAAGCCAGTTTTTTTTTTTGTATTTTTTTGTATTTTGCACTAAAACATGTGAAACAATTGGAATTAATTAAATTTTAAATTATTTATTAATACTAATTAAGACACCTAAAAGTCTCCTAGCAATGCAAGTATGAAGTATGCCTCTTCATTTCAATCGTTTGGACAAGGAAAATAAAACCTTGTAACTATGGAAGCAAGAAATAAAAAAAATATATATATATATATAATGAAACTTACTGTAAGTGCAAAAATTTATAGTAAAGTATAATTATATTTTTTTTTTAAATTACGAGTATATTTTAGAATTTTTTTAGACAAACATAAAAATAGAAATTGTTGTAAAATTAAAATGAAGTTGTAATAAAAGTAAAGTAAATAACAAGAGAGATATAGAGAGCAATAACAAAATTTTATTCTCTTCTTTTTGTGTGTTTAATACAATCTTACAATCCTCTATTTATAGGTAGAAAATGTAAATAACAAGCCATCTAATTTAATTCCATTGATAAATGTGGGGAGATGAAACATACTTCATTAAAGAGAAATTTTGATGCAATTAGTAAAGAGTTTCAAATGAACATCACAATTCTAATTTATTAACAGAAATATATTTCTTAAATTGTTTTTCATCAGAAGTGACACTTGTGACCTTCTGAAGTTTGACAAATATGTATGAAGATATTAAAACTAAATCAACAAACTTTGTAGTAAAATTATACATCACAAATGAAAGATTGTAAGTGATAGTAGAAACAAGAGAAAATCAGTGCATACGAGAAGAATAATATCAAACATTAGATTACCCGGTTTTAAAAAAAAAAAATTACGGGAACAAAAAGTAATATTTATATGCACATATATAGGAGGTAACTCGATCGAATCCAATTTGTATATAATTTCAATTTTACAAACTTTTTTTGCCAACTCTTTTTTCAAGTTAGTTCTCGTTTTCACACTTAATCGCTTGAGTGACCTTCAATTCTTTCTCAAACTAGTGTGTTTTTATACCGTTTGCATATAACAATTCATATATTTATTTATATGCGTGTAAATTTAGGACACGCTTATGTTAAAAGTTTCCTTTTTCGACAATAAAAAAAGACTTTTGAAGTTAAAAGAAGAGATTCTGACAATTTTAAAGTTATCTTTGAACGAATGTTAATTCCTGAAATGGTCCGGAGTTGACAATATTTAAATAGAAGGGGTTTATTTCTAACTAAGAAATGTGGACAGCAAGTGTATACATTAAAACCTGCTTCTGACAATGTTCATGCACAAGGAAAAAAATAAAATGCATCTCAAAAGCACCTATCTACTATCTAGTAATGTTTACGAGGTCGAATACAAATCCAACATGAGTTCTAAGGTAAAAGAAACATACGTAATAGTGTAATACTATCAAAACCCCTTGGATAACCTCACCTTTGTTTGATATCTTTCATCAAAGGCATAACAAAAAATTGACAACACTAGAAGGCCCTTATATATACATCCCCTCGAATTAAAGACACAACAACAACATAACTATTTTCAAAGAGAACAACAAAAAAAATGTGACAAGTAAAATCAGATCGAGGGCTGAGATTGGGGCTCAGATTTTTGGCCATCGGATTGGCCACGTATGACTCCAGATTTAGCACATGAAAGGGGTGATGTTTCGGAGATGTTGATATGATGCTCTTCAGGTGGTAAGCACCTCTTGGAGAAGTAAAGTGCTATACCTTTCGGCTTCCCACCTTTTTCTATAAAACACAAGGTGAAAAAGATTACATGAGGTTTTCTCAAAATAAAAATAAACAATCAAAGAGATACCTTTTTGGGCAAAACAATAAAACAAACTTCTGACACATTATCTTTCAGTACCTCATGGCTTTTCAGAAGTTCTACATCTGATAGTCAGGGGCAAAAATCAGAAAATCAAGATTTTTTTTTTTTTTTTTTTTTTTTGGGGGGGGGGGGGGTGGGGGATGAATATGTATATCATGTAATATGGACTGCTAGTAATAATTTTTGCAAAAATAAAAAAAATAAGGGTTAATTTCTTGTGTACCCTCTAACTCTTGCTAAATTTCTTATTTTATCCTTCAAGACTTCAATATATTATATTTACCTCTCAACTCTTCCAATTCTTTCTTATTTATCCTTATGAGTTAATTCACACACTTAAAATTTTATGTTTCCAATTATAACCCTTCTGTATTTAATTTCTCCATCACCCCTGTTCAAAACTAGTCTATTCTTAACACACATCTGTTCAAAACTGATCTAAACCACTTGGACAAAGCACATGCACCTCCATTGTATTTGTTGCGGTCTTGATTTTCTCACTTGGAGATACCTCCTCTTTTGTCTCTTTGAGCAATATTGCATTGCATTGATGGGCCGAGAGGACTAGAAAGAGCAATGTAAGAAAGTAGAGTTTGCTTTTAATCACCATTGGAGAATAGACTAGAAGCAGGTAGGAGCTGATTTTTATCTTTTGCTCACAAAGAAATAGAGAAAACGATACTGTCTAGAAGAGGAAAGGAGAGAGAGAGTAGGATACCTATTGTTTATAAAGATATGGAGGTTAGTTGGATTCTGAATTTGAAGGTTGACTAATTTAAACTTCACACAGGAGAGAAAGAATGAAAGGTTGCATAAAAAACTATTTCTAAGGATATGTAACACTCTACACAGTACACCATACGAATCTTAGTTCAGTTAGTTAGGCTTTCTTAGTTAAATTTTTTTATGACAAATGAGTAAATGAAAATCCAAAATATTGTGCTAAGAAATTCAAATGTATGGTAATTTTAGAAAAGAAAGTACAATTGCTTCTACTGGTACTGGTCCACACCAATTCCCAGAAAAGAATCAAGCATTATTCTTATTTGGGGAGAACTGAGAGAGTTTCAAATTGGGATTTGGTATATTTGAAAAAATAAACCATATCACTACACCTCTCTAGGTCAAAGGAGAAATAGAAAAATTCAGCTAAGGATATTTTTGACCAGGTGCTACGTGCAAGAACAGATTGGATTTCCATTTAGGTGAACCTAATAAAAGAGATCAAGAGAGCAAGGGTAAAATGGGAAAAAATGAATTCTGACAATATTAAAGTATGGATAGATATATTTATAGGTAAATACAGAAGGATAAACAGAGTTAAGGGGTATCTTAAATAATAAATAGTGTAAGGGTAAATAGGAAACGGAAAGTGTTTTTGAGGGTATACGGAAAATTAACCCAAAAATTAGAAGGATAAGAAATGCAAACTTTCAATTTACAGGGGGTCCTTATCACCCTTTCCCCTATGCCCACTTCCACCCCAGCTGATAATGGTATTTCTATCTTTTTAAACACCTGTAAATCTTTATGCGGTCAATAAAATACAGTATAGATATATCATCAAGATACCTGGAGTAGTAACAGGTAATCCAAGGGCATCTAAGACCTCCTTTTTAACCTATAAAAGCAATTTTCAAAGAAAAACTTAGCCGGTAGGTCCAAATGAACGAAAAGACTGCATCTATGTCAGCATATGAATATTAAAAGGAGTACTTTTAATTAATTTACCTCCCAGTGATTATCAACAAACTTTGAAGTTTCACGAACTTTGTTTCTCAATTGTGTCTTGGAAATGCTTGTGAATTTTTGTTGCAATACATCAACCACTTTATTCAACCCATGGGGGCAGGATTGGATCAGTCGAACCTATAAAAATAAAATAAAACAAGTAAATATGTTTTATCTCTTGCACATGAAAGAGACGGTTAAATCACCAGGCACTTTCCAATGCAACCTAGCAAATACCATAATACCAAATATAGACAAGAAAAAAACATCCTTTGCCCTTTACCTCATTCCAATACTACCTATACTGCAGCTTACACGTTAACTGAATAATATGTGAGAAATCAGGTAGAACATTGGTACATTTAAAGGAATTAATTGGGAAGAAATAGTCCCTATTTATCAGGAATTGGAATCTCCTGAGATATCTCAAACTTTGAGCTGATCTGTGGAAAATCCAGACTGTTTAAATCCTTTGAGATATCTCAGAGGATACATACTCATTTATGAGAGATATTCTTTGGGGGGGCTGGGCATATATATGAAAGAGAAGACTTACAAATTCAGGCATGTCAGAATCTGAAACAGTTGCCACCTGGGAAGCTGAAGGTGTAACAACACTCTTTCCATGTAACTCAGAAACCACCCCATCCTCAACTGCTGCAGCTTGAGTTACAGGCAAGTCAATTACAGCACCACCAGGCCAGACCTGCATACAAAGTGCTTGCATGCAAACCTGTTCTAACTTGTCTATCCCAGTCAGCCCTTCTTGGTTCAAAAGATTTAATTTCTCGTGATTTAGGTTGGAAATTATGAGAGGCTGACTCTTTTTCAAGGCTTGTTCGGTCAGGTTATGAAGCACCTTTTGTTGTTTAAAAAAGGCCTTTAATTCTTCGGTTTGGGAGTCTAGTTTGGTGTTTGAGTCGGTGGTTTCTTCTTTGGTTGATTGACATCTGGATTCAATTCCCTGCAAGTAAATCATTTGGATAGTATTAGGTTTGTTCCATAAATGTTTAAACCTAAATGAGGCCTTGTTGCCAATAACCTGAGAAAACTTGTTTTGATTAATAATGCTTAAAGAGCAGAAATCTAGTGAAATATCCCAAGTTTGTTTTAGGCTTTTATGTAACCATTTTAACTTAAGGGTTCATAAAACACCAAAATAAAAACCATTTGCTTGGCTTTCCTAGAAACTATACCAAGCAGACATGATTATTTGTACCACCAAGAGGTTCCTAGAACTCGGGTAATAATAATAGAATGCTAACCCTTTTGGTTTAGATAAAAAGATTAATGAACTTTCCTTAATTTTTCCAAAGTGACAAAAAAGACTATTCAATAAAGCATAAGACAGAATGACACACACTAGAGGCCAAAAACAATACCTTTTTTAACAATGAAAATAAAAATAAAATAAAAGTTATAAATTTTCGAAAATAGTAAAGAAAAATAAAAGATCTCTCATTTACTAAATGGAAACCTAATATCAATGAAAGATCTTAAAGTCCTTACTCTTTAATATTTAAAAATAAATAAATAGATGGCATTGTTAAATTCCAGGTATCAAAATCATTGCCAAATCTGATACACGAAACAAAAAAATATATACTTGCTTTAAGAACAGTAATCTACCTCATCTTCTGAGAGATAACCATCAGGTACTACAAAGCTATCCTCACTCTCTTCTTCTTCTTCTTCTTCGGCCTTTGGAGTTTCTTCCTCTAATTCCTCTTCCTTATCCTTCTCACAGTCTGATAGACTCTCGCCCGGATCCTCCTAAATAAAGGGAAACCCACACAAATTACTCCATCAACAGATAACAAATAGGATTGGGGCTATGGTACTATGCATAGTACGAATTGGTCTTTACTATGGATCAATATCTCATTTTTCAATGTCCAAATAATCAATCTGAACCGTTCAACATGATCCCTAGATGAAAATGTACTTGTAAATCAAATTTTAAATTTTTTCTTTTTACAATTTTTTAGGTTGGTAGAAAATCACTTGATCTAAAAATTATAGACCATTCAAAAGTAGCGACTTTCTACCTATCTAAAAAAATAGTAAAAAAATGTAAAATTTAGTCTGCCAGCACATTTTCATATGGAGATCTTTGAACAATACAGATCAACTATTTGAACTTTGAAAACCAAGATATTGGTCCATAGTACGGACCAATATGCGCTATGCATAGTACCATAGCCACACTGCAGATAATATATAAAATATCTTTCAGTTCACTAAATATTAACCTCTTCCCATTCCTCATCGCTATCCACCTCATAATCCAAATCTGGATCCATCTTTAAAGGGTGTCTTGGCCTAATCACCGAACTAGAATGGCAAGAGTAGATTAATTAGGAGTACAAAAATATTAAGTTAGACGATTTTTATTAATAAAACCAAAGTATTTCCATATGCTTGTTCGAAATAATGGAAGGTCATTCGTTATTACTTATCAGTAAATAAACAAGAGCAGAGTTTTATTTTCTCAGTAATTTTTATTGTTCCAAAATGCATGTAAGAAATTGTCACACAGAAAGGTTGAAAACAAAATTACCTCTTTCTACTCCAAGTGCCATAATATGCTGGTCTATGACTCTTATCAAACTGTAAAAGTTTTTTCTTCACTATATGGATAGTTGGCACATGGGTCCTCTGACGATCTACTTCTTCAGAAAATGACCCTTTCATTTCATCCAGAATTTTATCATAATTATGCTCTTGACCCAGATCAGTTGTATCAGTTTTTGTACATGCCGTGCCCTCTGAAATCTCACTTCCAAGTAACTTCAATTTTTTTACCACATTTGTCTTGGGCTTGCGCCTAAAACCCCACCGGCTCAATTTGCTATTCGCCATTAGTTTTTTCCATCCAGTAACATGTGACCTAAATATTTAAAATATAAAAAATTAGGTTTGGTAGAGATGGCAGCATTTTCCAAATATGACCGTCTGTCGGTATTCAAACCTATTGTTTCTTCAGGTTGAAGGAATTTGTATCTTTAATTTGAGCATCAATTTTAGGACATTATAAAATGTTATGAATATAACTTCAACATCTGACTAAAGTATGGGGTGTTTTGAAAAACCATAGAAGAAAGACAAAACTAACCTCCTCATCTCATCCAAAGAGAGATCTTCTCCTTTCGAAAAGACACTATCCATAGAAGATGTAACAGCACCAGTAACTGCCTCCAGTTTCTGAGTGGTATCATCCCTCTCTTCCTTTAATAAACCATTCTCGGAATGCTCCGTCTTATTCTCCTTTTTACCCTTGCTTAGAAATCGTTCCATCATACTAGCTTGCTTTTTCATTGAGATTTGTTTTTTCAACTCAGCCTCTTCCTTCTCCCGCCTCTTTTGTTCTTTCTCAGCGTCTTCTTGTTGCTTTTTCAACAGCCTTTTCATCTCAGATTCCTCTTTCTCCCGACGTTTTGCTTCTTTTTCAGCCTCTTCTTGCATCCTCTTCTGTTCCTTTTCCTATAATTTTATAACAAAAGAATTTTGTAGTAGAAGCATATAAATTTGAAGGATAACCTACTAAGGGACATCAAATTATATCCACATAATAAACTGAATTTGAGTCTGGTTTTAACCATAATGTTCAATTAGCATCTCAGGCACAACAATACATAGACAATTTGGTCCATGTATGACTGTTTTATAATTAGCTGTAATTCTGTTTCGTTTTTTAAATAAGCTTTGCAAAATATGCTTATATCCAGACAATACCATTGGATGTTTATCAGAAGTTGATTCACATGCATACTGGTAGATTAAAGTATTGAGTATAAAAGTGTAAATTTAATATGTCTACAGGCTATTACTAAAATAAAAACTGTAAATTTAAATATAGCATGTGAAATTGCATACATTAAAGGAGTTGAAACCATATCCAAAACCAAATATGAATGTATTTAATTATTAGCATCTCAAGTGTTTCAACGTGTATTATTTACCCCAACTATGCTGTTCTTTCTTCTAAAAAATGTGATTATCTTCAATCAGAGAAATAATTAAAAGCTTACACTCTTGATCTTTTCTTTCTGAATCTGAAGATCCATTTTCTTCTTTTCTTTCTCAGCATTTTTCTTATCTTTCTCCATTTCCTTTATCAGCTCCTTTTCTTTCAATTTGGCCTCTTTAGCAGCCCTGCCAAGATTTATGTATTACATAAAGAGGTTTGATTCATTTTAAAGGAAAGAAAAATTAGAAACAAAGGCCGGAATGCATACATTTCAGAAGTGTGCTTTTCTTTCAACTTCTCTACCAAAGAACGAATTCCCAACAAGTTTAATACTTTGTTAAGATTTGATAAAGCCTTAACTTGATCATTGATGTCCTCTGACTTCTCCAATGCAGACAAATTTGCTATAACCAAAACAAAAAAAATTTGTGCAAGACATTAGATAAAAGGAGAAACATTGCATATAATTACAAAACATGAAAAAATAATTACAATTTACATAAAAAGATGCCCAAATAACACTTCTTCACTTTTCACACATCAAGACCAAGGACAGTAGTTTTCCCATACTGAGGACATTATAAGAGTTCAAGTACAAGAAATATTTTCAATAATTTGACTTATAAGCATATTACATTTCTTCATGACATTTTGATGTTTCATAGCTACCAGTGAAATATTCTCTTCACATTAAATTTAGCATTTAACACATTATTTATATAAACAAAGCCTTTAGGCATTCCAAACCTCAAGGAGTGTAAATTTTATCCAATAAAGAGCAATTACTGCTAGGTAAAGAGATTACCAGTAAGAGCGGATATCCTCTCGTGAATTTTTTTCCTTGCCATTCGCCGTGTACTTAATACTCCACGTACACTTGGAGGAAACAGCTTCAAGTCCCTTGTCTGATAATGCAAAATAAAGGATTACATAATCATTAAATCATCTATTCATTAACTATAAACACAAAGTATATCTTTGGGACTTGAAGTTGTAGATAAATTACACTTCAACCCTTTTTTGATATTTTCTTAACCACAACCCTGCTGATTGACAAAACTAATTAACTAAAAAGGTACATTAACAATACGTTTTGTTCTTATTTTTTTTTTTACCTCCCAGCACCATAGGCAGGTATCAGATTCATCTTCTAATACATCAGCATCTGCTTTCAATGTACCATACATAACTCTCTGCCCCAGAAAAAGTACTGAAGTTTTCACCGATGCCAAACTCATACCTTCTTTCTCTTTCACCTTCTCATAAATCTCTCCAGCTAATTTAGAGAAGGAAACAGCTGTCTCCTCCAAAAAACCAGCAATTAATGAATTTGTATTGACTGGGTTATCAAGATTTACCGACCAACCCGAAACCTCTTTGTAGAATTCAAATAAGCCCTCAATTTCTTGCTGATATTCCAATTTGAGTTCTTCTTTGTTATTTAAGAGGTCTAAGCTAATAGATTGTCTCTTTCTCTTGAGTTGCTTCTGAGGCGCCTTTTCAGTGGGGGTATCAATTACCATCGGATCTTCCATTTCGTCGTAAACAAAAAAATTGAGACGCCCTCACTCTTTGAACAAAAGATTAAATATACTGTTCGATTTAGTGTTCACCGCTTCGCCTAGGGATGTGTACCTGACATTCGGGAAATAAAACAAAGAAAATTAGCCTAAGAAAGAAATAATTTGTTCGATTTCAGTTGAGTATGCTTCACTGAAACTGGAACGAAGGCAAGGAACTCAAAAAACTGAAAAGAGACATTGAATGAAAGAGAAAAATCAAATAAAAGAATATTAAAAGAGGGGGAAAACCTTCCGATTCTACAATGAAATCAACTGAAGCTGAGATCAGATGTCACCGATCTTGCGATTTGTCAGATCTATCAGCAGAAACCTCACTTGCTTCTGTCGTAACTATTTATCCTTTTCCTTCGCGCTTTCGGCTTTCGTTTGGTCTTCAATCGCGAGTAATGAGACCAACAGAGAAAGGAAATAAATCGTAGAGGGTTGATTTGAGATTTGTGCGATGGGATCTGGAGAGTCTCGATGTATATCTAAGCCGTTGAAATGAAACTGGAGGGGGCGGGTAGATTGGGAATTGTTCCCGCCAATTGTTTCGTGGCGCTACGGGAAAATTTCGGGGGTAACATGTCCTGCGATTTATCGTAAGCTTATGCAGTGTCTGTGATCTGACGGTTCTGATGAGATCTCGGTGGGATGCGTTTGTTTAGGAATGACAATTAAATTTGAAATTCAGCGGGATACGTAATCAGGGGCCGAGGTGTCGCTGCAGGAACACGGTCCGGCTGGATACGGCAGAAGTTCGACACGGGTCCGTGCACGTGTAAAGTCAAAACAATAGAATATCACCTAGGATGATTTTCTCATATTATTGTACTTTCTCATGTTTATTCTCACAGTGGATTCCGGATTTTCGTCTGAGACAATAAAATAGTGAATAATAACTAATTAGATTTAAATTTATAACTAAATAAAGAATAATTTTTAACTTGTAATTTTTAATATTTTAACTTCTAATTATAATTAGTAATTATTAATCAAAATTTAATATATTTATTCTAATATTCTCTCTAAATTTAACTCAAATAACGAATCAGAACTCTAAAAAGAAGCAAAGAAAATTTCAAGAGAGGACAAAGTTCATTCAAACCTATAAATCTATAAAAAAACTCAAAATTGAGGTTTAGACAAACTTTGCCCCCTCTTGAAATTTCAGGAGGCAAATAAAATTTCAAGATGGAGCAAAGTTGGTCGCACCATCCTCCTCATCCAAATGATTATAAGTGTTCATGTCTCATTTGCAAAACATTCTTAATGCACTTTGAGTTGCTTCTTAGAACAAAGAAAAAGCTAACAAGTTTCATCAGATTGCAACAAGTCCGAAAGTGCACGTTTCTTATTCGATCGTCCGGAAAAAAAAAAATCAATTGTTTTCTTTCTTTGTTTTGTATTTTTTTTTTCCCTTAATTTGTTTGTGAAAAATTGTCCTTCCAGATTGCCACCGATTCCATTTTACCATGAAATGTAAGAACTGAGTGAATTATTTTGGAATAAAAAAAGAAGTCTATTTCACTACGATCTTACACATAAGCTGAAATGCAAAACCCTACTAACAACATTGTTTCATCAATTAATAAAAATAAAGGAAGAACATTTCCAGTCACAAAATTTTCAGCAACAGCAAAATTCAGCGAAATTGTATTTGTTTTCCAGTGTTTTGTGTAGCTTGTAGACCGATTTTTTTATTAATCGAAAATAATAATAAAAAATATTGTGAAAGGGGATCGTTTTGTTGGGAAATCGAAATATAGGAAAAATAGAATTGATTATTCCATCCTCCAGACAGTACAAAATTTTCTATCCAGATTAATACCCCGCTAATCCAAATCCTTACCCCCGATAAATAGGGAGAAAAATATGGACGAGATAGCCCTGTAGCAATATTTTTTTTTGGAGTTGGTTTCATATATGAGAATACAAAAAAAAAAAAAAATTGCTATAGCGATGGATAGCCCTGTTAATCTATCCTGTTCAGGTTTTTTTTTTTTTTTTTTTTTTAGCTAGATTCCTAATTAGAGTCAAGACTAACAGGATGGATAAACTATTCTGTTTTTCCTATATTTCAATTTTCTAGCAAAACGATCCCCTTTCGCAATATTTTTTATTAATAAAAAATCCGACTTGTAGATGTATAATGTATTTACTGTTTTATTTACTTTGACACTAGTACACTGAAGGGCTGTCAGTATTTAAAAAAAAAAAACAAAATCTTTATTGTCAAAACTACTTATTATCAATAGAAACAAGGACTAGATCTTTGTTCTTTTTTCAAAAAAAAAAAAAAGCATTGTTTCATTAATTAATAAAAATAAAGGAAGAACATTTCCAGTCATAAGATTTTCAAATTATTTAAACAATTCAACCAATTATTCCATAAACAGTTTTTTCAGCAACAATAATTGTAAATTCTCTAAACAATTCACACAATTAATCATCTGTTTTTTTTTTAAAAAGATAGAAGGACCTTCCATTACTACATAACAGAAACTAAAAGAAACTACTCTATATTAAAAGGAAACCTTGATGCCAGTAAATGTCTCAGCACACACAACAACTAATATTATGTGCCATCTTATTAGGACATAACTACCACCATGATCGATCAATGGTCTCATCATCGATTTGATCATCAACAGCAAAAACAAATTCAGCAAGATGGGGAACGGTGCCATAATATCAGCAGTGGTTGGCTCTTAGTTTTACATCAAGTCTTTGATCATGTCATCCCACTCTGAAAAAGGAAACCCGCTGGAGAACCAATCGCTCTCCGTAGGAAATCTGAGCATCTCTTCCTCTGATGTTAAAGCTCCCTGTAAATTGACTAAATTTGGCCCATCAGCACCAATGGACTCCATGACGGGATCTTGCTCTAGTAATCCCGGCATCCCGATCTCAGTTGTGCACCCAGTAGGGAAAGAACTGGCATCAACGCGCATCGACCCAAAAGTGTCACCTCGCTCCGTACCGTATTCAGTGCTCGGCCAAACTACATCTACATGAGTTGGTAACATGGCCTCCCTTGAGCCTGTAGTGGCACATCCCACATCACAATGATCAGCAATGTCGGGGAGCGGTGCCACATCGCAAGCGCTGAACTTTAACGTCCAGTCTTTCATCACATCATCCCACTCCATAAAAGGAACCCCATTAGAGATCCAATTGCTTTCTGTAGACTCGTCCAGTAATCCCGACATCTCTTCCTCTGATGGTAACACCAGGGGTAAATTGACTAAATTTGTCCTATCAGCACCAACAGACTCCATGACGGGATCTTTCTCCATATCAATAGTATCTAGTAATCCCGGCATTCCGACCTCCACCGAGCATTCAGCAAGGAAAGAACTGGCGGTAGCACCTATTAACTCGTAAATGGAGCCAGGCTCCATACCGTACTCAGGGCTCGACCAAACTACATGAGCTGGTAACATGGCCTCTCTAGAACCTATAGCATATCCCACATCAAGGATGGCAGGATCGTGCTGCACCGGTACAGATTTTAAAAAATTGATCCTGTCTTGCACTTCCTTTAGCCGCCTCTCCAGCAATACTGATAGTTTCGCTGCACTGTCAAAAGATGCCGTATCACCTATGCCAGAACCATTAGAGAGGTCCTTCAAGATACTGTCGGTCCCCACCTGCCCTGACTGCTTCTTGCTCCGCACAACCGAGTGACTTTGTAGACGAGAGATAATCTGAGCAGCCTTCTCCTGTGAGGGCCACACCACAGGTGCTTTGTCATCGGGTCCAGCGTATATAATCACACAAACATCTATTCCACAAAGCTTGCTGAGCTCCTCAGCTTTCTTTATTATCGATGCTCGCCGCTTCCTGAAAGTGGAGGCACGAGAGGTTTTATTGGAGATACGCTCCAACACTATCTTCTTTCTTCCCATGTTTTTCTTGATCGCTCAACCTAGGTTTAGTTATTGATGGAACTATCAAAAATTGGAATTCCGTTAAACGGTACGTTTATTTATAGAGGGCGAGCGGGGAGCCGGGGAGTCAAATGTACGGTGATAGCGTAAAGAGCTAGTATTATGTTTGCTTTGAGATTCGTGCAAAAGTACTTCAACGGTTGAGATTTTCCAGATCAGAGAATGCGAATTCGGAGCGGGGGAGTTTACGTTAAATTAAGAATTAGTCGTTAATTTTAGAATTTAATTTTAGGATTTAATTTTTGATGGGGAAAATTTCCAATGTGCCCATTCAAACTTTCAAAATATAACCAATTTATTCATCAAAATACTATAATATCTAATATCTCATAAAAATTCAATATTATTTTTTTTTATACCTCTTTATTCTTAAAAATTATATTGACTATTATGCCCTCTACTTCTAAATGGAGGTATCATGTACTTGTCTTGTTTCTTTCTCAAATTAACCCCAATTCAAATCCTTTACTCAAACCTTTCTTTCTCTCTCGATGGCGAAGGCTCCCATGACAAACGTAGCCCACTCACTCTACAAATTTATTTGATGGATCGAAGCAAGATTTCCATACATACCGAGCTTCGTCTGATCGTCGAGGAGTTCAAGCTGGTATTGGCCGATATGTCAGATGAGCAATGGTTGGTTCACATGGGTCGTATACTCGGGAATCCTCAAACACTCAGGAGCTATGGTCTCTCTCTCTCTCTCTGTTTCATTATCGACATACTTTCTTGAATATCTTGGATGAAGCAAAATTTAAAAATGCAGAAGGTTTCTTGCTTTTCATTCTCTTGGTTGGTATATATTGAAAATTTTGGTGTGCCTGTGGGGGGAATGGTATGGAATGAATATTTGATTCTAAAGGGTAATATCTATACTATCCCTAGTGGGTCTCTTAGAGTCAATTTAGGCCTCATTTTCTTATGCAAGACAAGTGTTTGTTTTAATGCTCCTGAAAACTAAAAAAAAAGCACTATGCATTGGTTTTTTTTTTGAAGGTTAGCGGAGTACTCCGCTAACAATATATTGAAAAAAGATTAACAAGGTTTGTAAGTTACATTCCCTAAAAGTAGGGGCACAATAAGATTTAAGATTTAAGAAGTTGTCTACCCGGTTAGACCTCCCACCCCTAATCCCGTCCTAAAAACCCCGAGCCCAGTAGGTGATATCTTTTACTGTGGCCTCAATTAATTGGTGGAGTAATCGTCTCTGATTGGAAAATAGTCTTTTGTTTCTCTCCTGCCACAAAGCCCAGACGCCTGCCGCCCATATCCTATTCCAGAGCACTCTCCATCGACTCCAGAAAGCAACGTTCCCCCATATCCACAAGTCTGAAATAGAGCCTACGGCATGCCCAGGGACTCTTAAATTGTAGTGGGCAAACAAGGCACTCCAGAATCTCACTGAGAACAAGCACTATCCATTGTTGAACACAAGGTGTCCCAGATATATTAAACTCTTGAGATTACACAAAATAAATCGTAATGGTTCCCAGAGATACTATCAATGGTAGCCTTGGGTCATGAAACTACTAAATCTGAATTCTTCTGATTGCATTGGATTCTAATTGTATAAGCTTCGCATTCAGATTTCAGTACTGTGTCAAATTATCAATAAAAGTTGGGGATATTATACTCAGTGCTTTGCATTGATATAGTATGGACATTCTGTTAACGGTAGCTCAAATTTTGCAGGTGCTTTACTATGGACCCCTCACAATTACGGATTTACAGGTATTTATCTGATTTGATTAGTTTGCAAACTTCTGTATTTTTTTGTTGGATTACAGGTACTGGTACAGGTACTTTGGACCCTTCACTCGGCATACTCATCTAAAATTATGCAACAGGATCCTGTACTCACAGAGACCTTGAAGGTAAATACTTGTTCTATTAGTAGTGATGTTTCTCTCTTCTAGTTCTAAACAAGTTTAAACTAGGTATGTTGGCACTGGATTTCAATACATAGTTGTGACCCCTTGTTTGCTCTATTTTCTGTTTGAAGTGTATCAGATATACAAAATTAGTTTGCCTTCTGAAATGGATCTTTAGCTCAAACATTTGGATAGAGTCCCTGAATCTTCAATTTTCAGGGGGGTGATGGTTCGAATCCATCAAGATCCATTTATGCTACGTAATTTGAATTATGAAATTTTACAAACAAATCCTCAGGTTTTCTTTAGCATTAAGAAAAAAGGTTCAAACGTCACATAGTTCATACAAATTGGTACTAACTGGTACAGGAGTTGAAAAGGGGCACAAAAGCTCCATAATGATACCTGAGTGTCAAAAATAAGTTGGAATTCAAATAAAATGCTTAAGAATGCATTCAAAGTCCTCAAAATAATCAATTTCATTCCAAAAATTTGAAAACATAGTTGCTACTGTTACATGTCCATTAGCAATTCTTTTTCATATTCATTGGAAATTAGTTATAATTTAAGTGGTTTTCATTAAGAAAGGGATAAAAAAAAAAAAAATGAAACTACTCATTATTTAGGTGAATTTTATCTATATTTAAAATAATCAAATTGTATTGAAGCTAATTAATTGTCCTTAGTAGTGCTTCTAATCAATCACAACAATTAATGACTTTGATCATATAATAGGAAATATTTTGTCAAAAATATGATCATAAGCTTCATGTGTACAACGGTATAATAATACCCCCAATATCAACTTTTTCTTCAAATTATGTGAATTTAATTTTTTGTATTTACAATGCCATGTAGCAAAATTTATGGAGAAGTTGTCAGAGAAAATTTCCGCAAATTTGACGTCGATCTGAGCATGAAACATGTTTTTTCAAAAACAATTTCCAAAGGAAAATACATATTTAACTTGTTGTACCTACAAATTTCCGAAGGAATTATTTTAACTTGTTGCCCCCCCCCCTACAAATTTACAATTTTCATTTTTACCCTTTAAAATTATAATTTTTACAATAACTCGTACCAGCACCCTTTACTTTATAAAATAAAATTACCAGACGCTTATTCAGCCCTGGCTACATCAAATTGTGCTCCAAGAAAGCATACGAGGATCATCGCATTAATTAGCATCGGATGTCCATTCGGGAAAATTGATCTGTATAACACCTCCTGCCTCCAGATGAACAAAGTTATTCTGTTCTGGAATTTGGCAATTCCTGCTGTAATTCTCCATGAAAAAAACAGTACATATATCCTTTGGGCTGTATCTATGCATTGTTCTTTAATTATGCTTCATACATCATTTGCTCCTTTATCTATATATATAGCAGGCATGAATTACAGAAGTCAAATTAATTTTGTTTATGGGAAGTGAAAGAAAAGAAAAATGTTTCTATTATTGACAAATTTGTTAATATTATTTTGTGTTGTCAAAAATGTCCTCAATATTATCATCATTTAACCTATGATCCCCGTTCTGAACGATTTGACATCTTCGATCAATCACTTTTTAACAGAAAGTTGATAACCGAGAATTATACCAAACACAATTTACCAAGATATTGATTTTCAATAAAAAAAAAGAAATAATTGACATTATATAAAAAAAAGAACTTCTTTCTTTAATTATTTCAAAACAAAAAAGAGTGTGCATTAACTTTTTACTAGTATCTGTCAATTTCAAAGCAAAGTATTAATTATGGCTCACAGCTGGAGATCATATTCTCCACTAATTTATCTACCATTAAGAGTGTGCCACGCATGTCAATAGCGCTTAATTACCCTCATTTATTTCTAATTTTTATATGGATGCTAGTTGGTACAATTATCAGAGGTACGATTAATACTTGAAGACGATTTAATTTAACAATTATGAGCGATTTGAGATGTTTTTAATAATGCTAGTTAATTGTAAGATGAATCTGTTACTTAGCTACTAATTTTTTAAGAGAGTGTCTTCTATGGACATAAGGACTTATTTGTAAAATGAACATATTTTTATTTTTAAAGTTCAAACAGTCGATCCGAACCGTTCATCTTGTTCTCCATATTAATATATGCTTGGAGACCAAATTTTACATTTTTCTGAATTTTTTTACTATTTATTAAGATGGATACAAAAAATATCAAATTCAGACCATTGAATTTTGTACCCATCTTAATAAATAGTAAAAAAATTCAGAAAAATATAAAATTTGGTCTCCAAGTACATATTAATATGGAGAACAAGATGAACGGTTTGGATCGACTGTTTGAACTTTGAAAATAAAAATATGTTCATTTTACAAATAGGTCCTTATGTCCATAGAAGTCGTTGCCATTTTTTAATATTACTTTTTAAAAATATAACGATCGTAAGGCCATAATGTTTAATGAACCCCAACTTTTACTTAAAATAAACTTAAGGGATAATATCATAATATAATAATATTAGTAAAAAAAAAAAAAAATTGGTACCGGGCTTATACATCTTTTGTTACCAAGGTCTTAAATTAAAAGCCAATTAGATAGTAAATAAATTTAACATTCAGAACAGTTAATTTTGAACTCATCGTGCATGTAAAGAAGATAAACTGAATTCCTCATTAAAGAGTTCAGATATCATAATGAAATGAAGTCCGTATCCGTTATTTCTCTAAAAAGAAAAATATAATCCTATTATTTCAATTATTTACGGATGGATCGATCTTATTTAGAATTCAGAAAAGTTGTTTTTTCATATAAGTTTCATCTTTTAAATTTATAGTCTTCTCCGCGTGAGAAGGAATTGTGGCTGTTAATTGTTACTTAACTTTTGTCTTGGGAGATTACTAGATGGGCGTAAACTACATGTGCAATTGATTGATTGGCTTAAGATTATGTGTGGCAACAATTAAAAATCAGAAGGTATACTAGTTCCCTAAATGAAAGAAAGATATTGTACGGTATTTGATGAAGACAAAATTTTATGGCATTGAAATAAATGAGGTTTTTAATTTTTAAGATCATAAATTTTTTGTTCCATAAAGTGTTGTAGCTAATCGGATTTAAACCTATTAACTAATTGGGTATTTGATAAACAAATAATGCTTTAATTTATAATTTATAATGCTCTAACTTGTAATTTCTAATATTCTGACTTATAATTGAAACTGTTATACATATATTTTATAACTATAGTATATTCTTTGTGGATTGAAGATAGATATGGTAAATGCTCTTAAATAATTAAACTTAATGTATATGTCGAAGTCAACCCGTCAAGTCTTTACAAACTGAAATGTGTGGTCCTGATGTTCTGTTGGCGCAATCAATAAAAATCAAACAACTACTGGTCTCCCTTCTCTCTTCTCTTCTTAATTGAAAGGAGTTGTAGAGCATGCCCTTAATTTCTAGCTCAACATAAGAGCTAGCACTGGCAGGAAGAGGCTGATCAAGCTAATTAATTAATGGCGTTTGAAAGGTCAATTTTCCTTTTCTTCCATCTTGCACATCTCTTTCTAACAACAAAGGTGGCAGGCCAAGCATACACCAGGAACATCACTCGGAATGGGCCCACTTTGAGCCCCTCCGGTCCCTACTCCTACTTAACATCTCCTTCCGGTGAGTTTGCCTTTGGTTTTCAGTCTCTCGAGTCTAACTCCTCCCTTTTTCTTTTAGCAATTTGGTTTAACAAAACATCTTCCGTCCAACCGATCACTTGGTTCGCCAAGAACTTGAGTGATCCGGCTAGCCCGGTTCTAGCCCTGGCAGAGTCAAAACTCAACCTAACACAAACCGGGGAACTAGTATTGGTCGGTCCCACCTCAGAAAGAATCTGGAGCACTGGGTCGTCCGTCAGTGCCACCCATGTGGCCCTTCTTGAACAGGGTAATCTAATCCTCTATGATAACACTGAATTGGCCTTGTGGCAGAGCTTTAACTCTCCAACTGATACTCTTGTGCCGGGCCAATCGTTATCTGAGGGCTCAATCCTTGAATCCAAGCTTACAGACTCAGATTTCTCACCTGGTCGTTTCCAATTGGAAGCCAATCAAGATGATTCTCTAGCCTTATCCTTACTTGTGGGGCCTTCCATCCTTGAAACTATATGGAATTCTGACAAGTACACTTCAGGTATGAGCCTCGTGTTTGACTCATCTGGCTTGTTGTCTTACCAGCTTGCAAATAGTACTTCCTTGTTTAATATTAGTCAGTCACCAACCCAAAGGTACTATCAACATGCCACACTAGATCCTGACGGCGTATTTCGTGTCTATGTTTATGACAAGAACCTTTCAGACAAAGGTGTTTGGTCGGTTGTGAACGAATTGCCGCCCAATAATCCTTGCAGCTCACGAGTTGATGTTGGGAGTGGCATGTGTGGCTTCAATGCATACTGCACTCAAAGCTCAAACTCAAAACTACCACGGTTGAAATGCTCGTGTCCTGGAAATTACTCCTTTTTTGATACAAACCGTCCATACCTTGGTTGCCGTCCAGACTTCGCATTGCAAAATTGTAGTGTGGATGAGGCAACAAATTTTGAAATTGTGGAAATGCAAGATACAGACTGGTGGGGTGCCGGTGATTACATCCACTTTATTACAAGCAATGAAGGTGATTGCAAAACATCTTGCCTCAATGATTGCTTTTGCTCTGTAGCAATATACCGAGATACTAACTGCTGGAAGAAAAAGTTGCCCCTCTCCAATGGTAGGCAGAGTACCAGTGTGGGGGGCAAGGCATTGATTAAAGTGCGAGTAAGTGGAGGTACTTCCGTAATTCCACCATCGGCAAATTTTCCTAGTTCAACCACCAAGAAGAATCAAACCAATTTGGTAGTAGCAGGAGCAGCTATGCTTGGCACATCACTCTTAATCGTAATCATTGCCGCAATAACCGCATCTCTTTACTTGTTATGTGGTAAGAGAGGTCATGAAAGTAAGCAAGCAGATTTGAGTCCAATGGGGATGAACATGAAGGTTTTTAGCTACAAAGAACTCTATGATGCCACCAAAGGATTTGCTGAAGAACTTGGAAGGGGTGCTTTTGGAATTGTTTACAAAGGGACTCCAAAACTGGGAGACCATCCAGTGCCAGTAGCGGTGAAGAAACTTGATCGGCTGCTAAAAGACGGTGACCGGGAGTTCACAAACGAGGTGCAATCAATTGGACAAATTCACCATAAAAACCTCGTCAAACTTTACGGATTTTGCAATGAAGGGCAGTATAAAATGCTTGTGTACGAGTACATGAGCAACGGCTCTCTAACCAATGTTATTTTTGGGGCCGCAAAGCTGGAATGGAACAGACGAGCCCGAATAGCAGTCGGGGTGGCTCAAGGCCTATGCTACCTCCATGAGGGATGCAGCTCGCAGATCATCCACTGTGACATCAAACCCGCCAATATATTGCTAGATGATAACCTTGTTCCAAGGATATCCGACTTTGGTCTTGCAAAGCTCATGGGGGTCGATCAGACACGAGCCACAACTTCTAACATACGGGGCACGAAAGGTTATTTTGCACCAGAGTGGTTCAAAAACACAGGTATCACGCCGAAAATGGACGTGTACAGCTTTGGCGTGATGTTGTTGGAAATTGTGTGCGGCAAGAGGAACATTGAGCAAGTTGATGAGGAAGAAATTATACTGATATACTGGGCTTATGACCGCTTCATAGATGGGAGGGTTGATCTTTTGGTTCAAGGAGACGAGGAGGCACAAGCTAACATAGACAGAGTCAAGATTTTTATAAGGGTTGCTATATGGTGCATCCAAGAGAACCCGACAATGAGACCAACAATGCATAAGGTGGTACTGATGTTGGAGGGAGAAGTACCTGTACCACCACCTCCAGATCCTTCAAGCTACACATAGAAGTTCATATGCTATGGTTAATTACATTCATGTCATGCTCAAGGCGGTTAGTTAAGGTGAGGGAATAGAATCTTTGGAGTATTATAGCTTTTTAAAAAATAAGGAATTACTGATGTATTGGTTGAACCTTAGCTCCTGGCAGCAACAATTTTTTTTATTACTATTAATTATTTCTTGGTATGTATACTATACTGCTCAATAATCTCCATTAATAGGACCAGTGTTATTGTGTGACCTTCCAAAAGTTTCTCTTTGGCAAATGAGATCTTGATATTGTAAATGCCAACGGAAACTGAAGGAAAATCTATAAACAAGGTTAACAAACAAACAAAAAAGAAAGCAAATCACAACATATGTCACCAGAGCACTCAATTTCTTGCAAAAATTCATAAAAAGTCCTAAAGGTAAGTAAAGGTAAATACAAATGCCAAGTTCCATTGTACGCGGAGTTGTACAACTCAGTCAGAATGAACTATAACAACCAAAAACTGATATTTGTACAAAGACTTCCATAGTTTTCATCCTGCAATCTTAGATCAATCATCAAGCTGTAGATGTTAGATCAGAAATGGAGCTGGCATGCTTGTTTTTTTTAACTAGTGCCCACCCAGCCTGTTTAGTACCAGAGAAGTTGTCTTTTCCAACTCCACGACCTTCTGCAAAATGGGTCTACATTGTTCTTGCAATAGTAGTCAAACTATGGAGATAGATACAGAGAGAGAGAGAGATGAGCAGCTATGTACAAAAAAAACAAAGAGTGTCAGTATACAAACAATTCATGGTCTACAAAAATGGGGACCTTATCAAAGATAAAAAAATTAAATAATAAAAAGTATCAATTTACTAATCAGACATACAACTTGAATTAGTTCTTTACGTTTGGTGAGTAGTTGCTGCTGCTCAGCAATTTCTGATTGTCGTGCCGACTCAGCCTCTTGGATTAGTCTCTCACATTTCTTCTATACTGTCTGATATAATTCAAAACCAGGCTTAACCAGCTTGGTACAGAAACTGCAAATTCCATTCAGTGTATTATATACTGGGCAACAACAAAATCATCTATCTTCACTGACATTTTTGCAAATTCCACAATTTGGTAAACTTCGTTCCCTATACTTGTACTTAAACTAAGATTACGCAAAGTGGATCCATGTTGGGGTTTCAATTTTATATGGACTAGTTGTAATAAGATCCAAGTGGAGTTAAAGAAGTCGGGGGTAATTTAGTGATTTGTTTCTTAATTGACATTCATGTTGTGTTTCAGTAGCATATATGCAAAAGTCACAACAAATTGGGTGTTAATTGCAAGTGCAGAAATTCTCGGGGTCTCATTTGCGAAGTTAAGTAAAATACAGGGTGTAATTTGCAAAATGAAAAACAGTAAGATTAAGCTTTCCATCTTTGTATTCATACCTTAGAAACCATGTCTTCTACCTCTCTCTCTCTTTCTCTCTCTTTGAAAACCTTTGCAGAAACTGTGAAGTCGTGAGGGGAAATCGAACTCTCGACCTTTGGGTACAACAATCCTAGGATTTTTTCCTAACCAACTGTGCTCTCTCTCTCTCTCTCTCTGAAACCTTCGCAGAGGCTGTGAAGTCATAAGGGGGAATCGAACTCTCGACCTTTAGGTATAATAATTCTAGAACTTTTTCCTAGCTAACTGTGCTACCTCCCCTTTCCTCTCTCTCTCTCTCGCTCGCTACATTATATATGCTTTAATTGAAGTTCAATCTGAGACCTCACACCATTAAGTTTTTGAGAATCCTCTAACAATGTTTCCTCTATTTCTTTCTCGGCTGCTTTTAGCATCTTCTCAACTTGTTGATTTATCAATTCGGGCAACAACAGTAAAAATTAAAACAAGTCTATAAAAGCAAATAATAAGCTACTTGATATGGATAAAATATGAACTACAGATCTTGTTACTCTTTTCTCTTTCATTTATTGTTTTACGGCTATTTTGTACTGTTACACACAAACCTTTCCCTTGCTTCTCAACTAGCTTAGCTTCAAGTACCACAACAGATACATTTTCATCGCTCAGTTTTGACTTTGGTGCCTTTATTTCCTTCTCCTGGGCTCTGTTATTGTTCACCTAAATTTCAAAAACCAAATTAATAAGTAAAGCTTTCTATAATATAGACAAAGCAGGTAAACCTAACCAGATAACTTTTAAATAAAACCATTCTTGCTCCTGCAAGGCTTGTATCTTCTCCAAGTGCTTACACAACTTATCATGTGCCTACATCAATAACAAGTTACAGCATTGTGCTTCTTTTTTTTTTCCTAAAGGAAATAAAAAAATAATAATAAACCTACATAATTCCGAATTTTTTTTTTGACACTGTCAAAATTCGTTATTAATTAAAAACTATTTGGACCGGTTTATGTAAAAAAATACCACCTCCGCACAATGGTTTTGCGCACCAGCCAAATTGGGTCCGCACAATACTTTTGCGCACCTCTTGGTGCGCACAGTGGTTTGGCGCACCGGGTTCGCGCAATGATTTTGCGCACCAAGGAGGTTCCCACAGCACCTGCGCATCTTTGACCTTAATTTCACCACTTTTCAAAGCCCAATTTGTAAGGTCCATCCGATTGTATCAAGATCCGTGCTAAAGTACATTAAAATCCGTGCAAGTATGTCAATTTCCGTGCACACCTATTGGTGCGCCAAACCATTGTGCGAATTCCTTGATGAGCAAAATGATTGCGCGGACTTGGTGCGCCAAACCATTGTGCAGACCCGTTTTGACTGGTGCGCGAAACTATTGTGTTGGGGTGATATTTTTTTACATAAACCGGCCCGGATGATTTTTAATTAATAACGAATTTTGACAGTGTCAAAAAAAAAATTTCGGCATAATTCAAGGTACCCTCTTGCCCACAAATATAGCTTCAAACACACACTTATGACTTACCTCATTGTAAATCTCACGACTTGCAGCTTTCTCTAGATTGTTTCGCTTTGTCAATTTCTCAGAATTCTTTGCCTCAGCTCTAGCCGATTTCTTCTCCTCTGGTGCCATCTTTTTAACAAAAGAAATGTTCAAGGGTACTTAAACTTACAAAACTACAATAGAACAAATGTGGAAAGGAATTTTAAGAAAAAAAGAAATTGACAGAACATATTTTATGACAAGATGGTATGAACTATCATTCCTAAACTACAGCTCCTTTTTCATAGTTTCTTATTGTTTATCTATTTGGATAAGGAAGATATGAAAGTAATTTGAACGCTATTGATCAATTATGTCACGAGGGCCATATAATGTTCCTTTGAAAAGTATGATGTAGACCAATGGGCTGCTTTTAGTGATTTCCAGAAAACAGTCATGAAGAATAAAATTGAAACCAAAATTATTTCACAATTGAACAATATCAAAGCACAGTTCACAAACAAGTAGTCATGATTTCAACTCAACAAAGAATTGCACATATACCAGTTCCCCTTATCATCCACTAGAAATCCATTTCAAATATACCGAAGACTTTAATCTAAGCCAACTTGAGACCATCAATGAAGAGTGCAATATTATACTAATATTAAAGTTTAATTGGTGCTACCAGGCCACATCTTCATGTTTATCCATAGACTTAAAGTCTCAAGAAAAATTGTATTAAGAAAAGAAAATAACTAAATGAGATCAACCAGTACTGGCCATATTTTTTTTTTTTTTTTTTGCATTGATTCACAACCGTAGGCCAAGTTAAGAACATACACTACTCAATAAGAACTTTGATATTTTTTTTTTTGCATTACCTGTACCCATACCTGTTTACCTAACAGAAAAAAAAATCATTACCCATACCCATATTCAATAAGCTAACAAAAAAAACTTACCCATACTTGTCTTTCTCTCTCCTACTTTTTCCTTGAAAGAATAAATGAGCCTTGACTAGTTTAGAATTATTTAATAAAAAATAAGAAGCACCTAGCTGTCTTTCTCTAACAATCTTTAATTTTATCAATAACTACCTGAGTAGCTAATAACTAATTAGCTATTGATTGGTGCTTTGGATTAAAAGCGTGGGGTGGGGTACTGGTGGTTGCATTTTATCAATAGGCTAGGCCTGGGCTCAAGTCGAAGCCCACAGGCAGCCCATTGGGCTTATATGTTAATATAACAAAAATGATTTTAGGGTTTTATAACAATATATTTATAGTTTGTTAAACTATAAATTATGTGATTGTGAAACTATGTAATATATTAATTAGTTATTGTTTAATGTGTACCATGTAATTATATTTAGATCTAATTATGTTTGATGTGCTGTCTAATTTGGTGGGATTGTATGGATGGGCCACCGGGTATGGGCGGGCCAGGAAGTCCCACGGGCAAGGACAGGCAAGTACGGGCAGGCATGGACTTGGGGGAAAGACCCATGGGCAGGCCGGGCCTAAATTTTCAAGCCCAGCAGATTAGGCCGGGCAAGTGGGTCATCAATTTTTAACAGGCAGACCGAGCATGAGCTTTGTTAAATACCCGTGGGTTTGGCCCATTGCCATCCCTAGCCATGATGGGTTTTCAATATAGTAATAACACATTATCAAAAATGCAAAAAATCAATAATTCTAGTAAAGTATATAATTGATAAATAATTACATATCACCTAAAATTAATATGGAATTTCCATCCCATGGCATTGTGTGCTAAATTAATGATTATTTTAGAAATAAAAAAAAAAAAACAAATCTTCTGGAAAACATATTGATTTTTTTTTCTTCGGAAAAAGATGAAATTTCATCAATGGTGCGGTTCTATCAATGACAAGCTGATTCCAATAGCTTTCAGGCAAATTTGTGGTCAGCATAGTTTAAGGTCTGAAAAACCTGCACCTAGTGTGTTTTCATCTGTTTTTCAAAGAAAACAAATAGTTATCATTTCCTTTTCGATGAATTAAAATATTAATTTGTAAAAAAAGGAAAAAATTAATTGTATAGTTACCAATATTTGCTTGTACCAGCTTTCAAACTTATAGTTCATGCAGCCCGTTTTTATTGCAGCTTAATTAACGTATGATGGCAGTGTACATCTTTCAGAAGTGGCAACTAAATTCCAAGCTAGATATTACATACAATAATTTCATTAATAATATCAAAGTACAACAATTAATGCAAATATATCACACTATATGCCTTGAATAAGTTTCAAATTTTCACTGGATAAATTCACATCAGTGCAAACCCTAGCATCTTCATAAACTTTACCAGGCCTACAATAGTACCCGTTATCTGGAGCACAATGCATATCCTCTGAACAAATACAAAGGCCTTCAAGAGCACAACCTGCCCTCTTCACAACCACACTTCCATTCAGTCCTAGGATTTGATCCGACCACTCGCTCGAGAACAACCCGTCTGGGTCGTACCTATCTTTTACCTCGAGAAAAGCCTGACTTTTGTTGTACCTTTGTATAATCCCATCAAATGCCAAGTTGCGGTTCTTGCCCCAATGCGGAAGCCCGCCGTACTTGAACAATGCCATCTGCTCAATCTCCTCCAAGAAATCCTCATATAATCTTGGTGTCATCGGATCACGGCTCCTGGAAAAAGGAAATTGCATTTCTACAATTTATTTTGATAGCAGAGTTTAAGTGTACATATTTAATATGGTGTGAAATCTTGATTAAGCTCATCAAACAAATGCTAGTATAAAAATTTATTCCAGTTTAGATTTGTGAACAAATCATGCCCATGCAGGAGAAAGTCAAAAACAAAAAAAAACATAAAAATGGAGAACAAGAATATATCATGTGCTAGTTGCCTATATATACTTACCTGCAAGGGCGGATCGAGTATGAGAGAATGCGGATTAATTGATCCTCATTCATGCAATTTCAATATCTTGTGCTTATGTATAATTTTGCTATATAGTTTAGAGTAAAATACTATGGCTACTGTAAAATTGATTCCCTCTACCATACCCCGGTCCCCAGCTTACCTATAGTAAGTAATGTCGAAGTCAAGCACATTTGACTGTTTTCCAAGGTAGGCCGATGAGGCCTTGGCATAACGCATCAATACTCCGTCATAAAGCTCCAAGCCACAAAGAGCACTCGGCTGGAGATCTCTTAATTTCTGTACATCCAATATGAACTCCTTGACTTTATCCAACGGGATGCTAACTGTTGTCTGATGGAAGAAGGATCCCTCGAGCCGTGGGTCCCATGGGCAAGCAGTTAGAAGGCCATCTTCTGATCCGAAGGCGCAACCTCCAGAGGCCTCCATTTTGTTCTGATAACCTATCACTGGGTAACCAGTGAAGATGAGGCCATTGTTTGTCAGACCATAGGCTAATAATGCTAGTGTAGATGTTATTACTTCTGACAACGCACATTTTCCATCAGCATTTTTTTCTGTCTCCAGGATGTCCTCTGCATTGGCATATCGAAAAGTTAATCTATTTTTGGCTAGACCAATCTAGTAAATATAAAAAACATCATATTTGAAAGTACAAAATGGTACTAACTATTTTATTCGTTAAACTTTTATTAGCTTGTTTTTTCTAAAATTAAGAGTTTTTATCAATTTAGAAGCTAGAAATATATACTCTTCAATTTTAAATTTTTTTCACAAAATTAAATTGATTTTATTATATTTGAAAAGACTGAATTTTGCTGAAGGGTAAGGCCTGTTGTTGTTTGAATTTATGAAGTCATGTACGCATAACATAAATATATATACATACCAGTAAAGCGGTTGACCTGTATAGCCAAGGTTGCAGTTGACCGGAACCCAATGAAATCGTAGACACCACTACCAGGGACGTTTACTGACACGCGGTCATCTCTTCGGTATAGAACCTTTCTGTGGCCTGGATACCATGTGATGTCAGCAAACTCATACTGGTGACCGAAGCTGATTGCCTGATCGGCTAAGTCTGAATCATTGCGTGTTACAAAGGTGAGAGACCGCTTGAACATTGGTTGCAGTTGCAGAGTGATCTAAAAGGGTTGCAAAAATGCAAAAAGGTGCTAGATTAATTTAACAATTGCCGTTTATCCAGCTATAATGTTTAATAATTGTAAGAAAGTTTTTTAGTTTCCATGCAGTACTTCTCAAAAATTCAAAATTTAACCTTGAAATAATCTTTTAACATGAGAATTTACCATGTTCTTATTCAGGTAAGCAATTAATTAAATAATGAAAACCTTAGAGCTTATCTATAACTTCACATAAAAGAAACAGTAGACAAATTAAAGTAGGGCGAGAAAAGAAAGCAATTTTTAGTTTAGTCTCCTTTAGATGTTGACAACTTGACAATTGGCAGGAAAAGGAATTAAACAAAAGAAGTTTCTTCATCAACATATGACTTTTGTTTTGACGAAAAAGGAAATGATAGGTACGGGACAACTAGTTTTCTCATATATATATATAGAGAGAGAGATTGACTAAGGTCATAATAGTAAGATAATGGCCTTGGTACTACGTACGAAGTAAGTATTGGTGATTTCAATGTTCAAAAGGCCGATCTGAAATGGTGAACATGTCACCATATTAAAATATGCTTATACTAAAGATTAAATTTTACAATTTTTAAAATTTTTTTTATCATTTTAAAAATGCATAATTAATAAAAAAAATAGTACCTGAGAGAGAACTCCGAGCACACCAAGTGACACCTTTGTGGCGTCGAGATCTGGGTCGCCCTCCTTTAGAACCCTAACACTCGCATAACTCTGATTGGCAGGTGCAGGTGTGACCAGCCTTATCTCAGTTACATACTCATGCACTGCACTCCCCTTCCCATTAAGTGAACTTCCGTGGGCCCCAGTCGACAGCACCCCACCGATCGTCAGTCCCCACCAGTAAGGTACGTATGGAATTACTAGGTTACTCTTTTCAGCCGCTTCGATCAGAGCCTTCATCGTCACTCCGCTTTCAACGGTTATTTTCATTGTCGTGTTGTCCGTATTCACAACATGGTCAAGATTACGTGTGCTGATGATCAACCCGTTAGACCCGCCGGGGCAGGCCAGCTTAGGGATACTGTGTGAGAAACGTGTCACAACTTTCATCTTGGTCTTAGAGGCAGTAGCATTCGCGACAATTTCAACAAGCTCTTGTTCAGAAGAAGGGTACACGACTCTGGAAGCATGACATGTGGACCGGTCGGGGAATGTTCCGTATCCATTTGTCACGGTGCAGTTACTTGTGCTGTTGGTGGTGCACTTGACAGGGCTAGGAGGAGGGCTTGGAGAGGATGGGGGGAGGAAGGAGAGGATCAGTAGGATTCCTAGTAACAGGATATGAATAGATTTAGTTATGGAATCAATCGACATGTTATGAGATTCACCATATGTGCAATAAAGATTGTATCTTTTGTTACATTTAAGGGGGTCGTGCACTTATTCTTCTTAAGAATATCACTTCGCTTGGATTGATTATTTAATTCCACTTTAATTATATACACAATTGTGATAAGTGATTTTTTATCCCCGTGTCACGTGTCGTATCTTGACTAATGTATATCTCAGTATATCATCAGCTGGAATTTTATTGTTCTTCGCCGTTGTTTCTAGAGTACGACTTTTTTTTTTGACAAAGAAAAAAGGGTTGCCCTTAATTCATTAATCATTTTGGAGTTACAACAGATATATAACTAACTAAAAAACAATTCTGCTCAAAACATTTGAGCATAAACCAACAGAAAAGAAAATAATAAAAACAGTTTAGAGAAAATAAAAGAAACTGAAATTAGAAATTGAAAAAAAAAAAAATACAGCTAACTCAATCTACTACAGCTAACATGGACATTCGCAGAGGGCGATCGATCACTAATTTCTGGAACATAAATCAGCGGGGTTTGAAGTCACACAGATCACGGGCAAACATGGTCTGGGCTGCAGGAGCATGGGCACTATGGCGTGAAAGGAATAGACGCCTATTCTCGAATAAATCTAAACCGGTGCAAATTTTGATTAATGCCACAACACTGGATATCCATTTTTGGTCCCAGCTAGGTTAGGATTTTCACCGGGATGGTGCGGATGGATAAGGGCCTAATTTAATATGTTTCATTTATATTCACAATTTGTGTCATTATGCTACCTTAGCATAGGGCTTGTAAGACTAACTTTTTCATATTAATATATTGTTGGTAGTTTCACTACCAATCTTAAAAAAAAAGACATTACCATCCGGTTATAAATTAAAAAATAATTCTTGTTTTGTAGGTTAAATAAATCAATCTACGGATTGAAGCAATCTCCAAGAACATGGTATGGTAAACTTAGCTTTTATTTGATTTCTTGCATTGGTGGTAGATGTGAGAAAAATTATTTTGTTGCCCATACATGACTTTTATGGCTTCCCACAACTTATGTGTCTTGTCGACCATCATGAAGAGGTCGACTACAGATGGTTCCATCGACAACGTGAGCGAGGTTATGATTCTATTATTTGTGGTTTTCTAGTTTTTGCTGCCCTTTTATCAGCTTCGGTCTTATTTTTTTTGGATCTTTTGCTTTTGGTTCTTTTGTCTCTCATGTGATGTATTCTAACATCTCTCGACCACTTAGAGCCCTAGATGCTGCTCTTACCCATGACAAATAATTTTAGCCATTAAGCAAGGTGTTTGTTAGTTTGGTGGTCTTGGTAGTCACGAGTTGCCTCTCTTGAGCTATCTTATTTTTTTGCTAAATTTTGTGTTGTAGTTTACGCTGGTACCGACTAGCTTTGCTAGTTTGGGTGACACTTGTGTGGAATTTTTCAAATCTATCGCTCTAATACCATGTTGAATTTATGAAACAAAGAAGTGAAATTGAGGATAAAAAATATATTTGCGAACTTATATTTTTCTTATTACAAAGTTTTCTATTTATAATTACAAGGTTGAAAAAGTAGTCGTTAGTACTATTTCTTATTCTAGTAATGACGATACATGTTGCCGTTATCTCTTTATATTTGAAAATAAGTTAGATTCCTTTTCTATATTTGAACAGCTAATTAATTGATGAAGATCTCCACTAGAACCAATTAAAATATTTATGATGACATGCAAAATTTATGAGCATGAAAATCAAATGTGTGATTTCTCGTTAGGTTATGCTTTCTATTAAATAAAATAATGTCATTCTAATGTTAATAAACATTTCTGAGAAACTTTTTTTAATAAACATTTCTTGAGAAATTTTTAATATGCATGATTAGGGCTGTAAACGGATCCGAATTATCCGCTCCGAATCCGATTACTGTCCGTATCCGTTTTAAACGGAGCGGATACTTGACGGATTTAGATCCGAATATATATTGAACATGGTCAAAAGACACGGATATGGAAATGGATAAATTCTCATACCGCTAAACAGAGTGGATATCCGCATTTATCCGTATCCAATATTCAGCAGTCTCCGAAACCAATTTTATTTCATATACAAAGGGATTGTTATATATGATGTCTCAACTTTATATCTTTTTCCCTCGTGGGACTAATGTTTAGTAGGAATTCGGACCTTCTAACTTCCCAATCTCTACACGGTTCTCTTTCTTTTTCATTTTCTTTGCCGCTCTTTCTCACCCTCGCTCTCTCTTCGCGCTTTCTGTCCCATCACCGTCTTTCTTTCTCCCCCTTGCACACGCCTACTGCTACAGGCCTACGGCATCTACGCTTCTCCTCTTCCTTGGAGCTTTTTTTATAAACCATAATTAAAAAAAAAAAAATTCGGATATCAGCATGAGTAGTCGGGTTTTTATAAAAATCATAAGAAACGATTTGGCAATCCGTTCTCTACAGTATTTTATCTCTTAGAACGAGTTGCCAACCCGTTTTTTATTTTTTTTTCCAGTTTTCAGTCCATAATGGGTTGGCAGCCCGTTCTCTACAGTAATTTTTTTTTTTTAGAGTTTTCTTAAAAAATAAATCAGATATTTTGTTTAATTTTGTATATTAACAATAAGATTAATGGAACAATTTGAAGAGATTTTTTTTTTGTATTTTGACTATTTTATCAAATCAATGGATTAGTTTTCAAATATACGTATTATTTTTATAAATTTATTTTTTATATTTTAAAAACAAACAAATTTAATCATTTAAAAAACTCATTTAATTTGAAAAGTACTTATTTTTTTTTTGTAAAAATATAAAATAAGTGTTTTATTTATAAAAAAATATGTTAGTATTCTAATTGGTCGATTTTTTAGAATAATGATACATTGGTTTACTACATGGAGGATTTAGAAGTTTCTGTAACTATAATTTTAAAAAATAAAATAAAATAGAGTCGATTTTTGCCATAAAAGCCTTTATATTTTGCAAAATATGTCCATTAATCATTCAGATACATTATTTCCTAGAAAAAAGTATTCAGAGACACAAATTTTTAGTATTATTATTATATTTCACTTTTACATTTTCTTCTAATTCTCTTCACGGAAATATTTATTGATTTTTTTATATAGAAAATTAATCCATTGATTTGATAAAATAATAAAATAGTCAAAATACATAAAAAAAAAATCTCTTCAAATTGTTCCATTAATCTTATTGTTAATATACAAAATCAAACAAAATATCTGATTTATTTTATAAGCAAACTCTAAAAAAAAAGTTACTGTAGAGAACAGGCTGCCAACCCGTTCTAGACTGAAAACTGGAAAAAAATAAAAAAAACAGATTGGTAGCTCGTTTTGGGAGATAAAATACTATAGATAACGGATTGTCAAACCGTTTCTTATGGTTTTTATAAAAATCCAGCTACTCATTCTGATATCCGAATTTTATTTTATTTTAATTATGGTTTATAAAAAAAGCTCTCTTCCTTGCAGGGGGCTAGGTGACTGATTTTCCTGTCCTAAACACTACCTGCCGTGTCCTCCAACCAAGAAGGGGCTTGAGTCACTAATCTTAGTAATCTGCATGTCTGGTCTTTTGAGGACGATTTGGAGCAAATTCTAGGTAAATCAAAACTCTCTACGACTCTGATAAATTTCTATTTGCTGCTTTGTGAGGACTTGCAGTTAGGCACGCCTTTCGTTCCTACAAATTGAACTAAGTTGGTACACATTTAATTCTCGTACAAATTGAACTAATCAACAAAACCTGTCAGTACCAAGGCACCCTATTATATAATTATAGAATCTGTCAGTATTAATTCCATTAAGCTTGCAAGGACAAATAATCTTTTATAATAAATCTGTCAGTACCAAGGCATTATATTAATTGTAATTTCATTGGTTCATATCAATTACAATCTATGTTATATTTATTAAATGGTACCAAATTGGTACGGGGACACCCGGCCACAATATCATTAAATGTTGGGATTCTCTGGTGGAAAATTGATGAGCTTTTTTTATAAACCATAATTAAAAAAAAAAAAAAGAGTTCGGATTTCAGTATGATGAGCCGAGTTTTTACAAAAACCATAAAAAACGGGCTATCAAACCGTTCTCTACAGTAACTTTTTTTTTTTTTTAGAGTTTGTTTATAAAATAAATCAGATATTTTGTTTGATTTTTTATATTAACAATAAGATTAATGGAACAATTTGAATATATTTTTTTTGTGTATTTTGACCATTATATCATTTTATCAAATCAATATTTATTGATTTTTTTTATATAAAAAACCAATCAATTGATTTGATAAAATGATATAATGGTCAAAATACACAAAAAAAATATATTCAAATTGTTCTATTAATCTTATTGTTAATATACAAAATCAAACAAAATATTTGATTTATTTTATAAACAAACTCTAAAAAAAAAAAAAAAAGTTACTGTAGAGAACGATTTGGTAGCCCGTTTTTGAGGTTAAAATTGAAAAAGGGCTGCCAAACCGTTTTTAATGGTTTTTGTAAAAACTCGGCTCATCATGCTGAAATCCGAACTCTTTTTTTTTTTTTAATTATGGTTTATAAAAAAAGCTCAAAATTGATGCACTAACAAGAGATAATGGGTAGCATGAAGCTGCTGGTACGAAACTGACTGGTACAGTGAAAGAATGAACCAGGGACCTCATTTACAAAATTTACGGCTTTCTTTTTCCTTTCTTTTCTTTATCATTTTTCTATTTTCACTCTAATACTTTCTGTTTATAGCTCAACTGTTTGAGCCCCTTATCTTTATTGTGTTTACTCTTATTACAACTCTTGTAATCTTTTTATCATGATCAATGAAATCAAATATGCGCACGACCCATATTTTTTTCTCAAACGGACTTGGATCAATATTGTTAACCTTCATCAAGGCCTTTATTATTTTTGTTGCAATACTCTAATATTGTGTGCTTAAAGTGATATAGTTAACCTACACATGCACCTAAACTAATTTCTATTATTTTGTAGCTGAAATATGTTATGTTTTGTGTATTCGTAGTAATATAATTAATTGCACTATTATTTTGTAAACCGGACATGTTATATGCTGAAAAGATTTCATGTTTGAATTTTTTTAATTGGTAGTTGTATCTTAATTTACATATGATATGACTCAATATCCGACAATTATCCGTTCCGTATTCGTATTCAAATCCGTATTCGGAGATTATCCGCTCCGTATCCGTATTCGTTTAAGGCGGATATGGTTACGAGTTTTGATATCCGTTTATTATCCATATTCGTATCCGTATCCGCTCATTGAAAACAGATACGGATATGGTATTAGCATTATCTGCTCCGTTTACACCCCTATCGGCATGATGGTCATGTTTATCTAAAATAAAAAAAATAAAAACTATTTCTTGAAAATAACTATGTTTTTCTTTTAAAACATTTTGCGAACATTAACAAGACTATAAAGTCCGGGTCCGGGCATTGTAATTTGTTTTATTTTGCAGGATCTAATGTGGCTCAAGCACATGTAGTCGCATATCAGTTTTGCATATATAGTTGGTATATGCAGTCACATTACACCGAAATTTTTATAAATATACAAAATTCAATTTTTATTTAACAATCTATACAAAAGTCTGTTGGAATTTTAAATCTGTCCAAACCGGCAACAGAATTGCCGGTTTCAGAGCAACTAACCTAAAATGCAATTGCTTAGGTTCGAAAGCTCAAACCAAAGCAACAAAGTTGCCGGTTTTTTTTTTTTTTTTTTTTTACAGTTTTTTTTTTTTATAAATTCAAATTCTAAATAATTATAAATCCAAATTCATACCAATTTAAATTTATTTAACATGGTTGTAACTCGATAATTTTTGTTATAATAAAATATAAATTAAAAATTTCTTAAATCAATTGCACTTCTTTGCCGATACATTTCTCGCTCTTTGAAAAATATTTTTCAACATAAAAAAATTCAGTTGAGACACTAAAAATCTTAAACTTAATTTTTGAGGCACTAAACGACGTTTTTTGGCGATTCTGATTTGTCGGATATCCGGGGTTTAAGGGTTTACCCCGGGTGACGGTGGCGACCGTCTCCTCCTCCCCTTTCTGAATTGACGTCATACGCGTCAATCCGACTTTCCTAGCAAAAGTTATGACCGTTTAAAGTTTTAAAAAAATATATTTCTCATTTTTAAATTTTAGAAAAAAATATATATATATTTCTCATTTTTTTTAATGGAACGGAACCGGCAATTGGTATGAATTTGGATTTATAATTTATTGGTATGAATTTGGATTTATAATTATTTAGAATTTGAATTTATAAAAAAAAAAAAAAAAAAAAAAAAAATTGTAAAAAAAAAAAAAAAAAAACCGAAAAAAAACCGGCAATTATGTTGCCGATTTTAGAGGCCAAAATCGGCAACTTTGTTGCCGGTTCCAGGATTGGCAACTATATTGCCGGTTTGAGCTTTCTGGAACCGGCAATTCTGTTGCCGGTTTGGACAGATTTAAAATTCCAACAGACTTTTGTATAGATTGTTAAATAAAAATTGAATTTTGTATATTTATAAAAATTTCGGCACATTACATATATGGTTATGCACTTCATATATTCGATCTATATAAGCAACTGCATCTTAAAATCCATATATTGTTTACTGCGTATCACATATTATTAGTCGCATATCTTTCTCACAATATAAATGATATTATAAAGCTCATAATTAATTAAACAAATTCCTGTGCTTTGATTTTTCACTTTTTGATTAATTTCAAATCGTGCAGAAAAAACTTAGGCATGGGCTGATTAAAAAGTTTTCGATTTTTGTAATAAAGAGTTATTTGATTACTAATTTTGGTCGGATTAATTTACAATCTCGTACTCGGTTACAATTATTTTTTACTTTTTAATTATTTGTATTCATTTATTTAATATATATTTTGGAGAATTGTTGGTCAGAACTCAGAACGAGTTAAATTTCTTCATTTTTTTTCCACTATTATGTCACTATACTTAAATGGAATATTCCATTCTACTATTCATAATAAGTGATCGATCTTGACATTCAATCAAATCAGTTGATCTAGATTGACAAGAAATGACAAGTAGCCATATAATTATTAAAATTGTTGAATTTTTAGGTGGACCCAAATTAAGGTTAGATGATCAATCAGACCTTACCACGTTCTTTGTCTACTGCAATCCACTCCATTTCTTGAAACAATGGAGGTATCCATTCAGGTGGTAAACTACGAAAGCGACTTCTTAATTATGAATTCAGATCTGCTGAAATTCAAATTTGATGAACAGTAATTCTGAAATTTTTGGAATTCTTGATCTAGCTGTCTATTTTTTTTTTCCTGTGCACGCATCTCTAAATGGTTGGATCTTGGATTTCAGAAATTTCAGGGTTACTGTTCATACCCGTGAATTTCAGCAAATTTGGATCCCTTAATTATAACTAAGTTTGAACTTTAAAACATTTGTTGTCACTGAATTCATGTTTGGTTGCTACTTCAAGAATAATATTTAATTAAGTTGTGTACGACAAGTTTCATGTTAATGAAGCTGGTCAATAGCCTTTTTATATATAAAGAAAAAAAAAGTTGTGTACGTACTCTATCTTATACCTTTATTTTACATCTAATATGATAACTTAAGTATGAATTTGGTAGAGATACTCAGATATAATTCTTTTTTATTTATAATAGTGGATCCGAGTCCAGTTTTAATTAATCCTTGATTAATTGTAGTTTATAAAATCATAAACATAATTAATTTGATTTTTTATATATTTAATACATATTTAAGTTATGGACCCAGATAACTGTCCCCGCACCTCCATCCCCCTCTATCCCCACACTAAAAGACAAAAAAGTCAACACTAAAAGACAAAAAAATTTGGTTCCGCGTAGTATTTAACATCTATATGTAATGTATTTACAGTGCATCGAACAAGTATTTAATTCTATTCACTGGAGTATTAACTATCTGCTCAACAGCGAAATAATATATGTCCTTACAAAAATTTAACATATCTGTCCTCGCTTCCCTGCACTAAAAGACAAAAAAAATTAGATTCCGACATTTGATGATTTAAATTTCCTGCAGTATTTAACTTCAATCTTTAGTGTATTAATAGTGCATCGAACAAGTATTTAACTATATTCATTGGAGTATTTAACTCTCCGCGTCCAACAGCAACACAATCTGTTCCCGCAAAAATGACAAACTAATTTGGTATCGTCCCGTGTTCCACACATCAGTATTTAACTTTAGGAATGTTAGTATTTAACATTACGAACGTTAATATTTATCTTTAAAGTCAAAAGTATTAATCTCTAAAATTATAAATAAGTTGTATGGATTCTATTTAGCATCCTATATCTTAGTATACACATTAGTATTTAATTTTATGAATGTTAGTATTTAACTTAAGATATTTAATTTCCTGCAGTATTTAACTTCAGTCTTTAGTGTATTTACTATTTATCGATCTAGTATTTAACTTTGTTCATTGTAGTATTAATTATTGGCGTCCAACAATGAAAAATGTTGTCCCCCATAAATCTCCTACTAAAAGAAAAAAAAAAAAAATTTTGGAGGCTGCAGGGATGAAGGGGGAATGGGAATGGGGGGTTCTATATAATTATTCTTAAGTTATATTGGAAAAATATGTGAGTTATTAGAATTTAGGATGGTAAATGTGTAATTCTAAAATTTGGAATGGTAAATACATAATTTCACGGTTTCTTAGTGGTATATATAAAATTCTCCCAATTTAATTTGTCTGAAAAATTGTTAAAAGTACTTAATCTGTCATAACTACAATTTTCCTAATCATTAGGTTTTACACATAGATTGACAACTTATTTAAGTATGAATTGAAGTAAGTTGCATGTTTACTCCATCTTTTATTCCAAACTAATCAAACATGATCTTGTTGTATTAATTGACAAAAATGCATGATCTAACTAAAACAAAAGAAACATCAAATAATCATATATTTATGAGGCACAGGAGACCACATATACAAATGCATGATTTCTTTGTTACGTCAAGCTTACCTATTAGATGACCCGATGCTAATCGCTTATATTAATTTAATTTACTAATAGTAATAGAGGTGAAGTGTATCTTGTATATGGAACCATATAAATTGTTTTTTAAGGTTGTATGTACGTGGAACCAAATATTAATGTTATATAATATTATTTTCAAAGATATTGGCTACAATTTATTTGCTTGACTGAGGGTTCATTAAAAATGGCGTAAATCAGAAAGCACAGCAAATTGATTTGCAAGGGACGTACGTACAAGTAATCCTTGTGTTACAAACATTATAAGTAATCATAATACTTGACAATCGGCTATTTTGATATCTTAACATACTTCAAATTAAATATAAGTTACAATTAAAATGTCTAACATCATGATCAATATGATAAATACTGCTAGTACTATAGTAAAGTTTTACTCAACTGTCTATTTGCTTGATTAGGATAGAATTAGGTACGGAGGTGATCAGGCTAGGAATTAGGGTGGATGGTCGACACTCGACAATGGAAAGATCCATGAAGAGAACATATGACCTTGATTGCAGCATCCTATGAGACATCGAGATAGGGATGTTATAACATCGAGGGTCTGAGTTTGAGCAGGTTGGATATGATCATGTTCAGTTTATTAAGTTATTAGTTAACGTGTCAACTCGAGTTGATAAGATAATACTAGATTAACAACTCAATTTGTACTCAACTCGTTACCAACTTGAGTTGATTTGTAACTCGTTAAGACATAACACCAATTGATATTTGAATTTTCTTTAAAACCGAAAGTTCTAAATAATGCATAATGTAAAGCAAATTTCAAGAAAAATAAAATCACTAAATCTTTTAATTTAACATAATTTAAGAGCCAAACAGTACATGTCAAAAAAAATAAAGTGGAAGTGATGAGTTAAGGTTTGTTGAGTACTTTGCAATTTTGACTTGAATTTGGATCCCGTTGGAATTGGATGTGGTATGACATCATGCTACTCGAGTTGATAATGAGTGAATTGTGGTCTACTTATACTTAGTTCATTAAGTTAACGAACGAGTTATAAGTGAGTCATGAATTAAAAATTATTTTCTCACCCTACATTGAGACATGTGGAAGTCTGAATTTTTTATTCATAGTAAATATAAAAAGAAAAAAAATTAAAAAGGGAAAAAGAAATGGGCAAATTTTAAAAAATAAAAGGCATATGTATGATATGGTGTCCTACTGTGATGCCAGATCATCCGGAGATCTCTGTTCGAAAAAAAATAACAAAAAAAATGTCCTAGGAGCACCATACCACACGGAGGTTCCGGACTTTTTTTTTTTTTTTTTTTTCTTCTTCTTTTCTTTAGATAAGTGTGATGCCATAAAAAAAAAAGTGAGACGCCATACCATCCGGAGACCTCTGTCTGGAAAAAAAACAGAAAAATCCATAGAGGAACACCATACCATACAGAGGCCATGAACTTTTTTTCTTTTTTAAAAATAAAGTGGGATGCTATGTCAACATAAAAAATTGAAAAATAAAATAAAAGTGGGATGCCATTTAAAATGTTTGATTTTAACTTTTCATTTAATATTTGTTCAATTTATGTTTGATAGTTTGACCCCTGCTGTTTCTAAAAAATATAAAAAATATTTTAATAGAGTGCTATATTATTTGTATTCCACATTACATTTTATTATGTAATGAGTCCTTTATGTTGATTTTTATGAAATAAAATATAAAAAATAATATTTCATCTATCTTAAAAAATATTAATGGTTCACATTTTACCTTTGATTTTATATTTTGAAATATTAATGATATAGAAGTTATGCTTTTATATTCTGAAAAATTAATAATATTTCATTTACATTTGAATATTTAAAATTGTAGATGTACTCTTAATAATTTAGATAAGATTTGTTTCAAATTTGGGTTAATTTAAAATTTAGTTGATCATTTATCATAAAACCATTAAAATTCCCTCATAAAATTTAAAGTTGATTGACGGGAGGGTAACCGACTATCAAATAAGTTCATATTTAATACATACTATCTAAGAAATAAAGAATATACCTTTGATTAAAAAATTGAAGTTGAATACTTTTGTAAGATATCAAATTAATGTATATAAACATTATATACCCATATTCTAATGCGTAATATAATTTTGTTCTAGGTATTCCGTACCACTATTTTTGAGGCCATAAATTATTCATAACTTCTAGAGCATTAATATTTCAAAATATAAAATCAAAGATTAAATGTGAACCACCCTAAGGTTATGCTTCAGATAAGAGGAAAACTCATTCATTAAAAAGAAGAAAGGAAAATTCTATACAATTCTGGACTGCCCACGACCATCTACTTGCTCCAAAAGAGGTTATCGGAGATGGAAAGGAAGGAATGCAGGTCTTGTAGCGAGGAGAATGGGAAAGAACGTCTTGTACAAAAGTTCCGAACTTTGTACCCTCCGATTTGTGGTGTAGGTTTTACTGTAGCGAGATAACGCGCGTGGGTGCTTCTTCCTTTCTCTTCTTTCTCCTTCCTCTCCGTACTAGTTTTGTGGAGCATAACCTAAGAGTCTGCATTTTTTGCAATTATAGTGTGGCAGCAGTTTGCCATTGTTGTCCAGAGCCGACGATCAAAAATAAAAAATTGAATGTGAAACTTATTTTTTTGTCCACAAACCATCGGTGCATAACTGATCAAACATCGATGCTTTGTCAATATTTTCGGTAAATAAACCCTCACATTTATATAATATCATTTGAATTTCGAACTTAAGACATCTCATTCACAAAGCATCGTCTTTGTCTATTATTCCAATAAAAACGAGCTTATCGTTGTTATAATATCTCTTCTGAACAAAGATTACCCGACCAAAATTTCTTTGTAGTGAATCTCACTTTTATTTAAAAATTTAAACCTCTAGTTTATATGGGAAAATTTCTAGTATACCCATACAAGTTTTCAGATAGTCAATTTTTCCATGAAAACACTTCATTGTAATACATGGAATACACTAATTAATTAAAGAGGACGGATTAAGTTACAACAATTTTGAGTTACAACAACGGTTTTTTTTTTTTCAAAGTCTAAATCGTCGATCTAAATAGTTGATCCAAACTGTTCAACATGATTTTCTAAATAAAATGTGCTTCCAAATCAAATTTTATATTTTTTTTTGAATTTTTTTACTATTTATTAAGATGGATATAAAATTTAATGGTTTGAATTTGACTAGTTTTTGTACCCATTTTAATAAATAGTAAAAAAATTCAACAAAATATAAAATTTGATCCAAAAGTATATTTTGTTTAGATAATCATGTTGAATAGTTTGGATCGATGATTTGAACTTTGAAAATGAAAAAAATCGCTGTTGTAACTTGATCCCTCTTAATTGAAAGCTGTAAATCACTGTTATTTTTCTTAACATTTTGGGCTTAGCAACGGAAGTTTTTGGGCCAGTCATTTAATCTTGCGATCATATTTTCCTAAACCCTAGCTATGTCCAGCCTCTCTCCCCGCCTCCTTTTTCCTAAACCCTAGCTTCTCTCTCATATCAGTCATTTTGAAGAACTTTTCACTGCAATTGCTCAAGAACGCGAGGTTTGTCCCAATCCCTTGATTATATTTGTATTAATTTGTCATGTATTCTTTTCGGTGGTGGCTATTATTTAAGAGATTCCATTGAATTTGGAATTTCAACATAGGAATTTAAGCCTCTAGCTATCTTTTTTACTAAAGAAATTGTGAATATTGTGAAAAAAATTTAACATGTCAATCCTAGGAATGATGAAATTTTCACATGTGAAATTAACTTATGAGTTATGCCACAATTAACTTATAAGTTTGGTGTTCTGCATTTGGCACAATTACTGAAATTGAGGTTTTTCATGAATAGATGAAAAATATGAATTGTCAATACTTGAGTAGCCTTTAGTTTGGAATACTTTTGATTATTGCTCATAGTACAACTTAGTTCAATAGCTAGGATTAGAAAAATGAGAATTGACAAGTGTGTCTGTGCCCGTGTATGTATTCCCAATCAGTTTCATAGAGATAAATTTAATTATGAATGTATGTAAGTATCCACAAAACTTTGAATGCTTCCATGAAATAGGCATACATTTTTTTTAGCACTTGCATTAATATGGATTAATGACTACACATCCAAAACCCGAGTTAATGAAATTTTTTATGGTTTTATTCTCCCAAAACATGTACATTTAGAATCATAAGAATATTATGTTTGTGACGACACGAAAGGAAATAACAAATTACTTTACTATTGCCTTATTCTTTTGTCTAATATAACCATATAGCGCTAATACTTTTTACGAAACCTAGTGTGAGTTACTTTAAACGTCAAACTAGTATGGTGCTAAGATTAAATCATCCACAAGAGAAAGTAAAGTCAAATTTTTAAACAAATATTTATGTTATGGTCCTTTGAAAAAAACACATTTTTATGCTTTCTTTATAGAATTTAGAAATTGGATAGTTGTGATAATAGATAGTGGTGTCATTGGATTCCATAAAAAAATTTAGAAATTGGATGAAAGGTTCTAAGGATTCAATATTACGAAATATCTATTTAATTTTACGTAATCGGCAAATTATTGTAGCTTCTGCTATGTATCCCGCAAACATCATATGCGCAATCATGTTAAAGAAATACATCAGAACACTATTCACATTTTAGAAAATAAATAGGCAAATTGTTGTTTTCATTCTTAAAAAGTTCAAAAGTTGAGAATCCTTTTTTGGCTTGTGCTAATTAATTTACACTTCCCTGGACTCCATTTATGTATGTCTAAAAACCATTAGGTCAATATGACTATTATGTTCTACTGAATATTACTTGGCTTTGTATATACCATTTAATCATTTTAGTCATTCCAAAGTGTATTACGGAGAATGCACGTTTGCAGAATTAAAAATGTACATGTTTTTGCATTTTTCTTGTGATAACCCATACTTATGGTTGCTCTATATTACTGAATACATGTAATATCTAATGGTTAATAATATTATAATGCAGATATATCAATGATGATGAATTCTGAATATAAATGATAGAAACTGAAATGTAAAATTGCTTGTATTACTGTGTCCGTACAAATTATTTTGTCTTTATTTCCAAGAGTACTCCAGTAGTAAATGAATATGCATAGACTGAACAAGCCATTTTTCCATTTTCTGCAGACAGTCGGCAAAATCATTTTTCTCAATTATGACCAGAATTAATAAATTATTTCGCGAAGTGTAGCATGCTCAAGCTTCAGCATGGGTGGTCTAGGAAATGAGGTAAGTTTTATGCATTCTGTTTACTAAAATTTGCTATGAATGTGGTTGTAGCACTCTTGTGAGTGTGCAAAAATATCATGCACACAATTGGTGTATTTACTACTGCCACAGCACGACTTGTTGTGCTTATTGTAATGAATGTCTAAATGATAGGTACCATTAATTTAGCAAAATTGTGCGCCTCATTGCTGTGCTTTTCTTTATAATCAAGAGAAAAGGGGTGAAAAAATAGATTTTTTTCAACAAATCGCATCATATACTTACTCTTGTAACACTGAATAGTCTCTGTAAATTACTTGATTTTTTTTTAATACCTAGTGTGAAGATATAGATATTTTTGTTGTGGGTTTGTGCAGATTGGAGCAATTGTTGATCCAATCGGACATTTGTGGAAATGCACCTCACATACCTGCTCATACGGCTTCTGTCAGGAGATCAAGAAATTGATCGTCAATACAAAATGTTGTAGTAGCAACTGCAAGGAGCTGATTTACTTTCTACGTTAGCACAACAATAACTGCAAAGAGGCTGAATGTGATATTTGCAACGTTGTGGTTAGATGTAATGTTTGTGCTCATAATGTCGAGACTGGTCAGGGCTGGTACTGCAAGGTCTGCCCCAACTTTCAAGTTTGCAGGCGATGCTACTAGAAGGAGGGGATTTTGAATCATCCCCACGAGTTGACTACCCAGAACGAGAAGGCTCGGCAAGAGGCAAAGTTGAAGGTGCATTGTTCATTGATTTGTTTGTTGAATTATTACAAACGAATGTTGTTATCATTAACATTCTAATACAACTTATCATGTTTGCCTATGGACGTCAGGTAAACTTTAGACAAGTAGATTTCTATATTTTATTTGTTTCAAGTGCATCCATTGTCATTGTTAATTAACTTGTAGGTATTTCATATTTTTTTACAGTCAGTTGTGCTTCAGATGTTGGATTGATGAAGATAGACCATGCACAAAGGAAGAGTCAAGAGTCATTTCGCCCAAGGGAGATGATTTAAAGGATATGGTAATAGAATCTATTCAATGATACCACGACTGACCTTCATAATATTGGATATGCTGCGGGTAGCTCTAAATTTGGGGAATACCAAAGACGACAGACTGGAGATCATGCAAGCGACTACAACATGCTAATAGGAATACTGTTTATTAAATAGGGAATTGTTAAGCACACTGGGAAGTAGACTGTGTGGGAGAGGGACAAATTGTAAAATGTGATGTTAATGTTAGGACTTTGTAAAAAACTTAATTTGTTTTAATCCAAAATGTTACTAACCTTTAAAAAAAAGGATATAAAAGAGATGACTTATATAGTAAGAGTTTCTTTTACTAAAAAACGAGTACAAGTGAATGATTTAAGAGTTTGTGTTTTCCTCTCTTGTCTTCTTCTCAAACCCAAGAAAAGAAAAGTAGAAAACATTGCCATCTTCTCTAATAAAGAAATTACTGAATCACTATTGTTTTCAGAAGTAATATTAATAAATTTTTGGAAGCAAATTTGAATGGATTTGTAACCTCTTAAATCATTTACATTTCCGGACTTCATTTGGAAGTTAATAAACTTGGTCCTCAGCTTCATAAATAAAATGATAAACAGATTTAACTTTTATTTATGTTATGCAACATTTGTAGAAGGGTATACATGAAATTTTAGAGGGGGGAATACTTAACTTCGAGATTTTTAGGGGTATACACGAAATTCCCCCTAAAAGTTTTACTTTCTACTGTGTACCATTCACATCTCTCGGATGGACAAAAGGAGCAAATTTGTAGATGGGAAGAATCTGAAAATGGTACAGGTGGTAGAGGGGCAAAAATAAGATGCTAATTCTTGATGAATAATAAAATATTAATTGTCAGTTTCAACAGACAATTAATAAATCAAATTATATATTATTCTATCTAATTTTAAAGAAATAAAAAAATATTTCTAATACTTAAATAAAAAAAATATAAAAATTATAACTTAAAAAAACAAAGGAACCGACGGTTCCTATTAAAAATTAAGAACCACTTAATTATTAGGCAGTTTGGGTAGATTTAATAAAACTTAACTTTGGTGGTCATATTTGACAATTTCTATTTAATGTTGGATATAAATAAAAATGACGGAAATATGGGGGTGATTTTCCAGTATATGTAGCATTTTCTTATAAAATATATTAAAAAAAACATATATAATCATTAATTTTTGAAAAAAAAAAATGAGGGTTAATTGACCCCATTATGTGTATATAACTCCGCCTCTGATCCTATCATCCTTCTGGGCAGGGCCGGTTCTGAAGATTTGAGACCCGGGGCGGGAGAAAAATTTGAACCCTTTATGTATATATATATTTTTTTTATTAATATGTCAATAAATCATACAAAATAGGGGGACATAAAACCAATACTCCTCAAAATAAAACCAATTGTGAAACTACTTTGAATCTAAACCATCTCACACTCTATGATCATATATATTTATAGATAACGAGGAATCTAAGTACTCAAACACATGAATAATCCTTCATTTGTCGATTTACAGAAAAGAAATGACCGAGCAGCGGAAATACATTTTTAATTTTTTTTTCTTCTACTCTCAATCCCTCATTTTTTTGTTTCATGAAAATTTTCATTATTTATGTCTTTGTAGATTATATGTAAAAAAATACAAAATACAAAATCAAGATGGGGAATGTAATTGCTTTTATCTTAACTCCTAAAGTCAGGCCGAAGAAATTTTCTATCAACGAATAGATCTAGGAATCACAGTAAAGCGCTAACAAGTTTATAATAGAAGAAATGGTTTTTTTGTTTTGGGCCCGGATTGTTATTGAAAAAGAAATTTATGCTCTTTCTCTCGTGAGTTGTCGAAAGCCAGTGCTATTAAAAAATATTTTGTTCTTGTCAAGAGAGATTGTTTCGGAAAACTAGTCCGACCCAGTGCTCCAATCAAAGGCTGTAACCTCAAACTTGTTGACAACCTAAAACTGTTCAAGGTTGCGCTCAACTCTGACTTTATTTTTTTGGGGGCCCTGTTGGATTTTGGGGCCCAGGGCCATCGTCCTGGGTACCCTGGGTCAGGGCCGGGCCTGCTTCTGGGATACAAATAAGGGTTGTAAAATATGGGGGCTGCAAGAATAATTGCTGTAAATATTACATTTATATCAGCGGCGGTCGGCGGACCAAAAATTGTAATTTTGCATATAATTTATATTTATTTTGAAAAATAAATATATTTTTGTATATTATCTGAAAAAAAAAATTATGAAAAGAGAAGCATAATTTTATTTTGTACAAAAAAAACTGAACCAGAAAATGACCAGTGTCACTTTCATGTAATTCTACCTCTCATTCATATTCATAAGTGTGACAATGCGTAATGCACGTCATCAATTTTAGAAGGTAAGAGGAGAGGGTTCGTATCCTTGACGGCATTAGATTTGTTCAAAAGCCCTCTCCTTCCATAAATATTTGATGACATGAATTTTGATTAACCAAAAATTTCAATAAATTCTCTATATGCTGCAACTATTTCAGTACAATAAATTTGGACGCAACTATTTTGGTGAGGGTTTTGAGAATAAATTTAAAATAATTTTCAAACCCAGACATTTAAAATTGTGATAAGTAAATGTACATTATATGCGGCTTTGATGCTTAAATTGTATGAAAATATTTGAACTATCACAATACCAATTTATCTATAAACCATACATATTATATATATTTTTTTACATCATTTTTATGAATATATTTGAATGTTATTCTCGGAACTCGGAAGTACTAAGTTAATTAATTTAATCGATCGGAATCTATATATTTAAATAGAGAATTTGAACATTGATAAAATGATCAGATGCTGTAATGTAGGATTCTAATCTTTTATAGGCTAGACTGAGAGCGGTGTAACCCGTCTCTTAATTTTCTAATGCATCCGGCAGTCGCTGCCTGATTTTGATTAAAAAAAAAAGATAAAGTGGTGAGGTGCGACATGAGGAAATCAGGCACGAATCTTAGAGCTTAATAATACTGTCCCCTATTTTCCCCCATAAAAGTATAAAACTGCAAGACCATTAGACCAACAATCGATATCCAGATTCAATATTTCAGATACTGTGTGGTAAATCTGCGATAAGCCACCGACAGGAATTTCGACCCGTCGACCGTCGTCGCGTTTGCGTGGTCCGTAATTGCTCCGCTTTAGTAACCACTATTAGACTGCTTTCTCCATGCAAAGAGAGAGTGGTGAAGAGCGCGCGCGCGCGAGAGAGATACGATGAGAGTAGCAGTGTACTCATCGTATCCAGTTGTGGAGGCCAGGAAGCGGAAGCCTAAGCCCAACAAAGTACTTATCTTTTCAAATTATTTCGAATTCAACGGGATCACATATGCAATTAATAGGGAATATGAAAGAAAAAAGAAGGGGAAAAGTTGAAACTTGGCATCTAATAGACTCTCTGCGTGTATATTGCTTTAGGATACTGACAATACAGCTAGAAGAATCACTTCAAATGTTAGACAGAATTTACAGTTCGTCAAAATAAGGGTAAATATCTTTGTTAGTACTGTGATTTCTATGTATTGACTCCACTATTTTGCAATTTGATGATTTTGTTTATTTGAGACTTACCAGAAGAACCTATGTTGGTAAATTGGTACTGGTACAATACCATAATCCGTCTCAGAGCATTTTTTTTTAATGCCAATGTAAGCTGTTAATTGCGAAAACTTTTTTTTTTTTTTATGGTTAGTTGGCAAATGCCAAACTAACAAATATATTATAAAAAATGTTTATTTACATAATTGTGAAAACTTTTGGCCCGGTGCTTCAGGCTAAGGTCAATTTATAGTGACATATGCTGCCTGGTTACTTGAGGACTTCAGGCTAAGATCAACTTATACCAGTATCTCTCTTATTATTCTGAATTTTTGCTTAAAAATTCTTCTTTTTGTTGGCATTAATTTTTGTGTTTTTCTTAAAAAAGTTGTTATCTGAATTTAATTATTATCATATAGATAATCATTGATTTTTTTTTTCATGTTCCAATAAATGATAATTTGACAGACTCATAGTTATTTATTTTGATGTTGGTAATTTGGTACTGGTACAATACCATAATCTGTCTCAGAGCGTCTTTTTAATGCCAATGCGAATTATCAATTGCTGAAACCTTATGGCCTGGGGTCAACTTACATTGAAATATGTTACCTGTTTACTTGAGGATACTTGAATTTGATTTTGTCTGCTTTTCTGTTGATTGTAGGAGGAGAGAAATAATAAGGCAAATCAACCTAAAATTGTTTCTGGTTTTCGTAGAAAAAAGGGAGTCAAAGAACTAGAAGAAGAAGATATCAACTATGATGAGTCAGACTCTTTTTTTCATTCTTGTCTCTTAGTACTCTAAATTCTTACTTAAAGATTCATACTTTTTTGGCATTTATTTTTTTATTTTTCTTAAAAAAAGTTGTTTTCTGAATTTAATGTTTATCATAGATAATAATTTATTAGTTTTTCATGTGGAAATAAATGATTATTTGACAGACTCATTGGTATTGATACTCTGATAACCAAATCATCACAACTTTTACCTATTCATTACCAACAATGTTTTTTTTTGGTTTATTTTCAAAATATTCTAAGGTTCTTGAGTATATTTCTTGATGAGAAAAATTGACAGTTAAGAAAGTAATGAAATGGTTGAGACTTGTAACAGAACAGTCTTTGAAATTTTGATTAGCACAACAGAGGAGTCCGGAGAGCTTGTAGTACTGATCGATGCATACAATCTATGCGGTAAATGGGAGAAACTTAGGCCTGACTTTAAGTCGGGGAGGCTTAGCATTGCTCGAGACAAGCTAATTAGTTCTCTCATCATGTACAGTAAACTTCGAGGTTTTTTCTATTAGCTTGAACTCTATAGTAGCACTTATGCGGTAGTTAGTACAATATGAGGCTTCTGTTCAGATAATTTTTTATTTATAGAAAATATTATAAAATAATAGAGGGAAAGAGAAAGAGTAACTTGAAATTTAGATGCATAGATGGACTGGAAAAATCTCTCCGGATCCACACACTGGTAAGTGGGTCCTACTTCTCATGTTTATACAATTTCCCAAGGCAACAAGAAAATAAAAAATAAAAAAAACCCTTCTGGAGCGGGAGAAATTTTTCCGGTTCATCTATGCATCTAAATTCAAGGTACTCTTTCTCTTTCCCTCAATTATTTTATAATATTTTCTATAAATAAAAATTCTCTTCTGTTCATGTGCTAATCAAGGCTTTATAAAGCATTGGACTTTAACAAAGGCAAACAATGTCATTGGGTTTTGAATTACTCCGGCTGGTGTATTAATTCCTTTTATGTTGGGTTCCATTTCCTATGCAATAGATGACAGAAAAATATAATTAAATGGACAAGTAGAATAAGTTGCAGTTTTGCTCTAGCTAAGTAATCAACTTTTATTTTGATGTTTTTTACTGTGTCGTACAGAGGTAAAGGTGGTGGCCGTGTTTGATTCTGGTAAGTCAGGCATGCGTGCCAACAAAGAAAATATTTCACGGTATTTGACCTTACCAAAGAAAATATTCAATTTTCTTTTCAACGTTTTGAATGGAAAATATATTGGTTCTAATTTTGAAGGTAGTGGCTATTCTTTTTAATTGATTTCAGTGTGGATATAGTTTACGTGGGAAGAATGGAGGCCGATGATTGGATATTAAGAGAAGTATGTGTTCTCTTTTTGATCATTTGAAATGCATTATTAAGATGTCAAAAGAAAATTTTTTATTTTCTGATTGCGGAGTTATTCAAAATATTTATTAAAATAAAAATAATAACAAAATTCTAGATTTGTTCTTTTATAGTTTACAATTTAGATAGTTCGTGTGTCAAATTTGGTGCAATCTGAGAATTATTTGCTCACTGATCAATACCAGATACACCTGAACCATTAAGTTTCTTATCGTTTGGTTAATGACCAATTAATTTTCAAAATGCACTAAATTTTATGCGCAACTTTCTGAACTATAGAAAACATATATATTATTTTCCTTTTAGTATTTTGATAACTGTATTGTCAGTTGTTATGGTTGTCAAATTTGTTGTCACTTTAACCTATATAGTGTTAATAAATGTAGGTTTTAAATTTGAAGGAGGCTGGCACACCCACTGTAGTTATCACATCAGATTCTTATGTGCAAAGTGAATTATTTGAGTTGGTATTTAATACTTCTCCTGTTAATTTTTCTCCTCCAGATTTTATTTATTTATTTATTCAATTCAGCATGTTTGCACTTTCGACCTCAGTGTTTTTCTTATTATGCACTTATAGCGTCATGGAAATAAAGAACCGAGATATAAAGCTGCCAGTACATGTATGGCACCTGGTATCTTTTCGATCTTAAAGAAAGGAAAGGATCAGAGTTTACATGGCGGTTTTTGTTATAGTTAAACTTACAGTGACCATTTTTCAGGATACATCTTTTTGGAGCTGTGAAACCTTTGTTGGCGAGGTTAGTTTTACTTTTGCATCTTAATTTTTTGTGAGTTTGGTTGGCGTTCTATTGATAGTATAGCGACATGCTGTGCTATCGTCTCGAAAATTTATCAGATAGACTTCAAACGAGGAATCCAACCCATTGAAACCGATATATTTAACAAGTGATGTGTTTATATATAAAATTGATAAATTTTCAAATTATTTTAGTATAAAGTCGGTCAAAAAATGATGAAAAATGAATGCATTAAAATTGACTTATATATCTTCATTTTTTTACCACTTGAATTTATACTAAATGAATTCAAAATCTATAAACTTCGCATATAAACGCATCACTAATGAAATAGAATGGTTTCAACAGTTTGGATTTGTCATTTGTAGCCTATCCAATAGGTTTTCAAGATGATAGCACGGGACATCTTATACTATGGATAGCATGCTAGCCAAAGTCATGTTTTATTGTTTATAAGAGCAATGTTTGCTTTGAATACTTATTTGTTGGTTTTGATTCTTTTTATATATAGTTCCACGTATCTTCTAGAGTGATTAAATAATATAAACATATTCCCTTTCAGAAACTTTCAATAGCAAGTTCTTCTTTTTTGCACATTATATAATTTTAATCTTAAGAAACAGTCAGGTGATTTTTCTTGCTTTCTAGATACAATTTGCAGAAGAAGAGCACGCTGAAAGTACCAAAAGAGATAGGTCTTCAATTTTTTTTTTCTCAATCTGAACTTGCTTTTATTAATTATTATTATAATTATTTTCACCAACAACTTAACATCTTATATATTAAACCATTTTGTTCTACAGGGTGAGACTAAAGAAATCTTACAGACCAGTAAAATATGATTTGCCATTTGCTATTCCAGCACTTAAAACACTAAAGAAGAAGCTACAAGTTGAGGATTTGAGGTAAGCACTTTTAGGTACCGACTTGTGAAGTACATACTGGTCAGGACCGATTTAAATTTTTTGTTCAATTTACATTTTTTGCCTTTTATGTGCTTTTATTCTATTTTATTGTTTTTGAGTTTATTTTGGGTTATAAATTAATTTCATCTTGATCGTATTATGTGTCTATCTTGCTAGCAATGCACAAAACACTGATACAAGCACCACACCTTTGTCCACACCAGATTCAGCTGCAACAGATCTGAATTCATCAAATCAGCCAAACGGTTCATTGCGCAAGTATGTCATTCACCAAGGCATTTCATCTTTAGAAATTGGAGTAACAAGTCTGGTCTCAGAAGCTATAACCTTTGATTTTGTATATAAATTGCAGGAAAAAAATTCCGATAGTGAAATTGAAGAAGCGCGGCTACGGCTCACTTTTTAACACATTGGATGATCTAAAGAGAAGGATAAATTAGAAGAGTTGCATTGATCGGCCTTTTTGTAAATGAAGCAATTTACCTTTTTGCTTCATGGTTGTAGTACACTACAGATGAGGCATGTATAGTTTAGTTCTAACCAACTTCCTTTGATATTCCATAGTCCTTTGTTTATATGTCATCTATGCTTGATAAGCATGTGTAAGTATCGGAATTCGGAACCTCTTAATTGTTTAAAAATTTACTAACAAATTTTGATGTGTTGAACTGGCAAAATAATATAATGCAACTGACAAACAAAGGCAACCCAACCATAAGCATAAATGTGTCTATATTGGTTCTTTTGTTTTTCAATCTTTAACACTGATTCAAGTTAGAGATGAATTATGCAGGGTTGAGCCATTTATGCCACAAACGTGTCTTCCATTCTTGGTTTTGAAAGTCTAAATAGTTTATTCAAACTGTTCAACATAATCTTTCTATTAAAATATGTTTGGAGAACAAATTTACATTCTTGAATTTTTTTTAGTATTTTTATGTAGGTCCAAAAGCACTATATTTCGGAAGATTTCAAACAATCCAAAAAACCATAATTTTGTGTCCATTTAACAAGTATTAAATATTTTGAAAAATATTAAATTTGAACTTTAAAAATAAAGATAAAAATGTGAAGATGAAAGACATGAAATATTTGAACACTACTAGTTTTCCCACCTACTATCATCTGCACAAATGAAACTTTAATCTAAGGACAAAGCAAAAGGATATTACATGTATCGTTTGACAAATTTCTTTTGTAAATGCCAACAGAAGCACAAAAGATGTTTGGTTTTCAAAACCTCACATTAAATCTAGCATCAACCAACTTCTAAATTTTACAGTTCAAATCACAAGGATTACAAGGACGAGAAAAAGATCCAAATGAGATATTGAACGGCATGATTATAATTAGAGTATACAACACCCATTCACTGATCCTTCTGGCCACACAAAGTTCATCAAATAAAAATATCAAATCTTCAGGGAATTTTTGAAGACTAATACTCTTCGGCAGCACTAGCTGCACTGAGATCAACTGAAAGATCAAGATCCTGCAAAAAAGTATAACCCATGTATTAAAGCTCAGATTTTCATTTCATAATCCATGAAAACCAAAAAACTCTCAATGCTTGAGCATGGAGCATGAGAAATATCAGATATCCACATTATTTTCTTCAAACAAGGACATAAAGAGCTCTAAAAAAGAAGGTTACTATTTCCGGTGTTTTGCAGGAAAATTTCATGAGTGAAGTTTGTAGAAGTTTGCAAGCTCCCTCAATAAAGAATAAAAAATAATAAAGATAAGTAGAAATACCTTTCCGGTTATCGAGGTGTACATGGAGAGCACATCCATCACAGTAGACTCGAAGTGTGTTGTAGGATCATAACTCTGTATACATAAGACAAATTAATGCTGAAAATATAATGTAACAAGAATATCTAAAGATAAAAGACAGTAAGAATCTGATATGGTTCTATAGGTGATTTAATCAGTTTCACCTGAGATGTACAAACCTAAAAATTCAAGATGGATATCAATAATAAAAAAAGTGTGCAAGCAATACACAAGGGTTGTGGTTGTTTGGCCTTCTTTTATTTCCTTTTTTTTTTGCTTGACCAAACTTTTGTTTTACAAGTCACAAGTCAAAACAATTTGCACATTGGAAATTTTATTATTAAAAATAAAACATTAATTGCTAAGAAAAAGAACCAACAAAAAAGTGCAAACAATAATAAAGGAGGTACACACAGTAGAGATGAAGCAATTGTCCAGTGTAGGCTCATTAACAGGCTCGTATCTATCATATGTCTCGAAAAATAATTCATCGACTGGGCCGAGAAGGTCGACACCTGGTTTCAGTTCCAGTTCTGGGTTATCAGTCTCAGCTTCACATGAGACAAATGCTATAAATTTCCCTTTTGGAGCCACATTATGTGTGTATGAGCAGCAGAAGAGATACCTGATCAGAGGTACCAAATTTTATTTTATTAGTTCTACTTAATTAGAGACACTTTCATTCGGCCCAGGTGAAACTTGAAACCATAATATTAAGAAATATATTCAACATTTAGTCAAACAATTCCAAGCCAACCCTCTGTCCTCCAAATACTGAAAGGCCAATAGTAGAGGTTAAGGCATAAATTGGGTCTGTGAGTGTTCGTCTCTGTGCACGTGCTGTTGGTTTTCTCCATAACCCATAAGACTATACAAGATAAGCACTTAATAATTTAAGTATGGAAGATATGGAATTGTTTTATTTGATCATCTCATTCTTGAAAACTTGTATTACACTAATAATTAGGGCAGGGTTCAAATGCCTCGTGTCTTACAAGCCTCAATCATGCATCACATCCTTATTTCCATTCAAAGTCCAAATAGTCAATCCGAACCGCTCAATACGATCTCCATATTAAAATGTGCTTGGAAACCAAATTTTATATTTTTTTGGAGATTTTCTACTATTTTTTAGCTGGGTATAAAATCACTGTTTTTGGATGGTCCAGAATATTCTGAAAAACACTGATTTTATACCCATCTAAAAAAATAGTAAAAAATTTCCAAAAAAAAATATAAAATTTGGTCTCCAATCACATTTCAATAGATAATATTGAGCGATTCGGGTCGACTGTTTGGACTTCGAAATGGGAAATAAGGATGTGAGGCACTATTGATGCATGAAATACACGAGGCATTTGAACCCTACTATAATAATTAAGAATTCACATCATTTTCTCTTCCTTTTCTTTTCTTTTTAACTTTCTTGGTTGCGGAGTCTTACATGTCAGACTTACGGCCCAGTTGCTTCTGAGGCAAAATAACTTGCGCCGAGTGAGACTCATCAGTGTTGGGTATAGGGTGGCTCATTATAGCAATTGCTCTTGCCACCTTACCAACCTTTCTTACCTATAACCAAATTTATAAATAAAATCATTTATGTAATAATTAACTACAAATAGTGCTTGTTTGGTTGTAAAGTTAGAAAGGATTAAATTGCTTACTCCAAGTTAAAGTGGGTTAAGTTAATCATGTTTGGCGGAGTAATTGTGGAGAGAAAATTAAAAGATGAATGTTACGGTGGGACCCACAGGTGGAGTAATTGTGAATTAGCTTACTCCCCCCCCTCGAGAGGTGGAGTAAATTAATTGGATTAACTCAATTGTTACTCCGTCTTACTACAAATTTACTCCCCGTTTGGCAGCTTAAAGGTAGAGCAAGGGGTTTACTCCACCACTTGCTCCACAACCAAACATTCACATAATGACTACACACACAGAAACCTACTACTAAAACAAGACGGTACCTTGTTGGATAGATAGGAAGGGTCACAGACCACCTTCTTGCATTTAGCAGTTTCACCTTCTGAAGTCACACCACAAGCTTTTCCTTCCATGTCAAACTCGACCTAGAAATAAGGATTTGCATTATGCTTTAAATGAAAAAAAAAAAAAAAAAATGGAATACATTATAAGGTTGTGAAAAGTAGGTTACCTTGCACTCTGGCTTATTCAACATATATGTCCCTCCATACACAGCACTAAGTCGTGCAAAACCCTTGAGAAGATAACATTCAGCAGATTTAAAAACCAGAAAAATAATATAAAAATAAGGGGGGAATAAAGAGTTAAAGAAAAAATATCAACCTGAGGCAACTCTGCTAAACCATACAATGGATAGATATATGGCGATCCTCCTTGAAACCTTGCAAGAGACTCGGCATAAAGCTATCACGGCCAAAGAAAAACACAGTTGCTTAATAAAGAATTTTGTCTTCAACGAGTGTAAAAACACATTTAAATGCAAAAGGCATGCAAATTGAAGAGTTGCAGCATATAAATGCAAAAGAAGAAAAAAGGAAGTACAGATGTGAAAAACAAATTACCTTCATTCTTTTAACAGTGTCAATGGCTGGTTCATGCAGATAACGGTCATCTCTGTGAAGAGCCAGCGCATGGCCAATAAAGTCTATTGTGTTGTCATCCAGACCATATTTACTGCACAATTATAAAAACAACATATATAAACTTGTTTTTAACTTTTGAATCATTTAACAGGAAATTAAAAACCCAAGAAATGTTAATGTAGGCTGTTGACCATGTGTAATGAATCTCAAAATCTAACCAACTTTTCATAAAAAGTTAATTTAAACAATTAGGGAGAAGAACCAAACAATTGGAAATAGGATATTCCCATTAATTCAATAAAACAATATTTATCCAACAGCTTGAAAAAAAGCAAATTCAGAAATCATATATAATAGCAAAAAAAACACCTTAGTATCAGAAGAAACAAAATATGAACTTACGAGATAAGTTCCTTGGTGGTAACCCTAGTAAGGTCAACGCCTTCATGAGTCTTGGGATCACTCTCATCATAATTTTGGACATAGATAAAAAACTTACGAGCCCTTCGTTTTTCAAACAAGCCCATCAAAGGAGATTTGAGCGCCTCCATGTCAGTAGCTGGAACTTTATGTACCTGGTCATAATATTTATTATCAATAAAAAGTGAAAAAGGAAATATTGTACTTCCATTTTAATTGCAATAGAGAGCCTAAAAAAGTTACAAACATGTGCGCCGCAAAAAACACTACAAAAACTACTGGTGGTCTTCTGAAGGTGTTGGTTACGGAATTTTTAATTTAGAAGGCATGAGCACATGCAAGGGTATTAGGTGGTTTCCTCCATATTTTGTTGGCGCATTTAGGCTGTAATGCATTCTGTGGTCTTCTAAAGATGCATTTCAAGAAGAAACAATAAAAAAATGATGAAATGTAGGCAAAAAGACTTTGCACCTTCCCTTTGTTGAAGACATAGCTTCCATCTACAGCCTTGAAGCTGAGATACCTTGTGACACCAGTATGGATGAGAACACGTACCAAGGTACCATTAGCCATCATAAACTGGAATATTAAAGAAAAATCACATGGTCACTTATATTATCAAATAACCAAAATTTGTAAAAATTCAATAAGGTAGTTGTTCTGCTAGGTACTCGCACAAAAGTGCACATGCTTAACCCATACTCAGTTAACTTCTGCACAAGCAATGAAATTGTCAAAGAAGAAAAGAAAGGGAAAAAGCCCTATACAAAAGATAAACAATAAATAAATAGATAGATTAAACAAAAAAGAGAAAAGATTGGGATCAGTTGAGACCTTAGGAATCATGTCTACATTATATTCCTTGCTGGACCCCAGATGGGCGGGTGGTTTATCTTCACCCCTGAACCTCTTCCAGAGCTGCTTAAAAAAATTAGATTTAGTATTAAATGTATAGGCTCTATACAAAGAGACAAAAACAATTATATGTAAAAGAAGTAAAACAAACACTTTACCATATTTACCTATAAAACTACAATTTTCTAGGCTCATATGAGTGTGACAGTAAGTAAAGTTTTAAGAACCCCTAAACAAGCAACTACCATTGTCTATCAGTAAGGGCAATTCTACTATTCAATAAGCAGTAGAGCAATCATCAAGTGCAACAGCTAAAGTTGGCATTTTGTTTGACAGCTAAAGATACTTCATTTGAGTAAATAAACCAACAAATAAAATAAATAAAACACTATACCTGTGTCAGATTGAGAGAGGTTGACTCGCCTCCATAATAATCGTTCCTATCCATGTGTAGCACCTACACAAAAACACACAGATAAAATGTAATTATTGTTAAAGAAAATAAAAAAATATTCCGATCCAAATAAAAAGAGACCCAATCAACACAAACATATAAAATTCGGCCAATAACCACACACCAACTTCGAATCTAATTGCCATTGTTCAAATTACATGTAATGCTACAAAAAGATCTACTATTTGTCTTATTTACAAATAACCACAATCCAATTTCTCACTTTGCTTATTATCCAACAATATGGCTAAAATTAAGATCAGGATAGCTGAATAGTCAAAATTGAAAATTGGAGAAGACTGGATCGAGTTGGATCCGTGTATAAGAGATCAGATCAGACTAAACCCCAGAGAAAGAGAAAGAGCGAGACAAAGACCTTGAGGCCATCGACGGAGAGGAGACCGCTAAGGATGCACTCCTTAAGACCAGTGCCTAGAACTATGACATCGTACTCTTCATCCATGGCGAATTCGTTGGGTAGAGGGAGGAAAGAAGCGAGTTGACGAAAGAAGGGAGAGACGAGGAATAAAGAGAAAGAGAATAGATAGTGGGAGAAGTGACAAAGATGCAAGGAAAGAATAAGATGCCGATCAGCCGATGTGATGTGATGATATAGTTAGAGGAATTCATATTATCTGAGTTAACTCAAATTTTGAGTTTAGATTAACTGTCCGATCTTCTTTAGCACGATTATTGAAGGAACCCGTTCATCAAAGGATAGGTCTGGATCTAAGCATAATATTTACGGTACTTCAGAGGATCAGGACATAGCTTAGGGATCGATCTTTTAATAATACGGTCACCGCCGGTGTGAATCCAGGTTGTGACTACGCGGACAGGGCAATTTTATCGCCTGAGTTATCTCGAATTTTAAGTTTAGATCCAAACCGTCCGATCTTTTCCATCACGATATTAAAGGATCCAGTTCATTCTACCTTTTGGTCGGATTGGTCCGATTCTGATCGGACGGTCCGGATCTTTCCTCAAAAATTGAGTTACTTCAGAGATCCAGACTCGGCGAGCAGGTTGTTTTCCAGAAAAGCCTTTTTAATTTTTCTGGGCTTTTACTTGTATACCCTCCAACGACTCATTTATGCATTGGATTGATTTTGAAAAGGTCTAAACAATCAGCCATGCTCCTTTTCTCAAAAAGAAAAAATATTTAAAATTTTAATTGAAACTATAGGAGGTGCTTTCGTAATAAAAAGATCCGCACCATCTGAAAATATTAAAGGATTCATGAATTTCTTACTTGTGGCCTGATGAAATTCAAATGCTGATCGGATGGTCTAAAAGGCCCAGACGAACTTAGATGGCCTGTTAAGCGGAGAAAAAAATTTGGGCCGGAAAAGCAAACAGGCTTATAAGGCTATATAACATATTTTGTGAGAAGCATGAGATCATTGAGATGTAATGTAACTGTCAAGTCTATCAGTATTTCATTATTTTTCTTTTTCTTACTAGTTTAACTGTTATTTTAATTTAGAAGGTACTGTACTCCCACTTGAGAGACTTATCAATCAGAGATAATGTGCAAAGGTATTTTAATCACAGTGAGAAATAGACTTTACAATGATCTATATTTCAATTCAGACAAATTACTTGAAAGCTAATACGTTTTACTCCACTGAGTTGTTTGAGGAGAAACTAATTATTTATTATAAGTTTTCATTTGGCTTTAACAAATTATCCGACCAAATCCTATCCGAATTCGGATCCGGATATTTATCCAATATAAAGAAAACATTTGTATTGAAATAGTGAGTCATAAAGGGAGCTGATATTCGATTATTAGCATGAGAAACTAATTTCAATTACATTGAGGGCGGCCGCTCCACTGAAAGAGTGAATCTCATGCAATTGATATGTTCAGCATGAGGGCACAAACTAAATTGCATGGATTAAAATTTTCGACTCATGTAATTAACAATCGCATGCAATAGATGTAAATACCCATTGAATTGATAACTTATGTACCCATGTTCTATATATGGTTCAATTGTTTGAGGGACTAATTAAATACAAATCCGAACCAGACACTTTTTTTTTCTCCCGTGGTTATTATTGTTGTAAAATTATATGTAAATTCAAAAAAAAAAATTCAAAAAATGAGAATCGATTGACCTTTATCCTCTCTTCTTTCCTCTGCTACTGAATAAAATCATTATTGTATTTTGATGGAATTCAGATTTGATCATACGTACACACTGATAATTCAAACTAGTCTCTTTATTTTTTTTATTAATTATATGGTACGAACAATTTTGATTTACATAAATTATGTATTATTTTAAATTTTGGTTAAGAAAATTAATTGTCAAAAACACGTTCCACACTTCCTTCACCTACTATTATTTAGTTTATCAAAGAAAATGCATATAATGAATAAATATGAGAAATTTTATAAACTGGTCCAATGGCTACTTTCATTTTTGCTATCTTTTAGAATTTTTTATTGTGTCTAACTCTTTTTTTCATATTTTCTTTTTTTATGAAACTTATAATATTTATTCCATATTTTATATATTTTCTGCTTTTGTATGGGTCAACAACGATGTATAAATATGAGAAAATTTATTTAAATTGATAAATTTCATGTATAAATTTTGTTAATCAGTATTTTTATTTTAAAGTTCATATGAGTCAATGATCCAACAATTATTCGTTTGTATCCATATTTGTGGATTATTCGCTTCATATTCGTTTTAAGTGGATTTGATTTTAAATTTTAACATATGTTTATTGTCTGTATGCATATTTGTATCCACCCAACGAATATCAAATATGATAGGGTCATGGTCTAAAAGTCTTATAAAGACTACTTAGAAACAAATACCAAAGGTCCAAGACTAGCAAAGCCCAAAATAAAGGATGGACCAAGACTCTATTCGGAACTTCAGCCTACTTTTTAAATATCGAAATGACTTAACACTGATACATCCTTATTTTGTCTAGATTACGACCCTGATTTGTACAAAAACCTGTGCTTTAAAGCCTACAAATATGAACTTTTTTACTTAATTATCATTAGAATGTGATATTGCTCTGTTTTGTTTGTCGTTTTGCAGGAAACGGGCGAAATTCTGGGTCTGACACCTCTCCATACGGCCCGTACAAGATCAGCCCAACCACACAGAAGGTTTCACATCAGAGGCGACAATTCTCCAAGACAAAGCACAGATATACGGTCTGTGTAGGATTTTGTACGGACCGTACAGGCAGTTACGGAAACCCAGACTGGATTTGGAAACAGAGACAGCTGGGGAGCCCGAAAAGGCACCTTTTTAATTCGGAATTTTGGGCATTAAAAGGGGTATCCTAAGACAGCAAAGGACTATCTTTTCATCTCTTGAATACTTGGTTACTTGGAGAAAAAGACACAACTTGGAGAAGAAGAAGAGGAGGAGAAACTCGATTTCGACGCCGATTCTTCCGATTTTTCACTGTTTTGTCATGAACTCCTTTATCTCTTGTGTTTTCTGTGATTGTATGAACATGAGTAGCTAAATTTACAGTTTCTAGGGTTAAGATGTAGTTTCTAATTTTGTTTTGCTTGCGTGTTACTTGGATTATGTGTTGAATATTGTGTTTTTACTTTGTTGAGTAGTATTTCGATTGCTTTGTTTGTGCTTGCTTGAATTTGATTAGTCATCCCGTTAGATGAATGCACACATCTAATTGTTAGGAACCAACTCTATGATATTCAATCCAACAAAACTAAGTATATGAGGTAGGTCTACGGATCAAGGAGTACCGAAAGGCAAAACTTTCCTTGAGGCGAAAGTCCTTGGATACCTTTAGTAAACCAACAAGTAACTTAGATAAATTAGTCCAAAAGGCGAAAGTTGAGGGTTGACGTATCTAAGAGGGGAGTAGTTGAGTCCGGTAATCGAGCTTTTAAGCCAAAATTGCGACCGCTGAGCTAAAAAACTTAGATCTTGTCGAGGGAAACCCTAAACATTAATATCAACACAGAAACAGTAACTGCAGCATTTACTCGGTGGTCCATACGGACCGTATAGGGTTCTATACGGGCCGTATGCCTCGGGGCTAAAACAGAAATGAAATCTGAAACCCTGGAAACACATTTTATCAATTGAAAACAACTTTAAGTCTTCTTTTAATTGTTTTAATATTGTTATTTCACAGTAGAATAGCTAGAACAAAACCAAACCAATCTTTTCTCCACTTCTAGGATTTAAGTAAATTTAATTAAGAGTTCGGTTCTTTTCTTACCGTCCCTGTGGATACGATACCCGACTGTACCAACGGTGGGACTGTGCACTTACAGTCTTGACCAGAGGTAGACTCGAGTTTTAAAAGGTACAGCTCGCTGTACTGAAACTTAGGAGTACACCTGTGTGCGAACAAGTTTTTGGCGCCGTTGCCGGGGACGACAATTAAAATTTCTAGACTTTTTCTTATTTTTGCTTAATTCTATATTTTAATTTTAATTTTTCTTTTTCCATCTTTTCAGGAACATACTGGAAGGTCCACAGCCCAAGAACCACTACAATCTCAGAAGCAAAGGGCAGACTTCCACCACAGTTGTTCCAGTACCACCACATCTGTCACCTCTGCGTACGGCCCGCACAAGAACCATACGGACCGTACAACCCGACAACAGAGAGGCTGATCCAGAAACAGGCAACATGAATGAAGACGAACACGGACCGCAGGTCAATGAGCAACTCTCAAATGACGAGGGAGCAGACTTTGTGCCGAGGACATTGCGAGAGTTCAATGTCCCAAGAGCTGGAGATGTTAGAGGAGCGATCCGATTGCCTAGGGTTGCCGACAACCAATCTAACTTCAATCCGGGCGTTGTCAACATCGTTCAGCAGAACACTTTCCATGGCATGGATAACGAGGATCCGCATGCCCATGTCCAGACCTTTCTTGAGTGTTGTGCCACCATTAAAATCAATGGCGCAACAAATGATTATATTAGACTTGCTTTGTTTCCTTTCACTCTTAGGGATAAGGCAAAGAAATAGTTAGGGTTATTACCAAGGGATTCAATTACCACTTGGAGGGAACTGTCCAAACTATTTTTGACCAGATTTTTCCCTCACAAAAGAACTACCAAGGTTAGGACCCAATTGACCAGTTTCAAACAAAGGTCTGATGTACTCTTGAATGAGGCCTGGGAAAGGTTTAGGGAATTGCAATATTCTTGTCCACACCATGGCATTCCCGATTGGCTACTCATTCAGTCTTTTTATGCTGGTTTGACTGATAGTTATTGTACTTTTGTTGATGCAGTTGCAGGTGGAGCTCTCCTAGACCGAGAGACTACCGATGCAATAAACTTGATTGATAGCATAGTGACCAACCAACAGTGGTCCGGGCCGAGAAAGCACTAGCGCAACTGGAGGCGGCCGACTTGAGGTCGACCAAATCACTGCTTTCACCGCCAAGTTGGATGCTATGCAGAAGGCTTTTGACAAGATGACTGTCAAGGCACTTGGTAATCAACAGCCGAAATCTTGTGTTATGTGTGTGGACGAGGGACACTTGTATGAGCATTGTCCACACGTGCAAAGAGATGAGGAACCTGAGCAAGTCAACTCTCTCAACAATGAGCCATCCTACTTTCCGAAACCTCCCTTCAACCGGTCCTATTCCAAAGACCATAATGATCAACAAGCTTGGAGGTGGAAGAACGGGAACCCCGCACCTTACAACAACAATGCCGCATTCAACAACTCGAACAACCGCGAGCCACAACATGCCCCACCCAAGCCGTATATTGCTCCCGCTATGAGCGATTTCATGCAGGAGCAAGGGATGATGAACCAGATGATGTTCGAGCAGATGCAAGTGATTAGTGCTCAGTTGGCCGGTTTAGCTGCTCAAAACAAGATGATAGAGATGCAAATGAGTAACCTAGCCACTTCTAGCCAACCACAACCTGGAAGGCTGCCCAGCCAACTAGAAATCAATACCAGAGGAGAGGTCAAATCAATAACATTGCGGAGCGGGACTCATTACCAAGGACCAGCAATGCCGACCGAACCAGAAATCGAGCATACGGTCAGTACAGACTCCGTACGGCCCATACAGATCCCACCACTTGTGAATTCTGAGCAACCTGAGCCTGTACAACCTGAGATTGTAACTGAGAAGATTGACCATACGGACCGTACAAAATCCGTACAGCCCGTACAAAAGGAGGCTGAGAAATAGAAAAGAAAGGTGACCGAGAAACCACCGCCCTACTGACCACCTGTGTCATTTCCCCAGAGGCTAGTTGAATGTAGAAATGAGCAATTTGCTAAATTCATTCAAGTTCTCAAGCAGCTGCACATCACCATTCCGTTCACCGAAGCCTTGACCCAAATGCCAACCTATGCCAAATTTCTCAAAGACATCCTCTCAAATAAGCGAAGCTTGGAGGGAAAGGGGACAGTGAGGCTCACAGAGCAGTGCAGTGCCATATTGAAGAATGAGCTTCCACCAAAGTTGGATGATCCTGACAAGTTCTCCATACCATGCACAATAGGAAAAGCTAGCAGCAAGAAAGCCTTATGTGATTTGGGCGCTAGCGTTAGTCTCATGCCACGTACAATCTATGACCGCATCGGTATTGGCGAGCTTAAACCCACACGCATGACCTTGCAACTTGCAGATTCCTCTGTTCGTTTGCCGCTCGGAGTGATTGAAGATATGCCAATTCAAGTTGGTAAATTCTTTGTTCCCGTAGACTCTGTGGTGATGGAAATGAAAGAGGACAAGGAAGTACCAATCATACTGGGATGGCCATTCCTCAGAACAGCAGGAGCACTGATGGATGTGAAGGAGGGGACTCTGACCCTGCGGATTGGAGATGAGAAAGTTCAGTTTAATCTCAACAAAGCTATGAAGTACCCATCTAAACCAAAAACATGCTGCGCGGTTGATGTGGTTGATCAATTGACTAAAGGACAACTCCGTGAGCAATACAGCAGCTCATTTGAAAATTATCCTGATTTTTTGTCTGAATTGAAGGAGAAGAAAGATTCTCAAGAGAAGGCATGTGCAGCAGAAGTGTTGACAAACAACCAAGCAGAACCAGCACACGGACCATACACCCATGCACACAGCCGGTATGCAAGCCCAGCCAGAGCAGGCCAAACACAAACTCAAACCTCTCACAGCCAACTTCGACCCAAATCGCACCGCTAGATTCTTGGAGAATTTGAAAACTCAGCAAAATGTGATTGATTACCTGATCGAGAAGCTGACTGGCACAGACCCAGCCACATTCATTCACATGACTTTACCAGCAGATGATCACAAGTATACGGCCCGTGCATACCAGCATACGGGTCATATGCAAGCAGTCCAGTCTGTGCATTTTGTCCCTTGGTGCGATGAAAAGAAAAGATGGTCGTACCCATTTGAGAAAAGAGTGGTGTATCACTTCGGCACATTCGACATTGGCAACAGAGAAAGTGGGATCTTCAAGACGTAAACAAAAGGTGGTCGAGCTCAAGACCTAAAACGAGCGCTTCTTGGGAGGCAACCCAAGCACTTTTTAATTTTGTTTTTTCAATAAAAAAAAAAACATTATTTACTTTGCATATTTAGGTTTTATTTTTGTTAATTTAAGTTTTTCAATTTTCATTTTTGTAATTTAATTTTGATCAGATAGGAGGAATACAGGTTTCTGGAGGTCGTACGGTCCGCACACATTGCCATACGGACCATACAAAAACCAACGGGCGTGATTTGAAGGGTCACGTCCCTTCAGTTGCCCTCTCCCTTTTACAAGACCCCACTGACCCCTCTACCGACTACTAATCAGGTTTGTTTCCACTACCCCAGCTTTTATCTTACTTTTACGTCTTGAAGCATTGAGGACAATGCTCAGACTAAGCTTGGGGGGGTGATAGTTGTTTGCATTTAGTTTGTTTGCATATTTATTTTTATTTCTTGTGTTTTGAAGATAAATTTGTGTGAATTTCTGTGATTGCGTGAATTAGGGACCAATTTGAAAATTTTTGGTCATGTTTTGGATGAAATTGTGAAATTAAAAATAACTCCATGTTTGATTGAAAGAACCACATAGGATAGATTGTTTTGAGACTTCGTAGAACTGAAAAATTGAATTGCACCAAGAAAAGCATTTGAAAACTGAACTGTGCCTTTTTATTAGGGAAATGAGATTTGAAAACAAAAAAAAGAAAGATTAGGATATTCACTGGTATGAATGAATACCTTTGAATGTGTACACTCATGGTATCTTAGCAAAAACCGTTGCAAATAAGAAAAGTTGAAATTTTTTGAGAAAAGTAAGGACTCCGCTTGCCTGTGCTACGGCGTTATGACGTACTTGTGGTAATGAGTCATTGACACTCTGCTCCGCTAGTTCACCTGATAAAGTGGCCAAGTTTACATCAAAAGTGTGAGCTTTCACCATGGAAAGGTCGAACCAAGAGCACGCAAATGCGCTTTTGAATTAAATCGGTTGGGTATGGTTCACCACTTATAACTAGCCGAACTTTTACTAAGGATAAAGAACAAAAGTATCACAAAAGCAACAATAAAAAAAAATAAACTTTGCATGATACCAACACACGTGGTGTACAACTTTCTGACATAAGCTTGTTCCAAGCTTGGGGGGGAACTCAAAGAAAACAAATAACCACAAATGAGGGCATATGTTGAGTAGAAAAATAAGCTATTGATATGTTAGGTTGATTAGTTCTCACAATTAACAATACAATCTTGAATATGGGGGTTTGATTAATTGAATTGTGGGGTGAATCAAAATTCACCAAAAGAAAACCAAATCATTGTCCAAAAAGATTCTTATAGGTTTCTAACAAATGCAAGATCATGCAAATTTTTCTCTTAGTAGTTTAATTTGCATTTAGGTAAGTCCAAGAACCAGAACCACACCTAAGTTAGAATTTTTGCTTGAGGACAAGCAAAGTTCAAGCTTGGGAGAATTTGATACCTCCTTATTTTGCCTAAATTACGACCCTGATTTGTACCAAAACATGTGCTTTAAAACCTACAAATATGGACTTTTTTACTTAATTATCATTAGAATGTGGTACTGCTGTGTTTTGTTTGTCGTTTTGCAGGAAACGGGCGAAATTCTGGGTCTGACACCTCTCCATACGGCCCGTACAAGATCAGCCCAACCACACAGAAGGTTTCACATCAGAGGCGACAATTCTCCAAGACAAAGCACAGATATACGGTCTGTGTAGGATTTTGTACGGACCGTACAGGCAGTTACGGAAACCCAGACTGGATTTGGAAACAGAGACAGCTGGGGAGCCCGAAAAGGCACCTTTTTAATTCGGGATTTTGGGCATTAAAAGGGGTATCCTAAGACAGCAAAGGACTATCTTTTCATCTCTTGAATACTTGGTTACTTGGAGAAAAAGACACAACTTGGAGAAGAAGAAGAGGAGGAGAAACTCGATTTCGACGCCGATTTTTCACTGTTTTGTCATGAACTCCTTTATCTCTTGTGTTTTCTGTGATTGTATGAACATGAGTAGCTAAATTTACGGTTTCTAGGGTTAAGATGTAGTTTCTAATTTTGTTTTGCTTGCGTGTTACTTGGATTATGTGTTGAATATTGTGTTTTTACTTTGTTGAGTAGTATTTCGATTGCTTTGTTTGTGCTTGCTTGAATTTGATTAGTCATCCCGTTAGATGAATGCACACATCTAATTGTTAGGAACCAACTCTATGATATTCAATCCAACAAAACTAAGTGTATGAGGTAGGTCTACGGATCAAGGAGTACCGAAAGGCAAAACTTTCCTTGAGGCGAAAGTCCTTGGATACCTTTAGTAAACCAACAAGTAACTTAGATAAATTAGTCCAAAAGGCGAAAGTTGAGGGTTGACGCATCTAAAAGGGGGTAGTTGAGTCCGGTAATCGAGCTTTTAAGCCAAAATTGCGACCGCTGAGGTAAAAAACTTAGATCTTGTCGAGGGAAACCCTAAACATTAATATCAACACAGAAACAGTAACTGCAGCATTTACTCGGTGGTCCATACGGACCGTATAGGGTTCTATACGGGCCGTATGCCTCGGGGCTAAAACAGAAATGAAATCTGAAACCCTGGAAACACCTTTTATCAATTGAAAACAACTTTAAGTCTTCTTTTAATTGTTTTAATATTGTTATTTCACAGTAGAATAGCTAGAACAAAACCAAACCAATCTTTTCTCCACTTCTAGGATTTAAGTAAATTTAATTAAGAGTCCGGTTCTTTTCTTACCGTTCATGTGGATACGATACCCGACTATACCAACGGTGGGACTGTGCACTTACATTCTTGACCAGAGGTAGACTCGAGTTTTAAAAGGTACAGCTCACTGTACTGAAACTTAGAAGTACACCTGTGTGCGAACAAACACTATCTTGAGACGAGGCCCGAACCGGCTCACTTTCGGGCAGAATTTGGTGTATCTCGAGTCGAAGCCCAAACCGACCTACCTTCGAGGTAAGTCGATGGCATTTCCACTCGAGACCCAAACCGACATAAAAACCTATAAATACCCAGAAATTCAGTAAGAAAGGGAACAATAACGTTAAACAGGAAAAGCACAAATGGAATAGAGTTGCGTGCCTAATGAACCCAAAATAAGTCCCACACAAATTACACATACATTTCTAAAACACTAACCCGAACTACTCTCTACCTGAGATAGGATGTGTTATGATCGCCTTGGCCCAATACTGTTTGAACAGGAGCGTATCAGAATACGAATTTGATATTAGTATTATCCGCTCCGAATTCGTTCCATTTTCACTCATAGCTCTCAAAATATTAAAATCAACACAAAAATATTAAAGCAAAACACACTGATCTTAAAGCAGATCGCACGGTCCTAGAGTCCATCAAACCAAAAGTAGGTCCAATGTGGATCGAACCTACTCTGCAGTCAATCCCAATATGTCTCCCTATTGAAGCATCAATAGGTTTTCTGTTAAACACTTATCAGGATCTTCAGCATTAACTAAAAAAACGATCTTTGAGTTTATTGCATCTCTTATCGGAGTCAATCTGGCCTACACCTATGATGCACGGATTCTTTAATATTAGTGCAGGTCTCAAATGGGACGGTCCAGATCAATTGACGCACGTTCCGTTAATGAAGAGGATACGAATTACAAATCACGGATGAAGGGATCCGACAAACAAACTAATTGTACGTAAAAGCAGAACCTCACCCAAAAGGTTAAAATCACAAAAGACAAATGATTTCCAATTGAGCGTCAGTACCCTTACTTCTCTTTTAATTTTGACTACTAAAAAAAGAAAAAGAAAAGGTAGTACAGAGTGTACTCTTTTCAGGTCCATCTATCAGGATTCAGGAATCAGGACTTTTGCTTAGCCAACTTTTTCCATGTGACCGCATACATGCACAAGATAGGTTGTACAGTTTCGGATCCAACTGCGATTCTTTACTAATGAAAAGTATTAGACAATTTCTTCTTTAGATTCATGCAAAAAAAAAAAAAAATTAATTGTTTTGAGATACGTATACAGAAGAATTAATTGCTTTACCTAATGATAGACTTACGGATGCTTTACCTAATGACCATCTCGGAAACTCAAATTAAATTAATTGCTCTTGTTCTTTATATAGTACGTACTGGAATGATATTATATAGAGAAATTTAGATATATGTCAATAATTACTTCTTAAATTGGATATTTTCCCATTTAAATTTGAAAATTAGTTATATTTGTATCTGAATATAACTAATTTATTAATATACCCATTTTCAATTCTTTCCACTAAAAATGAAGATTAATATTAACAAAAGAAAAAATTGTGAAATTACTACTTCAAAACTTTCAAATTGTGAAAATACCACTTCAAACTTTGAAATTGTCAAAATGCCACTTCAAACTTCATTAATTTGTAAAAAATGTCACTTCAAATAATTAATTACTAAAATACCCTTCTTCTCCTCTTCTTTCTCCTGCCTTCTCTTCTTCTCATGTTCCGAATGGCAACTTGTCGGAAGAGGGTTTGCGAAGAATGCGAAGGCGGACGAGGGGAATCATACCCGGAAACTGCTTCTTGCGTCTCTTGTGACGGGCGAGGGTCGCGTCGGCGGAGAGTGCGGAAGGAGGCGGCGGAGGGGCGGGGATGGAGATGGACGGGTGAGGGTATTTTAGTCATTAATTATTTGGAGTGGTATTTTTACAAATTTAAGAAGTTTGGAGTGACATTTTAACAATTTTAAAATTTGAAGTGGCATTTTCACAATTTGAAAATTTTGGATTGGTATTTTCACAATTTTCCCTTAATAAAATATTTAACAGATAATTTTACCTTTCTTGATTTTAATTGAGATGAAAATACTAACCATACAAACAGAGGGTGACAACATCGTAATAGTGCAGCTGGTGGATTTTTGGAGTATCACAAAAATTCATGGGTTTGATCGGTAAAACCTTCATCTCCTGCTCGATGGAGGAGGGTTGTGCAGGGTGGAGGGGGGTTGCGCGCTGAGAGAAGAAGAGTCAGAAAGATCGCGCAGGAGATGAGGTGAGCGGGAGACGAAGGTTTTAGCGAACCCATTAGAAATCTATGGGACTGTGATGCTCCAATCCACCAGCTACATCATTCGAATGATGTCGTTTGTATGGTTATTATTCTCATCTCAATTAAAATAAAGAAGGGCAAAATTGTCCGTTAATTATTTATTAATATTGATTTTTTATTTTTTAGTGGAAAGAATTGAAAATGGATATATTAATAAATTAGTTATATTTAGATGGAGATATAGCTAATTTTCAAATTTGAATGGGGAAGTATCTAATTTAAGAAATTATGATGGATATATATCTAAATTTCTCTATTCTATTATATATTCTGCTTAAATAAATATAATTTTTGTCATGTCAAAAACTTTTGGCATAATATGAATTACAAACATTTATTTTACGAGACGAAAAATTAAGGGTGACAATTGCCACTTAAAAACTTGAGTTGAAGATGTTCAATGAAAGTAAGGATTTTCATTTGATTGATGCTGGATAAAAAAATTCTAAAGCAACAGGACCTGTTATTAATGAGGTGCTCCATCCAGACGAGTTTCCATTTGTGTTCGACTGCTAGAGCAGAGACGAGATTATCTGATGTGGGATTGCATTTACGCATCAAGATTCTATAGAGGTATGCAGGCGTAATACAACATTCCACCATGTGAGGATGACATACGGGAGGCTTGGATCTGTGTAGGACGACCTCTATCACAACATCAGAGGGCTCGTTGGAATGTGATTTGAATATGCAACAGGTGCATGGGCACTGTGGAGAGAGATAAATAGAGGAATTTTCTCTAACAAGCAGAAAACAGTGCCATTTCTAATCAATAACGTCATAGCACTGGAAATAGAGAGTTGTCTGACTAACAACTGGGATAAATTAGGATTACTTTCCTAAACCGTTCGCGGTTCACAATTGCATAATGTCTTATCAATATATTGTGAGGGAGAACTTTTTGTTATTATACTTTTGTAATTAAATTTTCTTATCAATATATTTGTTTTGACAATTGTCTAGTAAACCATTAAAAAAAAAAAGAATTTGTGTTTTTTCTTTTGAAAATTAGTGGTGAAATGCCACCAACAAATATATTAATACAAAAGAATAATTACAATATTAAGTTAGCCAAGTGGCCATAAAACCAGAAATACAAAAACCTTTCCCCTTTCCTATCCTTTCACATCCAAAAAAGAATTTGAATTGATCCCGTGTATATATGTCATTTGAAAGGACTTATATATACAGGATCCGCATCTGCTGCGATTCTTCGCTAATTAACAGTGTTCTGCGATGTTTTTTCAAATCTAACCGTTCAATTATTTTGAGATTCGTGCAAAGAAAAATCAGTTGCTTTGAGATACGTGCACGAAATTATTGGACGGTCAGATTTGAAAAAACAGGAATTTTATAGTTACTGTTCACCCTTTTAGGATCGCAGCAGATGTGAATCCATATATACAAAGTGGCCCCACTCATGGTAGGAGTAGGCGGTGGTAGTGTTTGGTAAATGCCCCCGGGGATCCAACCCGGACCGGACCGTGCCCGTGCCACGGGTATGCACGGGTACACGGGCACACGGACACGGGTATTAAATGGGCCGGATGCGGTTTTTTGGAAAAATACCTGTGAGAACTCAAACCCCCATACCCGTAACCCGTACCTGTAACGCCCGTGCCCGTGCCCGTGACCGTGTCCCTGCCCGTGAACCCGTGGCACTTTTTTTTTTTTTTTTTTTTTTTGGTCTAAAATTCAAAATTTAAATTCAAATCTCCCCCCCATTCCCACTACCCATTTTCTACCCGATTTATAATAGGTTGTTTTCAAAGAAAAAAGAAAAAAAACAGAAAAAAAACAAGAAAAAAAAAAAAACCCGGACGGTCCTGCCCCCGAACCCGTGACGGGCACAGGTCTTAAACGGACAGGACATGATTTTTGAAAAAAAAATCCGTGATGCCCGGCCCGTTGTGCCCGTGTGCCCGTGACGTCCGTGACCGTGGTTATCCGTGCCCGTGCCTGGGTTTTGCCCGGACCGCTCGGCCCGGTCCGTTTACCAAAAACTAGGCGGTGGTGGCAATGAGAACATGCATGCATGATTCCTCTCTCTATATAAATATTGTATATTGAAGGAGAAACCAAGGAAACAAATATGGCTGTGATTCTTAAGTCTGATAGACAAAATGTTTAATTCCAATTAAGTTCCGTAATTTATATTCTTTCTAATTACTAGAATGCATGCAGTTGATAGATGTAGAATGGTTGTAAGTATTTTGAGTTTTAATAAAACGGGAGTTCTATATATAGGGATTGGTGTAAGCGTCTGAGACGGTGCTTGTACCAGCCAATGACTTTGAACCAATGACTGTCTAAAGTTACAAAAAGATCATATGATTATATTCCACATACCAGAACGTTGAATGGCTTTATAAGTAATTAAAATGTTTTCTGTACAGGAGATTTTAGGTTTAAAATCCGAATGAAAAATTATTTGTTATGGATATTAAAAAAAACGGCAAAAGAAAAATTACATTGATATGCAACATTGCAACATACTAAAATATAAAAATAAATGAGGTCCGCTTCTCCTCAATTATGACATGTTATATTTTAACAAAACATTTATTTTATTTTTTATTATTTTACGACATTAATTTTTTTATTTAGTAATATCAAATATTTAATAATAGTATACTCTTAATTAACTACAGCTTAATTCTAATTAATTGTTAAAAATAATTGACTAAACCATCGACTTCAATTTAATCAATTTGAGCGTTTCAGAATCCTTATAATTGAAATAAATTCAATTATTACAAATTTGTTGGTTCCATTAATTATTATGACTTGATCGCCGGCGCTAAAAAAGTAAAAATAAAAGGGAAGCCAAGACACTATATATATCTCACTACCCCTCGCCATATATAGCTTTATTAATTCTTGACTGTTTATCAACAGCACCACTTGCACACAAAAAACAAATATAATATAGTAACATACTAACATAACTATTTACAACAAACACATTCCACTGTCACATACCTGAAAACAGCAAATTCATTCCATTGTGCTCTGCAAAAGGCAAACATCCACAACAAATTAACTAACCTTTCATGGCCACAGCATTTTCAACTAACCAATACTTAGTTGATCAATAAAACTAACTATACATATATATATATATCAACTGCTAATTAATTGCCAATTTCCAATAATTAACTAACTTGCAATGGTTAACAGTCCTATGGCAGGTGTGGCGATACGAGGTTCGTACGCGAACACCTTCATTCCACCTTGATGCGGGTATGGGCACGACGGCGCCCACGTCCACTCCTTTCTCGACACATTGAACAAAACCACGTCAGAATTTGAATTTGTCCCGCCGGCTAAAAAAGCAATAAGCCCGCCATGCCCGGCACACTCAAAGGCACCCTGCATGCAATTCTCGTAAAACCTCGCATGCACATCAATGGGCATGCGAGAAATCTCTACCCATGAATGACCACCAGGCTGTAGCTGTAGGCTCCACACACGAACACTTCTAGGTACATTAAGCCGGTTCTTCTCCACCGCCGCCACCAATCCAATTCCAATCCCTCCATCGTTTGCCAATATTTCCACAAGATTCGGAGAACGCAGGAACCGGCGCATCGGAGGTTGAATCTTTGACCAGGAATTTGACATCGGATCGAAAACCAGAACAGCATATGGTGAAACACTCATGCAGTACAACTTACCACCGCCACCAAAAACCACACGGTTCGGTTCGATGCTACACAAACGAGGCAGAGGGCTAGAGAGATTCCATGGAGAGAAGGTAGGGGTAGCATCAGCGAAAAAGAATTCCGAAGAGAGATTTTTGACAGAGAAAGGAGAGATGAGGTCGTCCCCAGCTATTACAACAGAGAGAGACGATGAGCTCACTGAAAGACCGACAGCAGGAGAAAGCCGTGGTGTGGGGCTTTGTGGGAGGTAGGCAATGAGTTTGGATAGTGGATTAACAAGAAAAAGGGTTTTGGGTCCAGGTAAAAGAGAGATATAGCATAGTAAACCACCGGATGAGGCAGCAGGAGCGATGGGGACATTGTCAGGGAGGAGAGCAGTGAGGGGAAGATGATGCCATGAGAAGGAGGCGGGGTCGAGGAGGTAAAGAGAGAAGGGGTTGGAATTGGGAAAGAAGGCGAAGGAGAGGCGGAGAGGGGAGAGGAGGAGGTGAGAGTGAAGGAAAGAAGGGGAGAAGAAGAGGGAATGGATACGACGGGAGAGGAGCTGGAAACGAAAGAAAGCCGGTATTGGGAGGAAGTGGAGGATGCGGTCGAAGAGGGATGGTGGAAGGTGGCACCAGATGTTAGGGTCTAGGGCACCGGTGTTTGAAGAGGAGGGGAAATTGGGGTTTCTTTTGCTCATGCTCATGGATATGTCTTGGTTGGTTGCATTGGCAATGTTATTGAAGGTATAGTGTGCAGTGCTAGGGTTAAAACAGCAGCCTGCCATACATACATACATTATACATAGAGACAAAGATATGTAGTTGACTGAATTAATACTTCATGCTGTTTGTATTATATTGCTCAGTGCTATACTTACACTGCTCAGGGGGGAATATGATAGGTGTTAAATAGACTAAGTAGAGATGAATGATGATGATTCAAGAGTGATTATTAGTATTTAGAAGCTAGGAGTTGAGAAAAAGACGAAACATTAAAAAAAACCAAAAATGTAATCATAGTTGGGGAAGAAGAAAGTACAAGCCGTATCATGTAACGCGACGTGAAGTAGCCAACTCATGCGCATACAAGACAAAAACAACATTTAATTTTATTTAACTTTTAATGGATGTAATATATATTCATTCATTAATTACACACCATTTGTTTCTTCTCTAGTCCTTAACTCCTTATTCCTTCCTAGCAGCGATTGAGAGTTGAGATACACCATGACCAAGTCAAACAAAGATCAAACTGCACTTCATCAGTCCTGAATTAATATCTACCATAATCATAGTTACAATCTAAACAATTCACCATAATTTACATTAACATATCAGGTTCTGTCAGAGATATTGAATTTGCATTTTATTACATCTCTCCTCTTGTAAATGTTCTGATTAGTTAACCACTGTATTTAATTTGCTGGATTTTAAATAGTAAGATAAAAAAATCCATTTACAATTGTAATTTTATATGACAGTATATTAACATTTATTGTGTTGAAATATGTATTTAATTTTCTGAACACTCGCTAAACTAATTTAATCCTTACAATTTATTTATATGAATATTGCCATAAAAATATTTAATTGATAACATTTATTTGTTTCTTTTATGTTATTGATTGCAATAAAATAAAAAATTAATCAACATGTTTTCTCACTAAATATTAATTACCTTCTGATTCAACGAGGAGGTAAAGACAAATTGTTCATTTCATTGTTGAATTAAGAGAATTATAAAAAGAACAATTATTAGTAAAGATGAAAATATTTAGGCTGATTTATTTCTATTTTTATGTGTTTTGTTTAAATTTTGAACCCGTAGCAAAGTACGAGCAAAATACTAGTATTTTCTTGTACACGCATATCAATCTCTCTAATTAATTTACAAATGACTGCATACAAAATCAGGAGCTTGGACCCAAATAGGTCAAGAGTAGGCGTGATTCTCAGTTCATGGTTTAGTGTATAGTTTTCATGAACAAGTTCATCTACTTCTGTTGGACTTTAATATTTTTTTTCCATTCCAACTCTGTTTTTTTTGCCGACAACAAAAGAATTAGTTTACATAATAAATGTCCATTTAAATCACTGTCTCAGTTAAAAATTGAAATCTTATTATACTAATCATGGATTCTTATTATGAATGAGATTAGAATATTAGAGCCTGTTCGGCAGGAAAAAATTTACGGGAATGTGAAGGGGTTCCCGTGTTATTTCCCTGAACCGTTCGGCAGACACATTTTCCCTCAAATTCTCCCACCATTTTTCCCCATATTTTTTCCATCTACGTTAAAATTGGTGGGAAAAAAATTATTCAGTCGGATTGAATTTTCGTTTTTCCAAATCGCACGCGTTGCGCTCTCTCCCGCGTTAATCGCTTTTCCTTGGTCACTTTTTAGCGGGAGACAGAAAAGTTGCTCGGCAAACTCGAGCGGGAGCGAGAGAAAGAAGCAGATGTGCAGGAAACTCGAGCGGAAGAGCTGCTAGCACTGATATCGCTTCGACTAAGACAGGAGAAGGTACAAATGTTCACTAATTTTGGTTCTAACTGATGGAGGTTCTAACTAATTTTGGTATTATGCCTTCTCTATTATAATAGTTGGGCTTTGATTTTTGTCAAAACCAGAAAAGAAAGCATGTGAGAGATGTATTTTTCAACATGTCAGACATTAGAGAAAGAGAATGCTTCTCATTTTTTGTTTCAATCCAGTTAAAAAATCTGGTTTAGTTGATTTTCAATTTAAAAAAAAAAAGCATGTTATTTGTAGTAAGTTGAGTTTGGATTGAACGGGACCGACCAAACTGAAATTCATTCCAGAGTTGCAACAAATGCTCATGCAACATGTTTGACAAATCATATCATTCCAATAAGCTAAATGGCATGGCCACTATAACAATTTTTCTTTTCTTTTCCTCCTTGACTTTTTATGATATTAATGGGGACAATAGTTTTTAATAATCTGAGAGTACTGGAGTGGATTTTTTTGTTTAATCTGGTAACCTGGGCATGGTAATAGATCAAGTTATTGTTGCAAATTGGAGGAGTCAATTCTAGTGGGAATTGATTTTTGTGTAAAATTTGATTCAGCATCCATGGCAGAAGGTACTACCCCCAACACCCCACCAGAAATTTTCCATGGCAGAAGATGCTTGAATGTAGGGGCAAACTGGTAAACAATGCAATAAAATAACAGTTTTTGTTTTGAAAGGTGAACTTTGGAAATTCTTAACAAATGCTTATAAAATCATAAAAATGTAATTTTTTGTCCATATTATGTGTTTTTGTATGGTGAACTTTGATCTGAAAGCTCCAGTTTCTACAAAAATGCAAATATCAGTTTAGGTTTGCAATAACAGTTCGATAGAATTAAAAGAAATTAACATTAGCTTTATACTAATTCCCATTTTGTTCTTAAAGAATTAAAATAAATTAATTGGAGAGTCCATGTGCTTTGTCCATGTTGACATGAATTTTAAAGGGAACCAAAACCATGCTCAGAAATTTGTCACTAAGCCCCGCAGTTCTAACCAAAACACTGAGTTGGGATGGGACCAAAAAATGCTGCACACTAAATCAACCAAGCAAAAAACAAGACCCAAAAAAATACTGGTAGTGTGGCACAGAGTAAAAAAATACTGGTAGTCTAATCAGATTGTGTGATTGCCAGTATCCAGAGTCCACAAGTTAGCTGCTGGTCCCGTATCAGAATGTGTTGTAATTCTGAAATAGAGTGATTAATCACTGGTTGTACGTAGTCGAAGTTCATAAAACTCAAATTACAGTGCAAATCTGTAGGAATTAAAAACGGAGAGTGAATTAAATTTTTTTTCCCATTCTCTCTCTCTCCTCTCTTCTTCTCTCTCCGCAAATTACAGCACAATTAAAACTCAACATCCTTATCACTCTTCTCCAGTGCTTCGCATACATGCGGTAAGGGGTATTATATAAGCACCCTCTTTCCTCTATAATTTTAATTGTGGGACTAAAGACCAAAGCTGATCCGGACACAAATGCACTCGGACATCATCAAATATTTTCTATTGGCGTTCTATGCAGATATTAAAAATTGAATCATGATAATGCTAAACTAAGTAATAAGAAGAAACCAAGTATTATACTCATTAAATACACCTTATTTAATTATAAAAAAATAATATTTGTATTTTATAAAATAATAAAATAATTATTATTGATATGTTATGATCCACTTTATTTAATTAATTATATGCAATAATTTTATTAATTAGAGTAATTTTATAATATCATACATTTTAAAAAGAAAAATGTGATTTTTTTCATCTAAAATAATATTGGTTCGGTTCTATTTCAAACCAAAGTGATTATGACAAAAGTTTTTATTTGAGATATTGTTTAAGCGTAGTATCAGATACAAGATTTTTTAACAATTTTATCAAACTCATTAATAAATGCAATAACTAAAAATACTGTTTATAAATACATGATTAGATTATATCCCCTCTCATTAAATACAATTTATTTAATTATAAAATAAATACTTATTTTTTATGAAATAATAATTAATAAATGTTATTATGTTATTATTTAATCTACTTTATTTAACTATAATATTATTATTAATAATAAGTATAATTGTATAATATCAAGCATTTTAGAAAGAAAAATAGAATTTCCTACAAATAATCCCACGGTACAACCGAATACTCATTTCACCACATTCCCATAATTAATCCCGTGCGTAATCCTATTCATGGGTTCCCACATTTTCAAAAGTGGGTTCCCATTCCTGTCAAATCCCATCCCGTGTAATCCCGTGACAAACGAACAGGCCCTTAGAGTGTGTTCAGCTGTTACTATTTTTGAGGGAAAAAAAATTCACTCGGTCTTTTCGGCGGACCATTGGGAATGGACATGGGCACGGGAATTGAACTAAAAATTACTGTTCACATGGGAAAAAAAAATTCAGTTTAAACTGAATTTTTTTTTCCCGCAAGAATAGTGGAGCGGCCGAACATACCCTCAAAGTGAATTTTTTTTTTCCCATAGGAACAGTGTTTCGGCCATTTAAATTGGATCCGAATCAAAACTCATTCCCGTTCCCGCTTGACAGTTGAACACGCTTTTAGATAAATTTTTGAGAAATAATTTACACTGACAGCTGAACACGCCCATAGATAAATTTTTGAGAAATAATTTACACTGACGGATTAACTTTTTGAGAATAGAAAAAACTCGTTTAATTTCATTATTGTGATAATTGTAGAGGAGTTATATACCAAGGGACCTTTTTGTGAACTCGAGGTCAGGTGAGGTATTATTCCCATGAAACTGAACACAGATATGTAACGTGTTCCATACCCTAAAGAAGAAATGAAATTTGAGGTGATTAGGAGATCAGACTGTGGGTCCTACATTCATATGTCCAATCCTGTGTTAGCACGGTATGCAAGTAATATTTGCCTAGTCTTGTTCTACGTAGTACAAAAACAGAGAGATAAAGATAATTACTTTTGATTTTTACAGTTAATTTATTATCTATTTTCAATTTTAGTAGAAATGATCACAATATTTTTTGATGCTCATGTAATATTTGAAGTATTTATATTTATGACCTTTTAACTTCTGAAAAGTTAGTACATGTTAAAAAAAATTTAGTCACTTGAATTTAATAGTCATATTAGATGTCATGTTTGTTATTTTTAATTTTATTCTTTATTTTGGAAATTTTACGTAATACTCTTCATTTTCAAAATATAGAATAAAATACATTCCTATTAAAATTCTTAACAAAATATTTTTGTGGGTTCCACTTTTCTCCCATCGTTCCCTCCCTCTCATTCCTTTACTTTTCTTTATTATTTATTTAATTAATTAATTTATTTTAATTAACTTATAATTTTTTTTAACATACGTAACTATCTAATTTATTTGGTTTAAAAATTCATATTCCTAATTTTAACAATTATAAGAATTTTATCGCATCTTAGTTAAGAACAATTTAAATTAGGATTGGTCAATTGAAATGATAATACATGTGAATTGGATTCTTCAATGAAATGACAATGTGGTCAATTGAAATTAATGTAACTTAGTGTTCCGTATTTTCCATTCTTTACTGTATTTTTTTTTTGTAGACTATTTAATTTGATTTCTGCTTATATGAAATTAATTATTTTTAAACAGGCTGGAACATTGGAGGAGAACCTGAATTCATAAGCAAATAATAGGTTAAAGGTTCATTACTTTATTATTGATAGCATTTCTAGGTGAAATAGCTAAATTAATTTTTTTTTTTCAGTTTAACTTAGTTGAGTAAATAAGATATGTATTTATTTCCTAAAAAAATATAAATGTATTCAGGATTCGTAAGGAAGCCGTAATATATTACAAGTCTTTTTTTTTTTTTGCCTTATAAAATTCTGACTACAATTATAAATATCTAATTGGTGAGACTACAAGTCAAACTTGAATGAAAAAAAAATGAAATGGTGAATTGTTAACAACTCCTTCAACTAATAATATTAATAATATTTGAGAATAACTAATTTCAAAATATTTATACATGTTAGCTTGATCTGTTTCACTAGCACTCGCGTAATTATTTTTTAGATTGCTTGATCTTTTGATGTTGTTTTGTCATCCTCTTGATGATAATTTTGTAAAAGGAGCAACTAGAATAAAAAGTCAATTAATTATTATAATGGTTACGTTTTCCTTATTTTTTTTTAAGATTATATCATATACGTACATAATTAGTATATATTTTTTAAAGTATAATTACTTCACTAAATTGTTCTTAATTTGTAATGTGATGAAATTGTCATAATTGTGAAAAATAAAATTATAAAAATTTTAAACCGAATAAACTAGATGGAATGTGTATGTTAAGAAATATTATATGTTACTTAAAAATATATTATAAAATAATTACAAAAAACTTTTAGATTCTATGTATACGCCAGTGTAATAAAATGCAGTTTATGCGGCTTCATATGCGTATGCAGTTGCAATCTGCATAGAAATTTATATGCGGTCAATATATGCAGTTCCGCATATTTGGCCACATATTCTATACTGCATATTCGGCCGCATAATACGAAATATTATCGCATAGTACCGCATATTACCGCATAGTACCGCATACTGCATATTACCTCATATTACCACATACAGGTTTATATATATATATGAATTCTTATTTTAAAATCCGCATATATAAGTCCGCATAAAAATCCGCATTTGCAATCGCATACCGTATATGCGGTATGCGGTGACCTTCCGCATACCGCATAGAAACCGCATTTTATAACATTGGTATACGCTAATATTATGCTTTCTGATTTAAGCAAATAAAATTTTACGACATTTTTTAATTCTAAGTCGTTATACACAAAAAGTAAATAATAATTCAAAACGTGAATGACATCATAGTTGTATTTTTACTTAAACAAAGAATACAGAGGAGTAAACATGGAGGAGTGGGAGGGAGGGGAAGAGAGTAGAAAAGTGGGGTACACGCAGCAACAGACCCAAGTGTATCCGGGGAGGCAGCTGCCTCTCCTGGATTTTGCATTTTAGTGGAAGTTGAAACGTTTTGATCGATTCTGCCCCTCCCTGAAAAATTTGTTGCCCCGCGTTGGACGTTTAATTTGTAGTTCGGGTTAAATTTAGGATTAAAATTAAAATAATTTCTTCAGTTATGATTAATAATTAGAATTATAGATTAAAATATCAAAAATTACAAGTCAGAGCATTGAAAAGTATAAATTAAAGTATTATTTTTTATTAAGTACTTAATTAGTTAATGGATTTGAGCCCGATTAACTATTTAAACCCGATTCGATATTTAATTCTTTGCCCCTCTGACGAAAATCCTGGGTCTACCCCTGGCTACACGTGATTATTTTGTTAAGAAATTTAGGAGAGTATTTTCTTCTATGTTTTGAAAAAGTAAGGTATTATGTAAAATTTCTCCTTTATTTCCTATTTTCCATGCTTTTTTTATTTTTATATGAATAATGTTTCATAGAAAATGGCAACCAATCTAAAGTAAGAAATTAATATTAATACATAGTTGATATATAAAAATGTATTTTTTTTTATATTTTATAAGCATCTCTCTCTAAAATTTAGTAGGTGACAGTTTGCTAGAAAAGTATATCTCATACAAGCATTTCAAATGGTATATTATTCTGACTGATTTCTTTAAAATATATATATGTATGTATGTATGTATGTATGTATGTATGTATGTATAAAAGTCAAAAGTGCTTGATGATTTAACTAAATTAAAAGTTTGTGCTCTATGTAAATTCAAGAAATCAGTCAAAGAATAATACATGACTTGATTATATAACATATGGTTGTTCACGCGTCATTTGTGAATCTTATAAAGTCAATTAATATCAATATACATATCATGGAAATTGCTAATATGCTACGCGTAGCATAGAGGGCCTCCGTGCAACGGCTCAATATTTGAGTTTTCAAAATTTTAACAGTCGATTCGAACTGTTCAACATGATCTTCATATGAATATCTGCTTGCAAACCAAATTTTACATTTTTTAGAATTTTTTTACTATTTTTTTAAATAAATAGAAAATCACTTGATCTGAAAATTTTGTACCATTCAGATCAAGTGATTTTTTACCTATTTAAAAAATAGTAAACAAATTCTAAAAAATATAAAATTTGGTTTGCAAGTACATATTCATATGGAGATCATGTTGAACGGTTCGGATCAACCGTTAGAATTTTGAAAAATCGAATATTGAGCCGTTGTACGGAGGACCTCTATGCTACGCATAGCACCTTAGCCAACATAACAATTATCAACTTGGTATGCTCAAAATGAACAAGTTATCGTTTTAATTCAAAGACAAATATATCTATTAAGAGAAATGTCCAGGCAAATGTGTATCTTTAAATTTTGATATTGTTTGAAATAATTAATGATAATTTTTCATTAAGATACAACAAAGTTGAAACATTAATGTTAAATCATCTAATTAAGCCTAAAAAGGAAGAAAGAAAAAGAAAAAGAAAAAGAGAATCCTATTAATTGTAGGATCTGGGTGCAAGCAAAAAGAAAAGAAAAGATGAACACTGAAGGCATGATTAAATATGGCTAGGGACCTAGTAAGCTGTCAAATTCCTGTGATGGAAGGAAAGCTCAGATTCAGAGATAGAAAGAAATTGAAGGCATGGAAGTCACAGTTTGTCTGTTGCCATTTTGTATCTACAGTCACTGTCTTTCATTACTCTCTCTCTACAGTATTTCTACTTTTGTTAAGTTTTTTGTGTTCTTTGCTCATTGTCCCCCTTACTGACACAAACTGAAATACCTTATTTATTTATTTATTTCTTGGTCTTTGTTCCTTTATTTTTTATTTTAATATTGAGTCTGAACTCTGAAGTGCGATATACTACTTAATTAATGCAGTAGTTACCTTGATCGATCTTTATCTTACAATGGATGCTTGGAGCTAAATGGAGTTAATTATATAAAAAAATTATGCTATAAAAGTCAATTTTATAATATCTACAACTTTTTTTATTCTAAATTATATAAAAAGTTACCCATAAATACAAATAAACTGAGAAAAATAAATAGAGACCATCATCTGTCCATAATACATTCCTTTATTGCTAAATGCATGCACACACTGGATATACAATTTTAGCAAGAATAACACCAAGTTATATATTCATGCACTTTGAACATATGAATTCATATGTTCAATGGATATATACATTCAAAACGGTCCGAATGTACGTATCCACCGAGTAATGTATCGATCCATGCATTTTGAAAGAACAATATAATATCAAGTTAAAAAGAACCGTCTGAATTTATCCATTGCATTTTAAATATTGGTGATTACATTCAAAACGGACCTCTATATCTTTTCTGGGCACTTGATTGAGTTTGACCATCTGAAAATAATCTGAACCGTCCGTTTTTTTTTGCATGGTCAACGATATTTATGTATAGAGAGGGATGGATTTAGAAATTTTTTTGTTAAAGGGAGCTTTAGTTATTCTTGCAAGTACTGATCGATTTGATGTGAGAATACAACTGTCCATTTAAATAAAATTAAAGAATTACATTTTAATTAAGAAAATATACAAGTACATATAATGTATCCTACAATTTTTTTTATTTTTATTTTACATCAATGATCGATGTGGTGCTTGACCCGTGTCTTCAGTAAGCAGTATTACATGCCCAATATTATTAATACATTTTACTGAATATCTCTCTCTGTATGCAAATTCAGAGAGTTTTCAGTGTGCCGATTCAGAAATTTTGATAATATAAGAATTAGCAAACATGGACGCAAATGGATAATTTTCAATTAAATCCCTTTGACATTAATTTTGATTGGTGTTTTAAATTATTTTTCGGATTTTTTTTTAGACTTGGACAGATTAAAAGGAAAACGGGGAGATGTAGGGGAGCAGCTTGGGTCTCATGCCCATCGGACTCAAACTAAGTCCAATGGATTCTATCACCGTCCAATTTATTTTAAGATCCGTGTGCGTTCGTTTTAATATACGTGCGCATGGATCTTAAAGTGAATCGGACGGTGATGGAATCCATCGGATCCAGTTTGAGTCCGATGGACATCGGACCCAAGCTCGTCCCGAGATGTAGCGATTTATATAAAAGTAGGCCCAATAACTTCTTTTTTTATTGATAAGTTATTGGGCTTAGCTGCATTTCGTCATTTCCCATTCTAGCTATCCTATTAACATATTTCCTATCCCACATTTTTTTTATTTCTTCATCTTCTTTTTATCTCATGAATTTTCTTTTTATCCCCTTTCCAAATCACAGTAGGGCATTTGAGAAATAAGGTTATTAAATAAATATATGAATTCATTAAAATAAGGTTACAACGAAAAGTAATTTGAGAAATAAATATATAAATAAAGTTCATGGCTTGTATTATTAAATAAAAAAGTTAAATTTTAAAATAAATAATTTTTATAAAATTTACTTTGTATTTATTAAATTTTAAGTGAAAATATTTTTGTAGACACTAATAACATATACAATAGTAAACTACACGATTAACTACACAATAATTTTACATAGAAACACCTAAAATTATATTGTTTTAAAAAGTTCTTAATTTAATACTGGGCTGGGCCAGGCTGGGTTGAATATACTGGGCTGGCTTCTGTTTCCATTGACTGATTAATTAATAAATACGGGCTCTAGTTATCTTCTTGCATAAACAAATCTAACAATTATTTTCAATTACATTCAATACATTTTCATCTCTGTATTTTAATTTCAATTTGTTAAACATATTAAATATTTCAACATACACATATATATATTTTATTTTTATTTTTATAAGTATTGTCTTGTATTTCTAAATTGATATAATATTTTTTTTTACAAAGAGTAATTTGCAACTTTTTAGAAAGATTGCTCAATTGGTACTGCAACTAAAACAGGGATATGACCGCCCCATTTGTTGCGATCTTCGCTGTTTGGTGCCTCCGTTTTGGTCATGAATCTTGCTCGTATATTTTTGTTTGTCATTTTTAGGATATGCAGGGTACAAGGTATATGCTATACAGGATATCATATCTATCTGAGATATCTGCATATATCAGCTGGATCATTCATTCACTCATTCATTTAGGTGTATAAGCGCAAATACTGATGGTTCACATGTTACAACACGGAGCTATTTTGAGCATATCACTTGACACTGGCTAATTTTGGGATTAATTAGAATTTAGTGGCCATCCATGTGGCATCATTCTCCGCATTATCCGGAGCCCTTGATTGATCGATACATGTATAAATAGACGTTCAAATCATCAGTCTGAACCACGCCATAAATTACATCAATTAAGAAGACAAATCCAGTTTCTTGATTAACTTATTCTCTTAGTTAATTTTTTTTTTCCAAGATAACTATGTCAAGCGAGCAGTCTTTCAACTCTGGCAAGACCATGGGCAAGGCTGAGGTATATGCCAGTTTAGTTAATAATTACTGATATCAGTTTTATATATTTTGCAAACACACATTTGATCATGGATCGACAAAGTTTAAACCAAATTAATTATTAATTGGTGCAGGAGAAGACGGATAATTTGATGGGCAAAGCCTCCTCAGCCGCATCCAGTGTCACCGAATCAGCTACGCAGGTCCAATTAATTTATAATTTTTTTTTTTTTTGCCATTTTAGCTGTTTTTCTCTTGAGTTCTCAATTAATCTTACTTTACTCATCATCTGATCTTGCTTTAGACTGAAGAAAAATGTGCTGAACAATTTAAAACGGAAAACTCTAATTAATTAAACTAAAGATTATATGTAAAATTTATCATTTGTATTTTCAGAAGGGAGAAGGAATGAAGTGCATGGCGCAAGATGCAGCAGGAACAGTGAGCGACAAGGCATCTGGTGCAGCGGAATCCATCAAGAGCAACTTCAAATGATAAATAAAATGCAACTTGAAGAAATTCCAGGGCTTTTAATTATATTTATAATTATATTCTGCTTTTCTTTTCTGAATTAAGTTTTCCAGTTTAGAGTTGGTTGGCATTAATCAGTTTGCTTGTATGTGAGCCTTGGCCAGTTGGCCTTCCTTTTGAAAGTGAAGTGAATATATAATTTTAATTATTATCCATATCTTGATGATGTGCAAGCTTTAGGAAAAAACATATATTAATTAGAACTAAATTGCGTTACTGTAGATCGTGTTTGCCTCTAACATATATTAACCAATTAAGCATGCATGCATATGACATGGTCAAACACAACCTCATATGATACTGCACGAGATTTCCCAACCAATATTTTAAAATACGATTTTCACTGTATAGCGCATAAACAGTATCTTAATACCTATGGAGATGTCGAGACAGCTAGGGTACCTAAATTGCATTCCTTCCATGGCGACAATTCTATTTATGGATCATGCTAATTTCTACTAACTATATCTATTGCTCCTAAAATTTTTTTTTTGCACAAACCCCATGGCTAGGGATGTTGAATCTCCAGCAGTAATTTATGCAAATTATATCATCATCATACTTTCATAACTTGAAAATTTCATTACTGGAAAATTTTAAAACATCTTCATTATTGGAAAATATATAAAATATGAGTTATGCATTTAATGTTGGACAAAACTAGAAAATCTAGACAGAGGAGTTAAAATATAAAATATAAAATATAAAAATATATAATGTACTAGTGAAATTTGAACCAAGTCTCATACAATCAAAATTTACAATTTTAACCACTAAACTATAAATAAATTTTATTATTTTATAAGAAGGACTGAAGTATATAAAAACTTCAAGAGAAAAAAAATTCAATTAAATTGTAATATACATAATTAAAAAAAATTAAAATTAAATGTAATGACAAACACAATTTTGGAGTTATCGCGGCTGACAAAAATTCATAAAAAACGCCTCCTCGTTTCCTCCGCAAATTTTCTTGGAGATATCGCGGCTGACTCGCTCCAGAGGTGATTTTGAGAGTCGAAGAACTTCGTCGTTTCATCCGCCCTCCCTCCTCCCACTCCGTCTGGTTCACCGCAACGTCTCACTTAAATCGAGCAGTGGTTCCATTTAATGAATTTGATCATTGCTCCGCCTCGCTACTCTCTCGTTTCGACTCACCGGATTCGGATGTGGTGCTATGAATTCGCTCCACCTCGCCTGTAGTATCTACTATCTACATATATATAAATAAGGTACGTGTTTATGGTTGATGGCAGTGATGTTGTTGGCAGCAATGTAGTCTCATTCCTCATCTTCTTCTCCCTTCCTTCTTCTCCTCTTCTTCCTCTTTGTTCTTCTTTGATTCGACCTTCCTCTGTCCTTGCCGTATTCTCGTTTGAATAAATTAGGCACAAACCTCATCTGAGCACGAAGGCTCTCCTGGATCCCTCTAGCTCATTTTGATTTCAACAACATACTGTTTGTGTTAATGACAAGAAACCATAACTGCTCACTATCTACAAATCTGAGCACGAGCACAGAAAATCATGCAGGCTCGCTTTCTACCAATCTGAGCACGACGACCCGAAGGCTCATCTCTTGTAATCAGAGCACGGTTCTATTTTTTCTGTTTTTTCTTGTCTAGCTTTGTATAAGGAGGTTTAGTTGTAATGTTTATGTACTGGTATGGCTGCTATATGTACTTTTATGTATTGATACCAGCATGGTACGAACTGATATGTGTAATTGGTTATGTGCTGATCAATGAAAATACATACGGGTTATTAACCAAAAAAAAAACTCAAGACTACCTTATACATCTTGCTAGCCGAAATTTAAATTTATAACATTAAAATATAATACAAATTAAAAACATAACATTACAATTAAAGGATTTCAAAATATGCCAAGGTTTTAAAATATGTCATTTCCACTAAATAATTCAGCAAAACAATCAATTCAACTCATTTTTATATTATAATATTATAAATATGGCTGCAACAATCAATGAATTGATTCTTTTATATCAAACTATTATAAACAATTAGTTGCATTAAAAATTGAATTGAATATATATAATTTTAAAATTTATAATTACCCATAGATAACAAGATGAAATAGTCATTAAAAAGGTCAGATAAACAGTTAAAAAGGTACATTGACACCCCTACCCATTTATTTAATGAACGGGATGACTAGTCATTAAAAAGGACAAATATAATTTTAGAATTTATAATTACCCTTATCCATTTATTTAATGAAAAAAATTCTTATCCATACCCAATAAGCTAACGAAAAAAAATTATCCATATCCGCTTTATCAAATACGATACGGGTCAGATAAACGGTTAAAAAGTTACATTGACACCCCTAAATAGAGAAATCATTATTAAATGTCTCTTTGCACTTCCACCCCTCAGTTTTGACAAATCTTATTTCTTGCTTGTAAATTACAAGAGAACCCAAATAATCTTTCATTTCATTGAAACACACTGATTTATATCTAACTCAGCAGAGAAAATTGCATGACAAGTGAGTGAATATTGTAAAATAGAATCAATTATAGAATCGGTTAAATTTGGGTTGACATAATTGACCAAGGAACCAAAAATTGAATTCAGTTTTTTTTTTTCAAAATTCTTAAATTCCTTTTTAATAAAAACGGGAAATCTCTCCCAGAAATTGAGGAGAAAATCTTTAAAATCTGACTCTTTCTACTAAAAATATATTATATGACCTCAGCTCCTCATGAACTAAAATTTATCATAGGGGGAAAGAGCAACTCGAAATGCATGTGTTGTAGACATTGAGCGGTTTCAGAGAAAAATGAGCCTCCCATCACTTTCAATGAATAGTCGATAAGTAAACAAGCACAAACACACCCAAAAGGAAATTCAAAATAAACCTGAATAATAATGGGGTATATTACCTCAATTGGTCAGGTCATATTATCAGCATAAAACATACTTGTACTGCAAAGAACTTTGGTTCCTTGCCAGAATTTGACTTCAATTCATCAGACACATAATCAGAAATCAGATAATGAAACTACACAAACTGAAAGTTCAAAGTTACATATTATATTATATAGACTTATAGATGTAGCTCCACAAATCAAATGCAAATTCCAGACCGAAAAAGTACATAATACCAGGTTCCAAACTTCTAGTGCTGAAACAAGCAGAAACCCCTTAAATAAAGTGTATTTAATGAAATAAAAACAAAGACATCCATATTATCAAAGCATACATAACTGTCCACTAGGCTCTCCATATTATACGCCAGTCTATAAAGCACTTTATTATAATCTTGCATCCATTACTGTCAAATGCAACAACAAAAAATAAACAGGTATAAGCAACTTGCCCAAGTTTTTCAAAAATAACCACACGTACTATTACTTGTTCTGAAAAGAAAGGTGCCGATGCTGTGTGGTAGTACCAAGTACCGACTAAACCAGATATACATTATTGGGGGAATTTCATGGATACCCGTCAAAAACTTCCAAATTACGTTTTCCACATCTAAAATATATAATATCATATTTACTGTTCCAAATTTTCAAAACTCACAAATTTACCCATATTATCGTCTTTTCTATTGAAACTCCATTTAAATTTATATAGTACCCAATTAACCCTTTATCAAAAAATAAAAAATATGTAGCACGTTTAAGAAAAATGTCAATATTCTAATTAGTCAATTTCCAAAGGCAAATAGTTCATTTCTCTACTTTTGACGCTCACACAAGTGTATAGCTAAATGTCACTGTGTATGCATCAGGAGTAGAGAACTGAACCATTTGCTCCCGGAAACCGACCAATTAGAAAACTTAGCTTTTGTTAAACATTATACATATTATTTTATCTTTTATAAAGAGTAACATGAATACTTTCAAATTTTAAAATGAGGGTTAATAGAAAAGGCAATAAAACGGATAAATTGGTGAACTTTCTAAATTTAGAAGGATAAATATGATATTGTAAATTTTAGAGGGAGAAATAAGTAATTTCAATGTTTTTGAGGGACATACATGAAATCCCCCCTGCATTACTACATCCTATATGATCAGCTTACTTATCCAGTAACAGAATCCCACCATAAACTAAAAAAACGATACATGTCCAGGCACTAAATCAGGTACGAACTTTGAACAACTAAAAAAGTTTCCCCAAACTATAATACAAGTATATTTACCTCGTCATCGTCGTCATCGTCCTCATCCTCTTTCCTCAGCTTAGTTGTACCGCCTTCCTTAATGATCGGTAATTTCATATGCCCAAAAGGGGTATCCGCATCAATATTCCCTTTTATAGTGTAACCAGTACCTCTCCCTCTAATCATGTCCCACATGGCCGACCCAAAGTCCTTTGGCCTGAAAGAAATCGGAATAATCATCTTGCTTATTCCTTGCTTATCAATTTTAGTAGATTCCGTGAGCTCAGCGGACCCCACACTGATATTAGAAAGCCAGATCTCGTAATCCAAGGCATTTAGCCCCAGATCAAAATCATTTTTGTTCTCCAGCTTCAAATGGAGATCTGCATCTGTTTGCTCAAAGGAGAACTTTTTAAATTTGATTTTTTCAACATCCACATCTGGTTTGTACGGTATCGGTATTTCACCGGTTTTCTCCAATGGAATAGTAATTCTTCCAATAATTGGCACGTCTACCAACAATGCAACTCTAACTTTATACGGAATGATGCTTCCCGGCTTGATATCACTGTATGTATTCTTAATATCATCAAAGATTAAAACCACTGGTATTTTAACAACTTCAGAACCATGAGCATGAATTGTACCCGCATCTGGTATCAGACCCGATACCAGCTTCCTCCCATCACTCTCAATCAAATAGTCGATATCGACCAGAGGGATTGGAACAGGGTTAGGGTTCTTGATTGTGACATCAACAACTATCTCGGCCTTGTGGAGGCTTATGTGCGGGATATGGATGCCGCTGACATCGGCATCTGGCTTACCGAAACCGATAGCACCCTCGATTTTTTCACCTATGTCTTGAAAAAAATCTTTGACCTTTTCAATGAAGCCTTCCTTCTCTCCTTCTTTTTCTTCTTCCTTTTCTTTATGGTGTTCCCTGTCGGTGGTCTCAGATGAAGACATGGTTGATTAAACTGAATTAAGTGAAAATGTTGTATCAGTGATGTGGCTGATGTATTATTTTATGAATTATATAAGAGTAAATAACTTAAACAACTTAATACTATGCAACTATTTGCCCCAATTGTTGACTTTAGATATATACCCACATGTATTGGTTAACAAAAATTAAAACTCATACAACCAGTCGTCTACCCAGAAAGGAGGAAAGAAAACACTGATTTGTAAGTAATGTCAATATCTGTTATAGACTTATAGTTATGAATTTTAGTGGCTTATAAAGAAACACGCTTGATGTCAAATTTAGAAGATCTAACAAAACCTTTCACTTAAGGTGTTTTGCAGTTTCCATTGAAATGACACAAGACATTTCTGTACCATGATACAAAATTATTGCCATTGATCTTCTCAATTGGATCAATTTAATCAACGGAAGGTAAAAGGCACATCTAATCGTAGTATTACCCACAACAACAATAGCAGGATACCAATTGTTGTTACAAAAAGACCTGGCACCATAATGTAAGACAACACAAGGAAGAAGTCAACAAATGATTATTAATAGTGACTATCGGATAAAGCCTTGATCTACACAAAGAACGAAAATTTCAAACGTACCCGTAAAATTAGTGTCTGTAACCCAATCAGAGAAAGTACTTAGAATTTGGAAAGAATAAAATGAGAAACTTCAGACCAGCATGCTCTATTGCAGAGAGAACACAAACTGCCATTTCCCACACGAATCAAATACAGTTTAGTTTTCCTCAAAGCTCTAAAGCTTGTATAAGCAGATCGCAGAATAGATCTATCTAGGATCTAGTTTTATTAGAGAGAGAGAGAGGGAAAAAACAGACAAGATCAAGACGCTATTGAAATCAAATACCTCGATCAATCGATTTTATATAGATGCTAGCTACAATGGTGGTAAAATGAAGAGAGGATCGATCATACCTTGAGAGAAATTGAGAGAGAGAGAGAGAGGAGGGAGCGACTGATCAGAGAAGACCTTTATCGGAAGGGAGAGCTCATGAGACCTTCAATTTTATATGCAAATATTTCACACACGTCCTTGTTCTATTTTAAATTATTAGTAGGATACTGATCCTATTATTTGGAACTAGAGTTCTAAATAAACCCCTGGGGCGTGCCCTGCCCATGCCCGTGCCACGGGCACTCACGGGCACACGGGCACGGGCGTTAAACGGGCCGGATTGTGTTTTTTTTTTTCTCTGCCCGTGAGTGCCCGGCCCTCCGTGCCTGTCCGCCCGTGAGCCCGTGCCCGTGGATTTTTTTTTTTTTTTTAAATTCAAAATGAGAAATATATTTTTTTAAAACTTTAAACGGCCATAACTTTTGCTAGAAAAGTCGGATTGACGCGTATGACGTCAATTCAGAAAGGGGAGGAGGAGACGGTGGCGACCGTCACCCGAGGCTTTACCCTGAGTATCCAGAAAATCAGAATCGCCAAAAAACGTCGTTTAGTGCCTCAAAAATTAAGTTTAACATTTTTAGTGCCAAAAAACGTCGTTTAGTGCCAAAAAAACGTCATTTATTTTTTTAATGTATTGTTTTAAAATAAGAGCTTAATTATTTTTAAAGTAATTGATTTAAGAAATTTTTAATTTATATTTTATTATAACAAAAATTATCGAGTTACAACCATGTCAAATGAATTTAAATTGGTATGAATTTGGATTTATAATTTATTGGTATGAATTTGGATTTATAATTATTTAGAATTTGAATTTATAAAAAAAACAAAAAAAAACAGTAAAAAAAAAAATTCTGCCCTGCTCGTCCTGCCCCCGCGCCCGTGACGAGCACGGGCATTAAACGGGCCGGGCAGAAATTTTTTTTTTTTTGCCCGTGATGCCCGGCCCGTTGTGCCCGTGTGCCCGTGACGCCCGTGCCCGTCCTGCCCTGCCCAACCCTTCTGTAATACACTATTTGGAACCATCCGCATGTACCTCCTGGTCTGACACTTAGCGCCTGTTCGGATGTTACGGGATTACACGGGATTAGGGCTGCACAAAAAATTCGTAATTCGTAATTCGATTCGAGTTTGATTCGAAAAAAATCGAAAAAAATCGAAAAAAATCGAAAAAAATTCGCTTCGAAATTAATCAAACTGGTTCGATTCGAATTAATTTCGAACCAAATTTGAACCTGTATAGGTCATTGAGATTGCATATTCGATTGTAGAGGTTTGAATCTCCACGTAGATACATGAAATCCAGACCATCCGTCAGTCAAAGAGGTCATTGAGATTGCATATTTGACCATTGAGATTCGTGGAGAACGGATTTTGAGCAGGTCCAATTAAAAGAGGTCACAAAGTTTGAGCTTTGAGATTCGTGGAGAACATAATTGCTCTGTTGAGATTGAGAACTCAAAAAAGTGACGCAAAATTTGAGATATCTCTTTCTCTCTAACTCTCTCTGTCTCTTTGTCTTCCTCTTTCTCTTTCATCCAACTTTTATCTCTCTCTTTTTCTTTCACGAAGATAACACCATGGATGGAGTCGTGGAGATATGCAAAGCTCTTGAGAGAAATATAACCTAGATAGGTTTCGTGCGTTGCTCTTTCTTCCAAGCTCCCAGCGGCTCTCTCTCAGCAATGACTCCTCTTTCTCCCAGATCCCAGCGGCTCTCAGCAACGAATCCTCTTCTTCCCGACTACTCTTTCTCCCAGCGGCTCTCAGCAACTCCTCTTTCGAACCTTTAACGAATCGAACCAAATTAGTTCGAATTTCAACGAATTGAAGTCAAACCTAACTCGATAGTTCGAAACCCTTTTTCGAATCGAACCAATTCGATTCGAATCTTCACGAATTCGAATTCGAACTTGATCAGGTTCGATTTGGTTCAGTTCGTTTGCAGCCCTACACGGGATGTAATTTGACGGGAATGAGAACTCACTTTTGAAAAAGTGGGAACCCACGAATAGGGGTACGCATGGGATCTATTACGACAACGTGCTAAATTGAGCGTTCGGTTGTACTGTAAAATTAGTTATGGAAAATCTTATTTTATTTAAATATATATATATATATATATATATATATATATATATATATATATATATATATATATATATATATATATATTCAATATGTTTATCTATATCTAATGTGTTTTTTAATCAATATGAACATTCTTCTTCATTATTTTTTTTTCTATTTCCATCAAATGTGTTTGAGTAATTACAAAGCTATTAAGTTGCAATCCTTTTGTTATATTCTGAAATTTTAATTAACTAAATAAGCTAACAATTTATTTTTCGATTTTTTACAACTAATTAAAAAATTTAGTTAATTAAACAAGAAAATATAAAATTTATATAACATGTTTTAAAAAAAAAACATAAAACTACAACTTAATAAATTAAAAGTTTACAAATAGAATTTTCATAAAATGAAATAGAAAATTTGTAATATGTTACAAATAAGTAAACTATAAAAATAAAAGGGTGTTAATATTTTTTTAATGATTATGTGATGAAGTTCACAAGTGATTGATAAACTACAATTAATAATGAACATTCGAAATTTAGTACTGAATCTTTAAAACGCAAATCTCGTTTAATTTATTTAATTTTGTTCAATTTGAAGTCTCTCCTTTATATATTTATTTATTCTAAAATTTATTATTTCCAAATTAAAAGTCATTGTTTTGTTTTGGGACCAATCTCAACCGTACAATCGACACTGCACGAATCTCAAAGCAATTACTTCCTTTTTATTTCCCTCCCCGCTCTACTTCTCTGTCTGTGCCCTGGGCTCCTTTCTCTCTTTCTCTTTGGCAGAAATAGAAACAGAGGAGAGAGAGAACGCGGCTCCGTTTTGGGAAGAAAATTATTCAGTTTGAGCTCATGTGAGTATTCCCAACTTTTTACACTGCTTTGGAAGTGATTTGGGAAATAAACGAGGAAGAGAAGGAAAAGAAAAAGGGCTGCCGAACGGGTCTGGGTTAAAATGATGGGTTCTGCTCCAAACCCATCAATTTCCATCAAATATTTTTGCGTCCGAACAGGCCCTTAGTTGTTAGCAGAAAATGACTAATTATTTTGAATATTAATAATAAATTAATATTTGTTTTGAGAAAAGTATAGAAATAAAAAAAATTACAAAAATTAGAATAATATATAAATTTATAATTTTGATTTCTTAAATATATTTTCATATATTTTTTTCCAGAGAAATGCATATTGAATTATTGATAGAAGTATGTTTGAATTTGTTTAAAATGATGGGTCTGATGGGTTCTATCACCATTTGATTTGCTTTAAGACCCATGTGCACGTATATTAAAACAAATGCACATGACTATTAAAACATAGCGCACAGATCTTAAAGCGAATCAGACAGTGATAGAACCCATCGGACCCAGTTTGAGTCCGATGGGCATCAAACCCCAGCTGCTCCCTTAAATATATTAACCTTTCAGCCTCTTAATTTTGTTAAAAAAAAAGAATTAGTAATTTATAATTATTTCTACTAGCACGCAATGCTCATACACATGATCCAGATCAATCATTGTGATTTTATTTTAAATTATGACGATGAAAACAACAAAAATACCGTATTAAAAAGAACAAAACTCAAATGGATCATTATTAATATTGTTTACAGAAATTTTATGCATATTGATAAGATGATTAAGAATCAGAAGGGATTATAACAAAATATAGAGAAATCATCAAGGTGGTATCAGAAATTAGTACCACCGATTTATGGACATGTGGGTCCCGGCGAGGTGGAGTGAAGTACAACAGACTTAAAAATCGTGCCGCGTGATGTGGGTGGAAAGCAATTAGTATCCTCTGCATTAACGGAACATGCGTTGATAGATTTGAACCGTCCAATTCAGATCCGCACTATTTTGAAAGGGTCCGGGCATTATAGTTATGGGACTCTGATTGGTTCCGATCCTGATCAGACGGCTGAGATGCATTAAATTCAAAAAATCCTCTTTGGAGTTAATACAGAAGATGCTGACTCCGTGGAAAATCTGATTTCCCCCCTGTCACGGTCGGGTGCGTATCCTCTGAGATACCTCAATTTTTGCATGACCGACGTGTCCGGTGCCTATTCGGGGAACTGTAGGGGTCCGGGATTATTTGAGCTTTGAGATTCATGTAAAATGTATTTGAACGATTGACATATTCCAAAAAGTCACGCAAAGTTTGAGATATCTCAGAGGATGCGAATTCGTCACGGTCCGCGTGGCGGAGTCACCGACCATTTGGCGGTATTCATCAATGGTTTCGGATTGTCTAAAACGCAGCATCACGCTGTTAACTGATCATACGGTCAAAACAGCATTAACATTCGTATGCTTTGTTTTCGATTCGGAAAATATGCCCATCTAAAGTCATCAAACGGTATTAATGCGGACGCTAGTCATGCCGCGTAGTAGACGATAATGGTTACAGTTTTTTTTTTTTTTGAGGTGAAAATGGTTACAGTTGATGGCCACAGGATTGGATTGGTTAAGGGTTGAGGATTCACATCTGCTGCGATCCTAAAAGGTTAACCGTAATCCTAAAATTTCTGCCATTCCAAATCCAACTGTTGAATTATTTCGAGATTCGTGCAAGAAAAAATTATCTGCTTTGAGATACGTGTACAAAATTATTGGACGGTCAAATTTGGAATCGCAGGGATTTTAGGGTTACTGTTTACCTTTTAGGATCGCAGCAGATGTGAATCCGTTGGGTTGATGTATTGCCACGTATGTCGGTATGTGCCGTGTGCCCGCTTCCCGAATATATTTAAATTTAAAATATTTTTTTTAAAGAAATAAACAAATTTTGTTCGCTCTGTTCTTTTGCTGATAGCTGCAAAGAAACAAGAAAAAAAGGACTGTAAATTTGTTACGATGGATGCTAGAGATGGAAATTTTTTGACTTATGGTAGAAAAAAAAATTCTCCTATTCATGTTAAGAATGAAAAAGAAGAAAAAAAAAATCACCCTATGTCAAGAGAAGAATTTTTTTTTGCCCTAATTTCTATTATGAAAGAATAATTAATTGACAATAATCATTTTTAATATTCCGAAATCAATTCATATGAGATTATAATAAAAATTAAATCAATAAAATATGTCATGAAACAAAAAAAATAATTTCAAATTGGAACTTTTCTATACACATTGACTTTTCTTAAAAAAAAAATTAATTTCAAATTGATACTTTACTTTTAAAATTTATCAAAAATAAATCATTATTACGTGATCCTCTTTCTTTTCTCTCTAAGATATGACTTGTCTGTACGTACAATTTGCGCAGCTTGGACAAAACACCATGTAATACATAATTTTCAAATAGAAAATTATTCGTGAGACCAATAAATATATCAGATATTTATCAACTGGTCTCAATTTTAGGTTACACAAACTCTGTCCGCGTCACACGCATCTATTATTAAGTGAGAGCGATTGTAATAGTTTTGGAGTCTCTTGAAACTTCTGGTTCTGTGTAAATTTTTGTTAAATAATGCAAATGCATGATTTGCATATCTATATACCGAATTGAACTAGGGTGTTCACAAGTTCACCAAATTTTTTGATGAATTGATTTTAAATGGTGAATTCAAATTGTTAAAATTAATTTATTTTATAGGTAATTTGTTTATATATTAAATTTATAGATTTTGAAATTAATTTACTATAAAATCGAACAGTAAGAAAAAGGTTTATAAAATAATTTTAATGTATTTAATTTTTTATTAATTTTTTGACCGTTTGATTTTATATTAAAATTAATTCAATTTTTTTGACAGTTTGACCTCTAGTTCTCCTTTTATATATCCTTTGTTTTTATTAAACTGAATATTTTTAATGTAGTTTTTTTTTTAATTATGGATGAGCGTACAATCTCCCGTGACTAGAACACTGCGTAACATGGACACATCTAGTGTGAAAGATTTGTGTTAAATGTTACCATCATTTTGATGTTCTCATGATAGTTTTACACAGTGTTCTAAATAGCACGCTATAGCGTTCTTGGACTCTAAACACTAAGCTATGGCATCGAAATGCGCTAATTGAGCTACGGGCGCTATATCGGTAATAGTGGTCCGCTATAGCACATAGCGTGTAGCACAAATAGCACGAGGTATAAAATATGGACTTTTTTTAGCATTTTTATATGTGCTTTAGATAAAAAACACAATTGAACAATTAACATACTATGCTCTGTGGTAAATTAAAAAGTTAAATAAAAGCTCAAATCAAAATTAATTGAAATATTGGTTGCTGCTGTCGAGAAAAAATCTTATCGCTCAAATTGGAAATTTTTTAAATTGGCGACCTTCCCAAATTGGAATATTTTAAACAGTAATTTGGACTTGTATTGGTCCAATATGAATATTATAATGTTTTAATCAATTTGGTGTTATTTATTGTTATATAAGACTTTAGATAATGTTGATTTTTAGTACAAAATATATAATATAATTTTTGTAAAAATAACGCTATGTGGCATAGCTTCCGCTATAGCTATACTATTCACTATAGCTTTTTTTGTAGCCTTCCCGCTATGACGCAATAAACACTATTTAGAACCTTGGTTTGACACGTTTAATTATGCTATATTCTTAGTATTATATAGGTATTTTCCAATAAAACACACATATCTAACTTGAACACAGAAATGAAAAAGTTTCCATCCTCGATTCTCATTGTTACAATTTATATCTGTAACAAAATAATTATTTTAATAATACCAACATTTATCATTGTTAAAAAGAAATGACAAACGTTTCCATCGTCGATTCTATTGTCCAATGCGTTGGCAATTATTTTTTTACGAAAAAAAAATTAACTTTGTAAATTTAATTAAAAGAGTGAATATTATACGAATTTGACTTTAAAAATAAAAGAATGAATCATGTACTGGACGAAAAATAAAAGTACTTTCTCATTAAAAAAAATTCAACTTCTTCTTAAACATATGCATTCATTTTTGTTCACAAACTTTTGGCAACACAAATTAACTAGTTGCCCTACAATCACACAATTGTGTACCCATAAATAATAATATAACTCTGTGGTTAATTAGTTCGGTTAATATAGGAACAGATTATTTTCAGAATATGATATTTTCAGAATTAGATTATTCGGAATTAGATTATTTTTGGAATTAGATTGAGAATATGCTATTTTCAGAATTAGACTATTTGGAATAGTCTCTTCGGTGTTTGATTCAGTTAAAATAGCTAGAATAGTAAATCAAAACTTTATATCGTATTAGAATATAATATTCATAAGGGTTTAATGAATAAATGATATACACAAAAACATCAAATGCAAATTGATCCCAAGTATTTCTTAAATAATTGTAAGCATACTAGGTGTGAGACTCTCTAAAAGTAAGGCCCATAAATAAAATAACACATTTGACTCCTGTTGGGCCTGAACGGAAAGGGCTTACCAACATATGGTACATTTATAATTAATTTTTTTAAAGGACTAGTTTTGCTCAAAGGGCTTTGAACAGATCTTATTTGAAGTTCAGTTACATCCGATCATCTGTCTTGAGATACGTGCAATGGATTTCAGACCGACACATAAATTTAAGCCCTATTACTTGACAAGAAAAAAGATTTTAATGAGTGAGTCTATGCTACTATGCATATCACGGTTGATATGTAATACGGGTCAATATTTTCATTTTTAAAATTTTAATGGTCGATCCGAACAATTCAACATAATTCCATATGAATATCTATTTGCAGACCGAATTTTTTTAATATTTTTTAAGACAGGTAGAAAATCACTTGATCTGAAAATTCTAGACCATCCAAAAACAATGATTTTCTATCTATCTTAAAAAATAGTAAAAAATTTCTAAGAAATATAAAATTTGGTCTGCAAGTACATATTCGTATGTAAATCATTATGAATGGTTCGGATTGACTGTTAGAATTTTGAAAACAAAAATATTAATCCATGTTACGGATAAAATCGTAATATGCATAACCATAGACTCACTCTTTTTTAATTACTAGAAATCCTAACAGTTATTATTGGGATGAAGCTCCCAGATCTTCAGAATCACTATAATTGGTGAACACCAATTTGCAATGTTTTTTTTTTCCTCACTGACATATATGTGTTTGAGTTAAAATCACTGAGCAAACACTGAACACCAAATAATTGCAATAAAAATAATTGACATAAAGGGGAAAAAAAACACGCAGCCCAAATTTTTCATTACCAGTATTACTGGAAGTTGCTGCACCAGAAAATAAAATAAAATTGGCCAAACAGCAAAACCAATGAAAGTTTTCCAAAATCAACTAAGAAATCTGTAATTTTTTTTCTCAGAGTTATGAATTATCGTAGCACTGACCATTCAGTTATAAGATTTGGTCTACTAGAAAAGATAGAAAAAATGTTTTAAACTACTGTTAACTCAAAGATCAAAAGTTTGATTCTCATGACTACTTCGCAGTCTCTGCAAACATTTAAAAATAAAAACTTTGGTCAACCGAAAGTCAGAAGGGTCACCGCCATCTCGGCATTCCTCCATTTAAGGAAGGGTCACAATACCCTTTTAAGCCAAAAAAATAAAAATCATAACGATTGATTCGGAACAGAATGATTGCAAGCTATTAGAAAAAAAAAAAAAACATAAATTTCTTAATTGTTTATAACAAAACTAAGAGGCTTTAGAACTAGTTTTTGATTTAGTGGCTAAAACACATGGTTTCTATGTGAGAGGTCATGAGTTCGAAATTCAGATAAAGAAAATCTTTTGTTATAATAACAGAGGTATTAAATAGTTGTGTGACTTGACCTCTAACCTTTACTAAAAAAAATGCTGAATATTAATACATTTAAAATTGTAAAATTAATAAACATAATTGATTTATAGGAATTGCAAATGTTATGGACTTTTTAACTTGAGGGGAGCCACATAGAGTCGGTGAAGGACTGAATGTACATGCCCTATGGTTAAAATAAATTTGAAATATATATTTCTATTTATATGTTACATTAGAAAATTTTGAAATATTTCTGATTTGATGGTCCATATTTTTTATTTTAATTTTTTTGTTGTTGAGGAAAACAGAGGTCTAGCCTCTATTTAATTAAATAATGATGCGTTACATAAGTCATATTTGCAGATCATGACTTATTACTTAAGGAAACTGTAAAAGAAATAAAAACAAAAAAGGACAGATAAGCTTTCCTTTTTGTAAGTTAAAAAAGTATGGTGCGTACACTTTTTTACAACTGGAGTCTGGAGATAACAGGGGCACAGGGCCCTTCCGATACAAGACTCCAAAGTCCAAACCAAAATCCGAAATTCCAAACCTCAAAATTAACCTTACACTTTGTTCTTACGGGGCATGACACAAGCGGATACAAAATGCTTGTTAGCCAGTAGAAATTTGACATCTCATTAGAGGTATATTATTTGTAAATGAGCTAATGATTTTTTTTAATTTATCCTCTCACCTCATAGGTGCGCCATTTTTTAAATTCCTCATAACGGGCTATATATGTCATATATACTAAGAGAATGCACAAGTATAATATATATGACAACAATTTAAGGTTATTGTTGACTTGTTGTCTCTCTCTCTCTCTCTCTCTTCAATGGACATGGATTGTTTCTCAGGTCTAAATTCAATCTTACCATTTCTTCCTATATCCATCTCGACCACCTCTTCATCTTCTCTCTCTCACCTCGCCTGGCCTGAGGAAGCTGAGACTTCTCTAAAGAATCTGAAATTGGGCCCCACTGTCAGCCATGTCGACTCAGGTGTCAAATTGTTCGACTTCATATCTAAACTCCGGGATGAACTTGGTTTCTCATCACAGCCTCCCCTCTCTTTTGGTGCTTCCAATGGTTTCTCTATCTTCTTTGATCAGGTATTTAATTTGCTACCCTAGATATATTGTCATTATGTTTTTTTTTAGAAGAATATTTTTGGTGACCCAAAAAAACTTGCTGGGGCTTTTGTCAGCATTTAAGCTTTGTGCACATCTTAAGTGCAAATTTGGCACTCAATTATGAGAACTAGCTTTTGATCGAGTGACAAAGGCAATGATTTCTGTGTAAGAAGTCACAAGTTCAAAATTCAGAAAGAACAGTCTTTTGTGGATATTAAAATTAAATAATTAAGTGGCTTAACTACCAATTTTTACTCAAAAAAGAAAAATTTGACAGTAAATTATGCATTATATATATGTTTGCTTAAGCAAACAAAGTTTCATTATATTACTGGTAATTAAGGTGGATTCAAATTATTTTACTTTTATATCTATATTATGTCTTCACTTTTAAATTTTCTAATAACAATATACTAAAACTTATTTGTCACAATAAAACTGTTAAATATGATATATATATTATTTTTCTACATGCACATAAAAAAATATTACTTTTCGGATTTATTTTAGAATAAATCAACAATTTGAAAAATCAACATCCATTAAAAAATTTCACATGAGTGTGTTTTTACAAGCTCTTGATACCAATTATTTTTTATATGTGCATTAAAAAATGATATAGATCATATATTATAATTTTATTTTGATGTTCAAGTTATTAAAGTTTTAAAATAGAGACAAAACAAAAACACAAAAAAAAAAAAAAAAAAAATGAATCTCTTCATTACTGATAGGTTGGTACTTAATTAACTATCTTTACCTTTTGACTCCATGAGGTAGGTGTTGATAGGTCATGATCAAATTTGAAATTTCCGAGTAGAAATAATTACAGTTGGTGACAACAATAACATTTTGTTTCCTTTTAATTTTTGCACATTTGATGAGAAAAATCAATATTGCTTCCGTCAAAATTTGTTGAACATCATGTATATAGGAGTTGCATGCATGTTCTAAAAAGTTAATGTATAGTCTCTATAAAATAAATTATGTTATAGAAAATTAGTGGACCAAGTCAGGATGACAAAAGTTTCCTCACATTTGCTTTTAAAATGGAAAATGGTGTCACATCCTTAAAGAGGCAATGCATGCACGATTTAGAGGAGTTCAGTTTGTTAATTTAATTAAGGTAGTTAGGGGATAATTATTTGTGGATAGATCGATAGACTGCTGACCTTGAGGCATTTTATTTTTATCTCAAACATTTTAAAAAAAGCCAGACTAAATTAGGAGTTTAATTAGAACTAATATATATGGAAAAGATTAGAACTATATTAATTAGTGATTTGTTAATTCATGTTACAACATTCTTTGCCATTAATGTTAATATTCTGCCAGCATATTACACATGAATTCTAAAATGTTAATTGGTATCAAGTTAATTTGCTAAAATGTTGCTTCTACCAACATTAATTTTTTTTTTGTTGCTAAAATGCTAGTTTAATTTCTTAAATCTTTTTACCATATAGCACATGTCTAGAGATGATGCAAAGGCATGGTTTGCTGAGGTTATTCCCGACCTCGCTTCTCTCTTACTGCGGTTACCATCTCTATTAGAAGCTCATTATCATAAATCTAATGAACTAAGTGGTAATGACAAATGTGAGCTCCGGATTCTCGGTTCGCAAGAAGCCGGAATTGTGATTCTGAATCGGGTAAATTATTAGTATTTACTATTTATTATTATTTTGCTATTAATTCTGTTAACCCAGATATGCTGATTGTGTAGAACTAAGGTCAGTACTGCTTTGTAACAGGACACAATTGGTTTCAAATTGGCCACAAAATTTACAATTTTGGTGCTATAATATTATGACCTTTTGGACTTGGAATAGAAAAAGTCTCAGAACAATCCTTTTTCTTTTCCATTTGGTCTTATTTTCTTTTAAGTTTCTAAAGTAAATATTTTATTTTTATATTAGGAGCTGATAGCTGGTCTGCTTGCTTGTGCATTCCTCTGCCTCTTTCCTACCAAAGATAGAGATTCAAAACATCTACCAATGATTAATTTTGACCAATTGTTTGTGTAAGCTACTTCTTTAAATCACAATTTTTAAACACACCAAACAGAGAACGCCGGGCATTCATCTCGGCAACTGTACATAAAAGTAACCAAAGAGGATGTTTCTAATGCATGATTACACCTCTTTAATATACTCAGGACCTTAGTCAATGGATGGAGACAATCCCAACATGAAAAGGTGAAGTGCTTTGTGCATTACTTTGAGAGGATTTGCAAAGATACACCGAATGGTGTGGTATCTTTCGAGCGAAAAGTTCTCCCTTCGCGCCCAGACACTGATTTTTGGAAAACTTCTGACACCCCTCTATGTCCGATCAAGGTATAATTCTTACTTAGCTTAAATTGGTAGGAATGAGAAACAATAATATAAATTATGTAGATGTTGGTCTACCATTTTCCTTGAAAATGAACATTTTATTTTTATTTTTCAATAAGTAGATCTTTACTTCTGGCTCAATTGAAGATCAACCGCATGAAGCTCTTGAAGTTATCTTTTCAAATGAAAAATTTGGAGGCAATTCACTTTATATGGGGTGTGTTCAGGTACTTAAAGTTGTTAATTATAAACATTTTACAGTACTAAGGAGCAGGTTTTTGTGTTTTATTTATATATTCATTGACATTCTCTTTTAAGTAACTTAGGTAAAGAAAAAACACATTTCTAAGCTTCACTTTTCTTAATTAACTTGCTTTTTTTTTACAATTTCTATTTTTTGTCATTGTAATTCACAACAGGAGCACATCAGGTTCATGATAAATCCAGAACTGGTTGTAGGGATGTTCTTTTTGGCATCCATGGGTGATAATGAGGCCGTAGAAGTTGTTGGAGTCGAAAGATACGCACAGTACACAGGGTTAGATGCATGCATGTTCTCTGTTTCTCTCTATTTTTTAATTTAATTTATTTTTGAGTAAGTATTAGTACATCTGGTACAAAGGATGCATGAAAAATTCCCATTCAGATACTATACTAGGTTGAAATTAACTGGACATACTAATATATATAAAAAAGTTTCGCAATGATATTCCTTAATTTCTTTTAGCAAATATCTAACTAAGAGAAACTCCATAGCAAGACTCATAAAATATGTATACTACTTTTGCCTAAGTGATATATGCTGATACAAAGTCAATTGAATCAAGAAAGTTTATACTGTGGTTAAAAACTGCCTTTTTGAAACTGTTTTGTAGCAATAGCTTGTTTCCTTCTAAAATTAGGGAAATATTGAAGAAATTTCCTTTTGAAAAACAAAATTCTGTCTGATTGATTTTGTAGGTACGGTTCTTCATTTCGCTTTAGCGGGGAATATGTAGATAAGAAGCCAGTTGATTCAAAGGAAAGAAGGAAAACACGGATTGTAGCTATCGATGCTTTGAATAAACCTTCACGAGAGCAATTTTATAGCAAGTCTCTCCTAAGGTATGTGTACCAGTCAGTACATTGGTTTTAGTTAAAGTGTATTAATTACTTGTCTACAAACACAGATCACATTTTTTTTATTTAATCTTTATTTTAATTTCTGTTCAGATTCCCTGAACTTTTTTAAAGCAGGGATATACAGAAATTTATTGAATAAAATATGGCTAATTTATACTGTTTTTCTCATTTTCTTTTATTTTATTTTAGGGAAATAAACAAAGCATTTTGTGGATTCAAGGGATCAAAATATGAGTCTAATTTTTTCAATTCACAGGTACTTAATTTTTCATACTGCCATATTTTCTTAAATGATATTGCTACACCGACAATAATTGTACTGTCGTACCAGCACTGTATTTGACTGGTACTGACACGTTGTTGGTACCAGCAAATTAGACAAACTTAATTAAGCACTTATTTAACCATAAGAAGATCTCAAACAAATAACAACAACAACAAAAGTGTACCAGTAAAAGGTTGAGATTAAGGAAGCAAGATAAGCTTCTGCATGCGAAGTTTCTCAAAACAGGGAAGAAAAATAGTGTTCCTTTGTTCTTGTCAAAGTCTCATGATTTGTGCAAATTCCAGATATGCAAAGCATCGACTGCAGATGACAAAACTGCAATCAAATGCAACTCAATATCCAATGAAAAAGAGAAAGGTGATGACAACCAGAATGGACAAGGTATTGAAAATCAAAATGAAAATGGAAGTGGCAATTATGCAAATGCAAATATTGGAGTTGCGACTGGAAATTGGGGGTGTGGAATATGCGGTGGAGACCCACAAATTAAGTGCATAATTCAATGGATTGCTGCTTCTCAGGTACTTTGTTTAGAAAATATCATATTTATATTTTTGTTATGAGAACTCTAATGTGACTTTTGTGTCTAACATCTTTGTTGAGCAGTCAAACAAGCCATTTATTCATTATTACACATTTAGTGAAGGATCCATGCAGATATCTGAACAGGTACACTTTCTTGAGAAATTCCATCTCATTTTTACTATGAAGTGTGAACTCAATTCCAATTCATGATATAGCTGTTTAAAAGAAATAGTTAACTTTATTATATGAGAAAAAACAACATTAGAAGAAGTTAAAACATATATACATGTGCATGGTATGTCAGATGCTTATGTGTTAGCTAGTTTCATAATTTATCTGTGAGTGAGTATTAAGGTATGATGTATCTTTATTTTACTGACAACAGGTAATTGAATATGTTATGAATAAAAAATGGAATGTTGGCAATTTGTGGACAAAACTGGTAGAATACACCTCAATGAAATTGGATGAGAAAACAACACTTGACCTCTTTACTTGGATTCAATCTGGAAATAGTGCCACTAATGGTCATAAGGGGTACAATACCTTGTTGGGTTCCAAACGAGATCCGGACCCGATCCAACAAGATGATCGGCCAAATCGGGCTAAGCGCATACCAGTTTGGTTGAATGACTATGTGATCCGTTGATTTGGTTCGATAGGAATTCAATATCAATCATTGTTTGCTTCCAGTTCAAACCAAATTAAATTTTAGTACAAGTAATGTTAATGTAATTTGTTTTACAGTAGTGAGATTTTTTTGTAAATCAACTTTACTATATGATATTTTTTTTTTGAGAAAGAGAGAAAAAGGTAGGTTTCTTGTAGTTGTAGGGACCTCAAAAATACAGAGGCGTTAAAGAAATATGAAAACTATCCAAATTACCAAGGGCTCTTAACAGTGAATATAATTTACTTTAGTCTGTATATACAAGATCTAGATGATGAATTACAAAACAAAAATTGTATATTTGAATTAGTATATTAATAGCTGTTAAGTTAGTTTGTTAGTGATAATTAAAAAAAAATGAGGTCGAAAAAAAGAGTTCAAACTCTAGTGGAGAAAGGAAACATTACACGAAATTAAGAGGTTCCGGCGCAGAACAATATGAGGTTTCATGTTTTATACTTCTATTTCCACAACGAAAAGAGTGGAAATAAATAATTGAGCACTTCAGCAACAATCCCAAATTTATCTCTTTCATTGATGTGTAAAAATTAGACCCACTAAATGTGTTATTTTGAGCTTTCAAAACTTCTTTCCTCGTAGAATACTTCCAATTATCTATACTCTTTAGCAGTGTTATCAAAACTGAACCGAACCAGCAGTTTAACCGAAAAAAATCAGACCCACATACCTATCCGGTTTGATTCTTTTAAAGGACCGTTTGTGTTACTGGACCCGGTCAAAACCAATTTGACCGACCGTTTTTTCATAAGAACCGTAGACCGTGCAACCAACCCCCCCCCCCCACACCGGGCGACAATTCAATTCGCTTCATTTTTTTGTTGTTTCTTTTGTTCCCGTCTCTTCCATCATGGGTTGTTCGTACTGACTTGTATTGCTTCCCATCTTCCCTACTGGTGATTCGTGCGTCAATGCTTCTTTCTAATCTCTTGTTTTGGTGTTGGTTGATTTTTGTTGCTCTATTGGTGTGCTTGCTTAATTTTTGGTCTTGCATTGCTCTCATGTAGAAACAATTTTGATACCAATTACCCTTTATTCTTGCTTCTACTATTTCCTTCACTGTTCTCGATTATTTCTCTCACTACGTGTAGTTTCAGATACGCCTCAAGGGCTGTTCAGCCTTCGATCCTATTTATTTATTTTTTTTAAACTTTTTTTTGAGAAATTTAATAGTCGATGTCAAGGGATATTTTTTTTTTCAAAGTTATTATAGGGATAAGTTGCTGGTAATCTCGTTGATCGGTGCATTATGTTTGTGCTTGAAACTTGATTGGATTAATATATAACTTTGAGTATTGAAAAATTGAAAATGCTCTCAAAATTACAAGTCGTGTGCTTACAAGAGACCACAAGTCGTGTGCTTACAAGAGACAAAATTACAAGAGTTTGATGCAACAAAACTAAAGCAAACGGTCGGTCGGCTCCTTGATGGTCACATCCAGCTTCCCGCATTGGGCACAAGAGGTGGAATATTAATAGCTTGGTCCTCAAGAATATTCACTCACATACAATCGGAAACAACAGCTCACACAGCCACAGTCCTCTTCAAAAATAACCTAGATGAATCCCAAATTTATTTTACCGGACTATACGTCCCGTGTACAAGAGCGGACAGGGATAGCTTTTATGATGAATTAAGGCACATAAAACCAACAGACGGGAAGCCCTGGATCGTGTGAGGGGACTTCAATGTAACTATACTACCGGAAGATAGAACAAACAACAACACCTAATGGCGCCAGACAATAAACTTTGCTAACTTGGTATCAGAACTGGGGCTCTTAAATATGACAATGCATGGAGGCAGATTCACGTGGTCCTCAACCCAGCACATGGCAAGACTTGATAGATTCCTTATCTCGGCGGAATGGAACCAATGCTTCCCAAATTCCACACAGAAGCGACTACCCAACACATCCTCAGACCATTGCATTCAGCTCACACAAATTTTCGAAAGTCAAGGTTCTTTAGGTTTGAAAACTTTTGGCTCAGATCACGAGAGTTTGTTGACATGGTGGAACAAAAGTGGTCCAACATGGAAGCAGTACAGACACCCACACAGCTGCACAACAAAATGACGAAATTACAGAGCACAATAAAGGACTGGGCAGCAAGCAAAGTGGGTAACATAGCCACACAAGTCACAGTGTGCAGAGATTATCTGGGTTGGATTGATGGCGTCAAGGAGAACAGAACCCCCACCGACCTCAAAAAGCTCATGACATGTAGAATTAAAAAGAGGTACACAGAACTATCTATTATGCAGGAGGATATCTGGAGGCAGCGGGCAAAGACAAACTGGGATCTCGATGGGGACAGAGGGACGAAATACTTTCATGCCTATGCATCTAGCAGAAAGAGGGATAACAACATCACACAAGTGCAGTACCAAGCTCAACTATTCTCGGATCATAGAACAAAGGCAAAAGTTTTTTTTGACTTTTATGCAGACCTAATGAGGGCTAACTCACATCCGACACCAAGGCTAGCTTGGAGAAATCTTTACCCAGAGCAACTTGAACTTAACCAATTGATTAAGCCAATCTCAGTGGCAGAAATAGAAGCCACGGTAGCAAACCTCCTGAACGGAAAGAGCCCGGGGCCTGACGGTTACACAGCAGAATTTTATAAGTTCATCAAGATGTTGCTTCCAGACTTAACTATCATTCTTAACACGGTCACAAGTGGACAGAATATGTTAGCACCGCTTAACACGTCATGCATAACCTTGATACCAAAGAAGGAAGCGCCGACGGGACCAGACGGTTTCAGACTGATTAGCCTAGTGCATGGGATACAAAAAATCTTCTCCAAAATCCTTGCAAATAAAGAGAGAATGTCGACAATTGTACAAAACATGTAACTAACTTTGTGCCGCATTTGCCATATCCTTCTTCTTTAGTTGGCGGTTGGCATTAGTTGTTATATCCACCTTCCCTATACTCATCGGTGCTTCCATAGCTGAGGTCAAATTGTCAAAAAAAGAACTATTCAAGTTGGAAAAAACCGACATCCTATATTGATCGGAATACTTATTGAGTTTGAGACGAGCTCTTTGAAGGAGATGTGAAGATTCACTGAGAACTGGGGGAGTGGAGGGATGATTTTCTTTCCTTTCATCAGTTAGTAGGTCCGATTTTTTCTAGTTTGGCAGGCAAAAAGGTAAGTAAGTGAGAAATGAAGTAGGGAAGAAGTTCAAAGCCATTGGTTGGAAAGAAAACCATCTAATCCCAGTAGCTAGTAGTAAGCTCTATCTCTGTGAGAGACTTTAAGCTGTTGAGTGGAAACCGGTTGTGTCCCCTGCCTTCTCCCGTCTCCCTAAGAAATTGCTGCTGATCTTCTTTACTCTGAGTCCTTCCTTGGTTTGGTACTGCTTTCAGCCAGCTCATTGAAGTCTTCTTGCCAACTAGCTTTTTCCTTCAGCTTGGATCGTCGAACTGCCTTGTCTCGATTGAACTGGAATTTTAGAAAGACCGGAGCTTTTTGGAGTGCTAGTATAAATGCTTTACTGAATGCAAGCTTCAAGCAAGGGCGCTAAGCTTAAATCCGGGCCCTAAACCCTAAACCCTAAACCCTAAACCCTAAAATTATTAACTAATAGATTATAATGTGAAGAGCTAGCTAATTTTGTTCCGGGAAATGTTGAATGTGTTGTGGGGCCCACAATGCAGAAAAGCTAACCTGAACCAGAGCACCGAAGTGCAAACAATGAGAAAAAAAAATTCAATTTCCATTTTTTTTTTTTTTTTTGAGAGAAAATGAAGAGAGAGTTTTATAGGGGGCAAAGATGAATGTGATTGAATTGAGTTTATAGAGGGGTTAAAGATGAAGAGATAATTTGTACTGTTTAGAAATATAATTTGTAGTGTTTAGAAAGATAATTTGTAGTGCTTGAAAGAAAATTCAACTGTATCTTCTCATCTAATCTTGTTAGATTTTGATGAACAATCATGGAGCCTGACAATATTGGAAAATAAATCTGCTGCATGTTATTCAAATGGAATAACAGGTTCCTGTTATTCAGATCCCAACCATTCCAAGTTTTCTATGTGCTGATCTCAATAAAGAAACTTTTCATGCACGAATCTCAATGAAGTTGAATGGTTGGGATCGGAATAACAGGAACTAACAAACGCAAATATTTTTTAATTTGTCAATCAATTTTTTCACTTTCAATCATACTTAGCCTAATTAATTAGCCACAAAATGGTATCAACTGCACCTGAACTTAACAGCCTACAATGACTCAATGATTAACAAAATTACATGTTTGAATAATTATTATAGAACACATCCGTCCGAGAAATCACATGACAAACAGTACAGTACAACACATCTGAACTAACAAGGTTTTAAAAATCATGAATTACAATACATCTAAACGATTCTAACCAAACCAAACTAGATTATCAACTTCTTCATTAAATTAGTGCCAACCCAAAGATAAGACCGTACAGCAAAATATGCTGCAGCAATTCGGCAATGATGAAGCCAGATAAACTGCTTCTGATAATATATCCTATAGTATTGCGCATCGAAGTCCAAGGACCAAGGCTGAGCTTATACAATCCTCGCCACCCAATCCGCTTCATTATTGGTTGTACAAGTGCCAGAAATCCCCAGATAGCTGGATTGCTAAACGGAATTAAACCGAATGAAGCAACAAAAACCAGTATGCTTATTCCCAAATTTACTTGATATAGGATTGTATATAATGCTAAAGCAAAAGCACAGATAGTGGCTCTGCTATAGTGGCTCTGCTAGCAAATACCATCATCAATATTGAAACGAAAAGGGATTCAAAACGAAGTTCAATATCTAACAAACCTGACCCGGCAAAAATAAGCAATGCTGTGACAAAAGTAGATAACAAAAAAGCCAATGAATCAGCAACAATAAAAGCCTTGAAGGCATATTTCCGGGAAAGAATAGGTGTGCCTCTTTTCATGTGGTCATCATCAGCAATATACCCACCTGGCATGGTGAAAATAGCAGCAAAAGTCACTGTTGCAACTAGTGCTGAGATAACTGCCAAGTTTTGGGTAATACTCTGGACTTTCTCTATCTGATCTCTCTCTTTGTCTATCTTGGGGATCTGTAAATCATCATGTATATGATCAGCCCGACGAGGACTAGGAAGTGAACCAGTCCACATCATGCATTGAAGTAGATTGTTCTTTCTGCCCTGAATAAAGAGAAATCATAGGCCAATATCAAATAAAATTTCTGCGGCTAGAATCCTCATTCATTAAATAATTAATTTCCTTCTATTCTCTTAGTTAGGTTCTGATGCCACTACAGCGTGTGTGTATATGTATATATTTAGAGAGAGAGAGAGAGAGGGAGGGGGGGTTGGCTAATATCAAAACGTTTGTTCCTAGGACATGGAACAAACGATTCGATTTTTACATTTTCAAAGTCTAGCATAGTAGTGCTTGGGATCTAGTGAGATTCGTGGTGGCCGCCTTTCTTCTAGGGCATCTCTCAGATCATACAGCATGAGATCAGTCTTTACCTCCATGTCATCAACAGCTGATGAATTTGTGATGAATAGTGGCAGTGTCTGGTGACTGTTATTATTTGAATCAGTTATTGATGACATCTCCTGGAGCATTTTGCATGGTTTATATATATGGTAATTGATGACATGAGGGCATTTTTGGAATAAAGGAACAGGTGGACTGGGAGATACGAGGCGCACCTATGGGACAATAGCTGCTGACGTGAAAGGCAAAATCGGAAAGGTTGCCAAGGTAATTAATTAGTTAACTACTTGTACTAAAGTACACTTACTAAATTTAAATTACTTGGGCATATGAAACGAACATTTGGAAAATGAAATTTTCAGGCGGGTATGACAAGGAGGAGAAAGCGGCAAGGGCTTATTATCTGGCAACGCTCAAATACTGGGCCCCCACCACCACCACTAATTTCCAAGTAAATACTAGTCTTCTTTCTTAGTTTTATTTTCTTTTGTTGTTTATCTATATCATTAAAAGTATAGTGATTGATGTGATAAATTAATATGATTTGGCATGTTGTCATATCACAGTTGTTGTTTTTTTTTTTTTTCCAAGAGTGGGGTGTCCCACCGATTTCATTAGAAATCCATCAGTTTATTCACAGATGCTGGTACTGAAATAGTACTAATCATCCATGAATAGTATTCCAACTACAATGTTTAGAATGCAAATCAACCAACATACAGACCAAAAGCTAAAGTCACAAAAGCTAAACTCACAAAATAGCACAAAATTCAAGTCAGAATCTTTAGAAATACCCTACTACAATAAGGGACCACTTCAAAAGCTAAACTCACAAAATAGCACAAAATACAAGTCAGAAACTTTGGAAATAGCAGTTCAATCTACTCTATACTGATCTTGCCCATGTGTAGGGGGATGAGGTGTGTCTTCCAAGTCTGTAGGGATCCTAGCACTATTGAGTATGCCCCGAAATATGTGGCTCTGATCGATATCTTCCATAACATCACGAGCATTCTCGAGCATAAGCTTGCCATATGCTATTTGTCCCGGGGTTCTCACCATACTTATTGCTTGCGTCGTAAACTGTATCTCTCGAGCAATCTGCATAACACAATTAAAGTAAGAAATATTGCACATCTTCTGTTAAGAAATATAACACATAAGTTCAATTTAAAAAAAGAGGTACTCACCACACGAGAATGCCTATAACCGTGGGGAACGTATGCCAGTGTCGCGGCATCTTCTGTCCGTGGGGGAGCCAGGAATTGTAGATCTTGCGGATTGTTATCTGATATATAAACTGATCTCATACCACAAAAGTGAAACCAATGTATGTACCGATGATGCATCGTCATGTCATACGGTCTACGCTCTTTAATGAGTACCGGAGACTTCTCTATGAATTCTCTATGAGTAACCGCCCAACACCCATCCCTTGTTGAATTGCTATTGTGACGCCACATTTCCCGCCCAACACCCAACTCTCTATGACTTCTCTATGAACTCTCTAAAGGAGGAGGAGACGGGACCTCCTGATACTTTCCAAACTGACGCATGACTCTATCCGCATGCTGATACTCCACCATCCAAAAATGAATCAAGTAGGTACAGCTCATCCAATACCTCTTTTGTCGCCGACATGTCGAGGTAACTAATGGTAGTATTCATTGTAAGGTTGCCAGTTAATTGTATCATCAGCTAATCTATCGAACTGATCTCTGTATGCGGCTGTACCTCCTGTGCAAAAAAAGAAAAAATAATTATAACTCATTTAATCGTACTGTGCTCGCATTATAAACCACAATTAATATTTTTTTACCTAAGTGAGGGTTTTCTGTCCACACATGGAAAGTGTTCCATTTCACACCGAATGCATTCCTCGTATCCTCGTCATCACCGCCGAAGGCAAGTGGCTCTAATCGGGGTAGAGGTCGACCAATAGTAAATCGAGTCCATGACCAAATTTGTAACAGCAACATCGGTCCCGTTATCGTGTCCACCCCAACATGACAAGCACGTGACAACTCTCAATAAAGATGTGCAAGTACAGCACCTCCCCAATTGTATTCTACTGGAGTATCTAGATTGGTCAGGAATTGCAAGTACATCGCAGGAACTCCGTCTGCACTCGAATCTGGAAACATAACCGATCCGAATAAATCCATGCAAAATCCTCGGGTGTACTGTGCAACTATCTCATCATTAGGATCATCTTCTAATTGAGCCTCAAATTTGGTCCGCAACCATTTCAGTCTAAGCGAATAAGCAGAGACTTGCAATCGCTCTTTATATGTGCCAAGGTCATACCACCTATATTTATATGGCATTGTCTCCTCCATGTTATTGTAAAAATCCGCAGGATCTGCTCCTCGATCATCCTCTACGTATGAGTTCCAATCAGTATCGCTAGTACTAGTAATTGGGTAGCCTGCAAATTAAAATAATTATACGATCAACAATTCATTTCTTACAATAATTAATTAAAATAACCGATAAACAATTTTAAATAGTTAATTACCCCGAATCGGTAAGCCCCATAAACATGCAACATCTTCCAGAGTAACTGTCATCTCACCGACTAGTAGATGAAATGTATTAGTCTCTCACCTCCACCTCTCAACCAGAGCAGTAATCAAACACGGATCAATCTTGCAATCATTAAGACGAGCAATTTGGTACAATCCTAAATTCTTCACAGCATTGTCCATCCGCCTGTTGTAAGCAATAGTAGGACGATGCCTATTAATCTGGAGTGCTTTTACATTAGGCTGCCAAAAATAATTAAACCATTATAACCCCTTCAAATACTTCATATAATATTTATTTCAAACAAATAATTAGTAAATTTAACAAAAATTACCATATCGCGAACTGTCCATGCTCTGTGATACTGTGGTGGTAATTTCAATAGCTCCGGATAATTCAGATTATCCATTCACCCTGTTAGAAAATTTAACTATATATAAGTCCGACCTAAATTAACTACATACCATGCCATTGAACTACATATTATTAAAATTGTCGATTTTAACCATACACAAATTTATACTATATTATACCAAATAATCATAAACTTCACATTTATCTAATTTTACACAAATAATACTACATAACAATAAAATACACAAATTTATACTCCATTATACTAAACTACACAAATTATACTAAATTATACTACATAACACAAATTACACAAATTTATACTAAATTATACTAAATTACACAAATTAAACTAATTATACTACATAACAAAAATTACAGTAAATTACACTCTATTACACAAATTAAACTAATTATACTACATAACACAAATTACACTAAATTGTACAAATTAATACTACAATTACACTAAATTGAAGCCAATTGCTAATTCAACACGAAATTACACAAAAAAGACTAAATATAGTAAACAAACTCCATTAAATGAGTTATTTTATTTAATTCGGCCAAAATTAAAAATTATAAAAAAAAAACATATTTTTAACTTGTTAAAATTGTAGATCTGAAGAATTTCTATTTCTCTTAGATGATCTGAGATTTTTGAATCATTTAATTGGATAATTAATTGAGTAATTTGAAAGGATAAAAAAAAAGTTGGAGCTCCACCGGTTTTGAAAATGGAAGAAGAAACGGGGAGGAGACAGAGACAAAGAGACGGAGATGGGGTTTGTGTCGCAATAAATTTAGGATTCACAACTCCACCAGTAGCGGTTTCCCAAACCGGTGGAGGTGTGTTTTTGATCTTCTGTGGCGCAGGAGGCTAAAACGGGTCAGCGGGGTTAGTAAATGTCTACACCGGATTGGGATACCGGTGTAGTCCGGCCCTCTCAAATTATACCGGATTGGGGATCCAGTGTAGACTATATTTCTCGCTTTTTCCGCCCATTGGCTGCTATATTAAATAAATTTGTTATAATTTCTAAATAAAAAAAAAAATCATCCAGTTGGGTTGGGATCTTAATACTTAGTCTCAGTGCAATCCAACATCCAATATGAAATTTATTTCCGATAAATACATTTGTTTCTTATTGTGAAGGCCCGGATTTGCAGTGACTAAATTGTTGTTGTAAAACTTCGTTTCTTGAATTGATAAATTAGGCCCAATTATAAACAGAGTCCATATTGTTTCCAATGAAATATTTCCCAAATGATTAGAATCTCCTCAAGCAAAATACATGAACAACCCAATGCAATTCTACATGGTCCCGGTAATATGCTGCAATTTTTTGTGCACTTGATGATCCTAATTTTCAACCCTATTTCAATTTGGAGCTGTAACTTATTCGTTAACTAACTGCAGGTTTCTCTCAAACGAAAAAAAAAAAAACAGTGGATGGAAAAGAAAAACCAATGAGAGGTATATAATTAAGTCCGGGTATAGAAAGAAATAGTATAAAACCTTAATTCACTCTAAAATCATTAGAGATCCTCCTTGCCTTTATTTTTCCAGAATTAATTATGGCGGAGAACATGATCGACCAAGCAGTCAAGCACCAATTAGATTGGATGAAGTTTTTTATACTTTAATTTCGACAACCTACACCATCTCTTTAAAACAGAAAAATCAACAGAAAATGAGAAGAAAAAAAATTACTAAATAAAATAGGAGCAGCCATGTTTATAAACATGCATAAATTTACGCACATTGACAAACAATTAATTCACCTAATTAATTAATACCTCAAATTGATCTGCCGAGAGCTGCAAAGCAGCTCCGAGAGCGTCCCAGGTCAGAATTTGTTCTTTCAATATTGCTATCTCCAACTAGGACACGCGGTGAGTCAAGAGTCCTACGTAGCAGCCGGCAGACAGCTTGGATTAGCCGTTCTGACGCCACCTCGGGAGGTGGGGCCACCCCAGCCTTTGAACCTTTCTAGAAACCCAACATGCCGATCGATTGCCTCCTCTATGGATATGTGCCATCCAGACCAGGTACATCTCATACCGTCTTCGCCTCGGTGCACAACCCGCGAATCCAACAACCGAGATGCCTTTCCCGTACCTTATTCACGTATCCTGAGGTGCACTCTTCAGTCAAGCCACAGCACTCGCATTTCGCCGACTCAAGATCTTGTGTCGGTACCTGTACCGGCATGGACATCAATTGTTTTTGAAGAAGAAATTAATTAAGCTGGTAATAGAAATTCTAATATAATATTTGCTAGCTAGGTTTGAATTTGAATAGGCGGGCATATAGTGGTTATAACCACAATAGATGAAGAGAATAGAATAGATGCAGGGGCTGTTTGAAGGCGCTACGGTACCATGCATCTTTATATGATCGATCGATCGTTTTGTTATTTTATTTGTTAAAACCAAATTATACGATCGAGATGGATTGGTTGGTTGCGTTTAAGCTTGGATTCTCTCTCGTATACACTATACACTATACACTATACACTATACAGATAGAGAAGTGTTTCAAGGGATAATTAACTTGTCGTTGTTGTAACGTAGTGAACAAGTGGGTCCCTGTGTCAATGATTACAACTCTTGGGGAACAACGTGTCATCCATTGGGTGAATGAATACATTGCACCAAATGATCGATGAACCACAGAAATCGCTAAAGGCTCCCCTAATTGCAGTGGCCAGTATATATTGATGAAATGTTAATATATATTGATGAAATGTTTTATTCAGTTCATATTGGGATACAAATTAATCTCAGCCGGACTAAACTCAATTCGGTACCTATAAAGTACCTATGAAGATTATTGTAGGGGTTTGTTTTAAACCGTCCGATTGTAATTGTCCTCAATCAGGTAATCTGAGGGGACAGGGGTGCAAACAGATCGGATATGGATCGAATAGTAGTAAAATCATATCCGTATCCGTTTTTATTTGTCGGATACGGATACGGATCAGATATTAGACGGATATGTACGGATAAGAATCGGATATCGGATATCCGTAAATATATACATAAATATTTCTATAATAATATTAAACTATATGGTATATATCTACTTTTCAGATATGGATAATTAAAATTCAAAACCATATCCGTATCCGTATCCGCACGGATATTCGGATATCAGATATCCACATCAAATTTTCAGATACGGATCCAGATACGGTCGGATATTATCCGATCTGTTTGCACCCCTATAAGGGGATGTGTCAATATATATCTGCTATTATTCACGCCCTGTAAAGCATGGATCCGTATCCTTTCAGGTACCGGAGTCAAGTAAATTGAAACGGACGGCCCAGATTCAGTACCTTTGAAAACGGTAGGGGTCTGTTTTAAACCATCCGATCGTAATTGTCCTCAATCAGGTAAGCTGAGGGGATGTGAATTCGTAAAGCATAATCTTTATTTTTCATGTCTGGTGTGCTCCATCTAAAATGACATGAATAGATTGGATCTGATTAAATGATACACCGGTAATTTGCTAGAAGATATAATAATAATAATTAACACAAATCCAGAAGGTAGCCTGGTAATATTATATATAATCAGAAGTGGGACCCAACTCACATGGACGTTCAACAAGTGGCCACGTACGTACGTTTTAGGAAAACTTTCGGTCGGTTGAGTGAGGTTTAATTAATTGAGGTATTTTAATTAAATTAGTTGCGGCTCAACGTTGGTTGAGAATTGAGATGACATCTAGACGTTGCTGCTGCTTCTTAATTTCCTTGTTCACTTCGTAAACATCTCTTATGAAATTCTTAATGCATCTAATTAATTAATTAAAATGCGCATTTCTTTATTGTACCAAATACACATGCCTATTATTGTGCCGATACGCATTTGTCTATTGTAACTAAAACATAATTGTTAACAACAATATACGAATTTGACCGCTAGCTGTATTAATATAATTATATTAATCCCCTCCACATTCTTTAAAATACAAATTTGTGTATGAACGCTTAAATATTACAATAAATATTGTACACTTGTATATATTACGACAATATATCTCTATTTATTCATTTTTTTCACTAAAAATAGTTGAAATTGTTTAAGAATGAGAAATTAATATAATATCGCTATACTGTAAATGTTTATGAACTGATATCAGATAATTTATTTACTATTATATTTTATTTTATTTTCATCAAGGGTACAGGGCGAGTTTTTTTGGATTAATTGCTTCTTCAAAACTCAACTAAGCACGCAACATTGCGTGTTTTTTTGCTATTCTATCCCTATTTAGCAATGCACGCCGCAAAGTACTAAAAAAATGGATAGGAGATGGTGATATTTCACAAGTTTCTTGAATGACCAACAATTAATGCAGCAAAGTCTAAAGAATTTTTGGATTTAATTACATGTCCTTGGGCATGTTTCTTTTTTTCTTTTTGGTTTCAATTTTTATTTACTTCCACGGTGGAATCTTCAATAATCAACTTAAGAGCGACACTACGTTATTTAATGCAGTTTGTAAAGTACAATGTTGTCAAATCTAAAGAGAATGCATCTCTATTGTGTTGATTTTTTTTTTTTTTTTTGTATTTCCCAATTTTTAAATGAATAACATAAAATATTCTGATTTCTTTATCTAATTGTTTTTTCGTGTGATGATGGAAGCACAGTGACAACTTAATGATTCGGAAAAGGTTCAATGGGGTTAAAAGTTTGTGATTCAAAAATAATTCAGGTATAATTCAAAAATAGTTCGGAATTATAAAAATAAATTCCCACAAGAGAACAAAAATAAAAGAAGTTCACGAAAATTTCGGGAAAATAATTTGTAAAATTTGTAGATTGCGAATTATTCGCTAATAATTTGGGAAATCGAATAATACGGGGATTGATTTGCCCGCAGCTCAAATCCGAATTATTCACAAATCTTGTCACTATGGATCATAACGACAAATGAATTATTCGGGTTCAGTTCAGCGGGATCAAAAATTTATGATTCGAGGATAATTCGAGTATAAAATTCAGGAAATTCATAAAATTCGCATTATTCGCGAATAATTCGGTCAAATTTCGGTTTGTCATCACCAAGAAAGCGAATTATTCGCGAATCTTGTGACTATGCTATGGATGGGATGACTAATTCATCACATATAAAAAAAAATGAGGACCAAAATGATAAACTAGTGATATTTTTTTAACCATCAAAATGATAGGCCAGTGATATAAGGACCATTTTTATAATTTACTAATGCATGGCTGTCATTGAGGTTGGACCGAATTTTTGTTCATCATAAGTTGTATTAGATCCAATATAGCAAAAAATAGAGATGTGCGTGAGGCCTCTTGGGAGGTTTAAGGTCTCCAACTTTTGCATCTCCCATGAATTTTAATAATAGAGAATAATTATGAATTGATTCAAGAATAATAAATTCATAAAATTAATAATTCTCAAAATTTATACGAACCAAAGAATTAAAAAAAAAAATAATTCTCCGATTAAAATTAGTAATTAATCCCAATAAAAATTTACTCTCGGATTAATCCAAAATTTGTCCAAAATGAATTTCTCAGTTTAAATTCGTCGTTCATAATATTTATATGAACCAAATAAAACAAATTTCTCATGCATAATTTCTGTGTTGCTTCGTGCATCAAGCACACTCATAGCTGCATTTACTTTTCACTTCTTAGCATATGCTTTGAGCACCGCTCAGTTCAGCCCGGAGAAAATTATTTCTGAGAAGTCAATTATGCATGAAAATCTTTTTGCCGACGGTCCAGATTAGTCAAGTTACCCATTTATTTCATATCTATAATTTCAAAAAATACATTCATTATTTAGATTGAAAATTCAAATCCTAAAAAAAAAAAAAAAAAATATCGAGGCCGCCCCACTGGGGGCGGTCCTGGTTCGAGGGTAGACCGCCCCACAGGGGGCCGGTTTGGTCTGCACAGTGGACCGCCCCACGCTTGGGCGGTTTGGTTATGGATAAAATATTTTTTAAATTTTGGTTATTAATATTATATATTTAATTTTTTGGTTATGGAAAAAAATGCCGGTATATATATCAAATTGAAAATAGTAAAATTAATAAGGGCTGGATTGTAAAATAAACATTTATTCTGATCTCCTCCTCCCTTGCGCGATCTCCTTCCTTCTCTGCGCGATTTCCCGATCTCCTGCGCGATCTCTTGGTGTAGCTTCTCCTCCGCCTTCTCCTAGTGAAGCTTCTCCTCCGCCTTCTCTGCGCGATTTTCCGATCGCCTTTCTTCTCCTCCGCTTTTCTTCGAATGGCATAGCACAGTTCATCCGATTGTATGGCCGGAAAATTCGATTGAGACTACTTCTATAGCACAGCACAGTCCAGGTTAGTTTTGTATGGAAATTTTTGCTCTAAATCGGTGTTTCTCGGTGTAAATCGGCTTGAATCAGTGTAAAAAATCGGAAAATCGGCCGATTTCGTCACTGTTCATCCGATTTCTCTCAGAAAATCGCACAACCGAGAAAATCGGGTAAAAATCGACTCGGTCCCGTCCGATTCCGATTTGAGTCGGCCGATTCAAATCAGAATCGGCCGATTTTCGGAACCATAGTTTTCTGTTTAACTTTTGTTAAGTCACTGCTTTTGTATTTTCTGTTTTCATTCTGATGTTTTCATTCTGCTTTTTTTGTGAAGTTTTAAGATTTAGTTAGAAATCATTTTGTTAATTTGGACTTATTTAGTCAAGGATTACATAATTTCAGCCACAGTTTGGGGTGAAGAGCTTCCCAGCTGAACCAATTGAGCCTCTTACTGCAAACTCTGAAGGGTACCTATTTAATAGGACTTACGTGAGTTACCAACATCTCTTGGGTATTTACCTTTTCAACATTTTTTTGGGGATGTATTATACTTGTTTCTTTCTTCTTGCATTTAATCTAATACTTGTTGGATTTGCTAATGAATTGTTATATACCCTAATAGACATATTCAAATTACATAAAAAAAAATGGTGCCTTAAATGTATAATTGCTTGTATCAATGAAAGATGTACGAGAAAAAATTGGTACCGCCTTGAATTAGGTAAATTTTATGCATAAAAACAAAACATGTCAGACAAAATAGAATTTACATTGGATTTGTTCAGCCCTACGCCGAGTTGCCAACTTACAAACAAAATAATCATTCAGCCCTGTTCAGCCCTGCTCAACTGAGCCGGGCCTGTACCGAACAGGGCTCAAGTCTGAACAGGGCTCAATTTTGAACAACATTAAATGAGCTGAACTTGGACAAAAGAAACTCTGTTTCGGGCCGATCATGAACAGGGTCCATTTATTTTAGGACTCGATCTGGGCCGGTAATGAACAGGGTTTTTGTTCATTAGCAGGAGGTCCAAACTTCAATTTCCTCGCTCTCCTTCATCTCTCCGTTCGTCAAGTCGACTGGAATGCTCTGGTCCCAATAATATTTGGGACCTGTCTGGTCCCAGTCAATCTGAAACGTCCGATCAAAATCCAATGGTTAACATTAAAAATGCTCCCAAAACTAAAAAAAAAAAAAATAAGAGCTGCTCAGAGACTACTTTCCTCTCATCCCTCCTTTCTCGCGATCTGCTCCATAAATACAGATCCATTTTTTCCTCCTTTTCCCAAATCAAAACTTCTAGTCCAAGCTGAAAAACGACTTAGTTCAACAATTCTCTTCTCCAATCTCTTGTAAACCAGATCTCTGGTTAAACATAGAAATGAGCGGAGCGATTAAGAGCAAAGCACCAGGTGATATGCATGGTCAATTACTGAAATCCGATCAATCGCTAACATAATTTTTCCAAAAAACAAAAACAAAATGAATCAATTAGGCCCCCAACAAATCAGGTGATATGCCTTATTCAGCTTCTCTTCCGACATCTTCGTTTTGAGGAACGCATCACTGGCTGCAGCAGATCCCCTTTTGGCAATTCGAGAATTAGAAGAAACCGTCTGATTGGCCTTGGTTGAAACAGAGCTTGTACCGGCACGATTAGAAGCCCGCTGGTAGAGAGACCGCATTGTGTAATTCCACCGGCACAACCCGGCTTGATCCTTGAGAGCTTCTACAACAGCAACACTTGCAACCACCACCACTGGGGCAATTGATCTTCTTCTTCTTCATTCCGCCTAACGCTTGAATCAGTGCCGAATCGGGGCAAATTGGCAGGATCTCTCACACGAGCGGGTAGTCTCTGAGCAGCGTTTTTTTTTTTTTAGTTTTGGGAGTGTTTTTAATCCTAACCATTGGATTTTGATCGGACGTCCCAGATTGACTGGGACCAGACAGGTCCCAAATATTATCGGGACCAGAGGATTCCAGTCCTCGTCAAGTTCTCTCTCCAGATTCGCGATTTGGAGAAAAACAAAAAAATGATGGAAGATCTGGGAATTGAGGCAAAAGAGTCGGCGGTGCGAGAGGTCGCAAAGCTGCTGCCTTTGCCGGAGATGCTCGCCTCCATTGCATCCGTCAAGGCTGATTATCTCTCCCGTCAACAGGTTTCTAATTAACCCCTTATTCCTTGTAGATTTCGTTTTCGAACCCTCATATTGTCTGTACAGTTCAGGTTTAGGGATCTAGAGTAGAGCGTGATCTGCTCTTCATGATGCCTTGCATCGGGCCAGCTCTGTGTTTAAAGTTAGTTAAGAGGTTGAATTAGAGTAAACCCTTGCTACAAAGTCTGAATTGGAGTCCGTCTATGTGTAATAGTGATTTCTTAACCAGTTACAAATGTTTTTGGACAGGAATAGTTGTGGTACCTCTAAAATATGATTGTTGGAAGATTTGAGACAGGGATGATCAAGTAGATTACGTTTTTGTATCTCAATTTCTCCTTTTCTTGTTTTTATTGAAAAATCTGATATTTTAAGCAATTCCGTTGATTTCTTTTGGATTACCTGATCTCAATTCTTCATACAATTTGTCTCTGTCATCTAGATGCATACTGGACTCTAGGAACTGCAAAAAACCAGTAGAAGTGAAAGAAAACAGATAGACGGACTTTTAGGGGTAAAATTGGCAAAATCACAATAAAACCCTAATAAATAAATGGCATAGAATCTTAATTTGAGATTTCTACAGCTGATAAAGGAAAATTAAATATACTTATTCATGAATTTTGCACAGTTTTTGGATCAACAGATTGAGGGGAAAAGACAAATCAATCTGAATATGGAAAATAAAAGGAAAAGACAAATCATCACTATGTTTCCTCCTTTGAAAGGAGAGTTTTGTTTGGTGCTAATTGTTTAGATAGTATAAGAGTTTTGAATTTTTCTGGGTATATCTTCCCTATTTATTAAATGTCAGACTATTTCCTGATAATACTGAGAATTGAATCTGTTTTTGTTGGTTGTCTGCGGACGAATGATGCACAACTGAGCACCATGGTTGCTGAGCAGGTATTTTATTTTTGTAGTGTTGATTGTTTAATTACCATTTCTTTGTCTTGCATGTAAATAGTTTCTAACTTTGATACCCTTAGAAGAGAAAAATAACTCATAAATAAAAATGCCTTAAACACCCTTCATGTTATAGTAAAATACAACAAATCTGTAAAAAGTATTTTAAATAAGTACAACGATAAAATTATTGACAAACAACTAAGCATTTCAAAATTATTCCTTTTCCAAATAACCATTAGCACTGATTTTTTTTAATATTATTTTTGTAACAGGTTGAGCAGGCTCATGCTGGTATAAATGCCTTGGCATTGTCACAGAAAACAATAAATATGCTACGTGAAAATTTTGTAGCTATTGAAAAGTATGCCCTTATTTTTTTTTCTTTCTGGGTATACAATTTAGTGCTAATTAATAGTCATTAGTCCACGTTCTCTTGTTATAATTAGAAAATTTTCATATTTTTTAAACAGGCTGTGCAACGAGTGTCAAACTCTAATTGAGAATCATGACAAGATAAAGCTTCTTAGCAATGCTAGGAACAACTTGAACACTACTTTAAAGGTCTGATGATCCTTCTTTATTAAACTTCGTTTAGATAAAGTTTGTAATTCTTATGGCAATTTTTTTTTTTCTGATTTACTTCACAGGATATAGGAGGCATGATGTCTATTTCTGTAGAAGCAGTTGCAGCACATGATTCCTTGAGTGATGATAAGGAACTGATCCACACTTATGAGGTTTTTTGTTTCTTCATTTCTTTTATGATTAGGATCTTGAGTGAGGCTATAGTACTATGCATATAGCGTATTGGTCCGTACTATGGATCGATACTCAGTTTTCAAAGTCCAAGCAGTCGATCTGAACCGTTCAACATGATAATTATCTGAAAATGTACTTGTAAATCAAATTTTACATTTTTTCAGATAGGTAGAGAATCACTTGATTTAAAGATTCTAGATCAATAAAAAGTAATGATTTTCTACATATCTAAAAATATAGTAAAATCAAAATGCTAAAAACTATAAAATTTAAGCTGCAATTATGTTTTCCAATGGAGATCATGTTGAATGGTTCAGATCGACTGTTTGGACTTTAAAAACGAAGATATTGATCCATAGTACCGACCAATCCGCGTTATGCATAGTACCATAGCCTCGCTCATAGGATCTTTAATATTTTCCCCATCATTATCCATGTTTCTTTATGCCATGCTTTGATTTATTTCATACTCGTGTTAACCATGCTTGGAAATAGAGGCTAACAGCGCTGGATGGCAAGAGAAGATTTGCTCTGGCAGCTGCTGGTTCTCATAAGGAAGAGGTTGGCCGGCTCAGGTAGTTCACATATTTTATTTTATTTTCTCTAATTTGCATGGCACGCAGTTAATTGTCTTATTTTTTTTATTTTCTTTTGAACTGTATAATGAAGCACCATATCTTTGTTTTCTTTTCTTATTTACTGTTGAGTTGGTCTTTTGTAATATGAAAAAAGTAAGGAAAATTTGGTCTGTTGTAGTAGCAAATTTTAAATATTTGGATGTGAGATCCTTTAGAAAACCATATTAACACATCTCATTTTTGTTTGTAGAGAATATTTTGAAGATGTCGACAGAACTTGGGAGACATTTGAGAAAAAGTTATGGGATCATATTTACAACTTCTATAAGCTCTCCAAGGAGAGGTTGATTTGCTTCCCTCAAATAATACTTGTAATTTGTAAACAAACAAATTAATATTTTCCCTTTCTGAATTTTTGTTGTTGTGCACTGTTTCTAACCTCTTTCATTTTCTTTGCTCCAACATGTAGCCCACAGACGCTAGTGCGAGCTATAAAGTAAGATTTTTTTTTTGGGCCATGCTTTCATTTGTTCAACGTTTTAAGCCAAAAACAATCTTTTGTGGTAGCAATGACATGCATTGTTTTTTTTTTTCCTTATTGTTATAGGGTAATAGAAATGCAAGAGATCTTAGATCAGCAGCTTGCTGAGGAGGCAGCGGAAGCTGAAGGTGGCGGTGCCATGGCAACAATTACAAATCCACGTAGATCTGCCAAGTAAACAATTATTTTATCTTGGTTTTAGTTAGTTCATGCAAGGTCTGGTAAAGTACGGTACCGTGCTTCATGTAAGGAACAAGATTGGTTCAAAATCAGGGAGAGCATTAGTTTTGTATCTGTTTGGTTACAATTCCAAATCTTTTGTGTCAATTTTTGGAAGAACTGTGCATATTTCAAGACTACGCCAAAATGATTTCATGTACATGGTGAATTGCTGTTTTGCAAGGTAAAGTGCTGACATTTATTTTACATTTGCTCTGAATTTAGCAAAAAAGGTGCTGGAGCAACACCTTCACCCAAAGCTGGGACCCAAGATAAATCAAAGGGAAAAGCCTACAAGGACAAGTGTTACGAATGCATCAGAAAATCTGTTGAAGCTCGATTTGATAAGTTGCTTAGTCAGGTGCTTGAAATTTGCTTTATTGACTAAATTTATTTTCTCTCCAAAGTTTTATTCTTATGTCTCTTCTCTTGGATCTTTTTATCTTTTAGTTTGTGTTTGAGGATTTAAAAGCAGCTTTAGAGGAAGCGAAAGCGGTATGTACAGTTCATAATTATCAAGCTTTTATCTGTCTATCCATGCCCTGTATTATTTGTTTTTATGAATTTTTAATTAATGGTGTAGATCGGTGATGAGCTGGCTGACATATATGACTATGTGGCTCCTTGTTTCCCACCTAGGTATGTAAAATAATAATTCTATGAAGAAGAATTATTTGAGGTTTGTCAACACATTTTCTGTTCTCTTTAAATTTACTACTTGTTTATGTCTACTCTACAAAGATCAAAATTCGATAATTTTTGTCATTTTTGGTTGCATGCATGTTGTTCCTGCAAAGCAAGGTAGTTTAACAAAAAAGTACTACAAGGTTCTGTGCTTCTGCAAACTAGAGCATTAGACGATGTAATAAATTAAACCTAATAGGGAGTACCAACCAGATTAGAATGCATCTCTTATAGTTGAGAATCTGTACCTTCTACTAACTAAAGTTACTAATCTGGTGATTATTCTACAGATATGAGATTTTCCAGCTTATGGTGAATCTCTACACCGAGAGATTTATCCAAATGCTCAGATTGCTCAGTGACAGAGCAACTGCTTTGACCAATATAGAAATTCTGAAGGTAAATAAAGCTCATAATGAAAACTTAAAAATTAGTGTGCTAATTTTGTAAATTTATGGAGTTGTTGCTCACTGTAGGTAACTGGTTGGGTAGTGGAATATCAAGAGAACCTTATTGGACTAGGTGTTGACGAGTCATTAGCCCAAGTTTGCTCTGAGAGTGGCGCAATGGACCCCCTCATGAATGCATATGTTGAGAGAATGCAAGCAACAACCAAGGTTTGTGTTGAATGTGCACCACGGATTGCAATCTTATGTGGAATTCTAAAATTTGAGCACTTAAAGACCTGACCATACATTCTAATAAAAGGCACTTATTGGTTGAAATAATGGAGTTTGACATAGGGACAACATTTTTAACCTTCCATATAAGGAAATAATAATTGATTGTTGCTTATGTAGAAATGGTACATGAATATTCTGGAGGCTGATAAAACACAACCTCCGAAAAGACCGAAGATGGAAGGCTATATACACCTGCTCCCGTGGAAGTATTCAGGATCTTGACCGAGCAAGTGCAGATTGTTAGGGAAAACAGCACTGAAGTCATGTTGTACCGCATTGCACTCGCAATCATTCAGGCAAGCATCCCACTAATATTTTGGAGTCCATACAAAGAGCATTTTACTCCCCCCCCCCACCCCTCATTATTTATAATGGATTTGCCTATATAGGTGATGATTGAATTCCAATCAGCTGAAAGGAAGAGGCTTGAGGAGCCAGCGTCTGAAGTTGGTTTGGAGCCTCTTTGTGCGATGGTCAGTAATACCTTACAAGCATCAAACATTGATGATATATTTTTATTGTTTGTTACTTCAATTACATTCTGCATTGTTTGATTTGGCCAGATAAACAACAATCTCCGTTGCTACGAGCTTTCAACAGAGCTCAGTAACAGTACAATGGAGTCTCTCCCACCAAACTACGCTGAACAGGTTTTTTTTTTATTTTTTTAGTTGCTTCACTTATTGTTTATTAGCTATGATTAATGATGCTTGTTGTAAGTATAGCATCTAACATGTTGTTCCTCCTTTTTTTTTTATTGCACCTAGCACTTCTCTTGCATCTAATCTTTGTTTTTTCTTTTTTCATTTGTATTGAACCTGTCACCTCTCTTTGTTTCAGGCATATTTTGTAGTTACCATACACCTGATTTTTTTTTTTTTTTTGCTAAACTGTATCTTCTGATTTATTTTCATATTATTTCAGGTTAACTTTGAAGACACGTGCAAAGGCTTTCTTGAAATTGCCAAGGTTTGGCCTTTAAAACTTACATCCACAAAATCAGTTTCTTTTCTATATACCAACAAGATATCTTATGCTTGCTTGACACCTGACTTGAGGAATACTAAATTTGATTAACCTTTTGTTAAATTTATTTCAATTTTACTGCAGGAGGCAGTTATTCAAACTGTCACAGTTATCTTTGAAGACCCCGGTGTGCTGGAACTTATTGCCAAAATTTACCAAAAAGGTACTGTCCCCTCCTCCAAACCTTACAAAAAATGTACTCTCCTTTTTGTTTTAATTTTTTGGTGTCTCGTAATATTGACTTTAACTCAGGAATTACATAATCTATTTGCACTTGCCAAAGGAAGGTTGTGTAATTAAAATTACTAGTGAGTTGACAAATTAATGGGCTTATCTCTTGTTGCATCTTTGGTTACGTCTATGTTGCATGGCTACATATATTACAAATGTCATATCTGATAAGATTCATATGGGGAGACTTGGAAACTTTCCAAATTCAAAGATACATTTTATTTTCTGCATTGCACAAAGTATATATCTTACAAGACAACAATAGTAGTATTTTTCTTTTGAAAGATAAGAATAGAAATGTTTAATATTATGCAATGTGGAATTTTTATTTTCAGAGAAGTGGGATGTCATATGTAGATCTGTAATATACCCCAAACCTAAAATATCTTGGGTGGCTGGGCAAAATTACCAAAATGTCCTGTATGTTCTTTTAAGGCTGGTAAAATAACATCACTGCCAGTCTTTGCTAGTTTAACCAATGTCAGTGTTACTTTTGCATGGAATATTTTTTCTAATACTCAGTTATTTCTGCATAAAAGAGAGAGAGAGATGTAAATATGTAATGTAATTTTGGAATTATAAACGAATACTGAATGGAATAATGCTGCTATGGGCATATATGGTATGTTGATTTTCTGCTGGGATATCTATGATATTTGATATTTTGTGGGGTGTAAATAATATTTGACGTTTTGTTGTGGCACGTATGAAGTTCCACCTTTGAAAAGTGCGTCATAAAATTCAAAGGGATAGATGTGAAGGAATAATAGGAAATATATGGTAATATAAGAAAACCTGTAGAAGTTCTTGGGTTTTAAGGTAGTAACTCCAACATTCGTAAAATTTAGTGTCAGGTAGCATATCTGCATATGTGATGCATGCTTATTACATAAGGCATGGTACGGATATAATACTGCAGTTGCAGTATTGATGCACCATTAGGACTGTTTTGATACAATCCCGTATATTTTTAGGTTCTGTACTGATAACTAATCCTCTTCTACTTTCTTTCATTGTCCCAGATTGGTATGATGGTGGGGTTACTGAATATCTTGTTGCTACATATGCGGATTATTTTGCAGATATAAAAGTGTAAGTTATCGTTTCCACTATATTTTGAGTTGGGTTATTCAATGTTTTAAATTACATAAAAATTCTTGTAAGTATATTATTTGCTTTCCAAACTTCTCTTTGTTATTTTCTTATTAATTTCACTCGAGCTATATAGAGGAGAGAGTGATTGCTTTATTGTTGATTTTGCTTTAGCTATATTGAGGAGAGGTCGTTTAGAAGATTTGTGGAAGCTTGTCTTGAGGAAACAATTGTTAATTATGTGGAGCACCTCCTTACACAGGTGAGTACCAACTCTAGTTGCAACAATTACCATCTCATAAATCACAATACAGTTGCTTATTTTTATTTTTATGCAAGTACATTTTAATGCTGAGCTCTCATATTTGCAGAAAAACTACATCAGAGAGGAAACAATTGACCGAATGAGGCTTGACGAAGAAGTTCTTATGGATTTCTTTAGAGAGCATATAAATGTGACAGTAAGTACTTTTGTGTGAACTTCTTATTTCCACTACTATTAATTTTTCTCAAGTTCAGACAACTGCATCTGATTCTCTCTTTTTTTTTGAATTATTTTAATTACAGAAAGTAGAAAATAGAATGAGGATATTGGCAGATCTAAGGGAGCTTGCATCAGCAGAGAGCCTTGACAGCTTCACTCTTGTTTACACAAACATTCTTGAACACCAACCAGATTGCCCCGTAATATATTTATAAATTTGTTTTGAAGTCTTTGCTAATCTTTTTTTCATGCATTAATTTCTGGTCTTTTAAAGGATTTACGAGAACAAGAGTATTGACACTGTTTTATTCTCTTTAGCCTGAGGTTGTTGAGAAACTCGTAGCTCTGCGTGAGGGTATACCACGAAAGGAAGCAAAAGAGGTAATGATTATTATGTTCTTAGTCTTTAATAAATAAGGGAATTATTAACTCAAAATCCATTTGTAATTAGAATTCACTGAGTTATAATTAGTAACGAACCTTTTATTTTTATTTTTTATCTGGGTTAGGTGGTACATGAATGCAAAGATATCTATGAGAATTCTCTTGTGGATGGCAACCCTGCAAAGGCTGGATTCCTGTTTGGAAGAGTAAAGTGCCTCGCCGCGCCGAAAGGACTTTGGAGAAAGCTGGGTTAATTTACATAGCCATTTAAACTCGAGATATATACCTTGGAATTTTGCTTGCTTTGAATGCATTCTTTTGTTCATTTCTTTACTTGTCTAGCGTTACATATTTGTTTTGTTGCATGGAGAGGAAAAAGAGAACTCTTAACAGTAGATGTAAAGTGAAGGACTCGCAGAGGGATTTTTAGAAATTTGTGTGAAAAGCACTTTGTAAGTAACTGGTGTCATATCCTGTAATAGTTTTATGATCATCTTGGTGCTTGTATAAAATCTTGTTTCTTCTCAACATGTACCATATATCGAAATTCTTTTGCTAATTGTTGGATGCATTTTTGGAAGATTCGATTCTCCTCACAAAAATTCTTAAACTCACCGAAATAGAATTAATACTCATTAATGTTGATAAGTCCATGAGGAAATGGACTATGAATTCAAAGAGATGGGCTAATATTGATTACGAATTAAAGTTCCTCTTTTAATTTGCGTTAATATTTCCAATTTTAAAGTGTACTTGAAGACTAAATTTTATATTAATTATAAAATCGTTGTTTTTCAGAATTTGGACCACAAGTAAATAATAATTTTGTACATAACATATCTAAAATATAGTAAAAAATATATAAAATATGGTTTCCAAGCATATTTTAATTTTAATGTGGAGATCAGGTGAGCAGTTGGCTATTTGAATCTCGTAATCGCAAAAATATGGGCTTTAATTATGGATTCTCATTAGCTCATCTCTGAATTAAAATGTATTGAAGTTGGATACAGCGAATAACGAGCAAGTCAAAGAAATACTAGAAGATTATTCTGATATGGGCTATGGTTTTGAAGTATCTCGTGAGCATTGAATAAATGAAGTCTCTGGAATCTGGATACGATACGACATGTCGCAGCATGTTTTCACCTGTTTGAATAATAATAGAGTTTGCACTTTGCACCATGCATGAGCAGATCAGCATCAGCTCATACATGAACATGATACATCCCTCCTTAATTATTCTGACATCATCATCCTGGAAGATTTGAGATAGGGATGATCGAGTAGATTATGTTTTTGTATCTCAATTTCTCCTTTTCTTGTTTTTATTGAAAAATCTAATATTTTAAGCAATTCCGTTGATTTCTTTTGGATTACCTGATCTCAATTCTTCATACAATTTGTCTCTGTCATCTAGATGCATACTGGACTCTAGGAACTGCAAAGAACCAGTAGAAGTGAAAGAAAACAGATAGACGGACTTTTAGGGGTAAAATTGGCAAAATCACAATAAAACCCTAATAAATAAATGGCATAGAATCTTAATTTGAGATTTCTACAGCTGATAAAGGAAAATTAAATATACTTATTCATGAATTTTGCACAGTTTTTGGATCAACAGATTGAGGGGAAAAGACAAATCAATCTGAATATGGAAAATAAAAGGAAAAGACAAATCATCACTATGTTTCCTCCTTTGAAATGAGAGTTTTGTTTGGTGCTAATTGTTTAGATAGTATAAGAGTTTTGAATTTTTCTGGGTATATCTTCCCTATTTATTAAATGTCAGACTATTTCCTGATAATACTGAGAATTGAATATGTTTTTGTTGGTTGTCTGCCGACGAATGATGCACAACTGAGCACCATGGTTGCTGAGCAGGTATTTTATTTTTGTAGTGTTGATTGTTTAATTACCATTTCTCTGTCTTGCATGTAAATAGTTTCTAACTTTGATACCCTTAGAAGAGAAAAATAACTCATAAATAAAAATGCCTTAAACACCCTTCATGTTATAGTAAAATACAACAAATCTGTAAAAAGTATCTTAAATAAGTACAACGATAAAATTATTGACAAACAACTAAGCATTTCAAAATGATTCCTTTTCCAAATAACCATTAGCACTGATTTTTTTTAATATTATTTTTGTAACAGGTTGAGCAGGCTCATGCTGGTATAAATGCCTTGGCATTGTCACAGAAAACAATAAATATGCTACGTGAAAATTTTGTAGCTATTGAAAAGTATGCCCTTATTTTTTTTTCTTTCTGGGTATACAATTTAGTGCTAATTAATAGTCATTAGTCCACGTTCTCTTGTTATAATTAGAAAATTTTCATATTTTTTAAACAGGCTGTGCAACGAGTGTCAAACTCTAATTGAGAATCATGACAAGATAAAGCTTCTTAGCAATGCTAGGAACAACTTGAACACTACTTTAAAGGTCTGATGATCCTTCTTTATTAAACTTCGTTTAGATAAAGTTTGTAATTCTTATGGCAATTTTTTTTTTTTCTGATTTACTTCACAGGATATAGGAGGCATGATGTCTTATAAAGTAAAAAAATGCTGCGAAAGTTTGTTATTTTTGTAACGTTTATGAAGTAAAAAATGCTGAGAAAACAAATTGTTTAAAATGCCAAATCGATGAAAACGTTATAAACATTTTCCAAACGTTATAACGTTTTATTTCTTTTCAAAATAACAAACTGGCTATTTTGATCGGTTGCTTTCCAGAGAGAAACGTTATGAAACATTTTAGAAGTAAAATTCAAATATACATACAAAACGATGCAAACGTTATAACGTTTTATAAGTTTAACTCACAAAAAAGTCTCAAATTTTAAAACACGATGAAAACGTTATGAACGTTTTATAAAACGTTGTAACGTTTATGAAGTAAAAAAATGCTGAGAAAACAAATTGTTCAAAATGCTAAATCGATGAAAACGTTATAAACGTTTTCCAAACGTTATAACGTTTTATTTTTTTTCAAAATAACAAGCTGGCTATTTTGATCGGTTGCTTTCCAGAGAGAAATGTTATGTAACGTTTTCCAAAACATTATAACGTTTTAGAAGTAAAATTCAAATATATATATAAAACGATGCAAACGTTATAAACGCTTATTAAACGTTATAACGTTTTATAAGTTTAACTCACAGAAAATTCTCAAATTTCAAAACACGATGAAAACGTTATGAACGTTTTATAAAACGTTGTAACGTTTTATCCCAGAAAGCTCTTTGCAGAGCTGTCTCAAATTTCAGTATCTGATTTTTCTGTGTGCTTAAGTTTTACCATTGTTGTGAGAGCTTTAAAACTTCAAACCTATCAAACAAATCTACATCAAATCAACATTTTATCCCTGTAAATCAACATCAAATCTACTTTATATAAGTTTAGAATTTTACAATTTTAATTTCTTGATAAATATCTTGATGTTGGAAAACATGCTAACGACGCTGTCGTCTTTGAGGTCTGAGGGCGTCTGTCCCAGGAGTGTACGGGTTAGGTGGATTCCTTATACGAGTGTCCCGAGGTGGATTTGACGTGGATGGACCCGGCTCTGCGGTGAGCTGTCCCGGATCTAAAGTGGATGGTCCCATCATACTAATGCCTCTTATTAGTTCATCAAGCATGAACTGAGATATGGATCCGGATTCTGTGTCCCTCATGAAGTTGTCTCACTCTTAGGGAGGCTCCGCAGCTAGAGGGCGGGTAATCATCACTCAAATCAATTTGGTCCAAGTCTGTAGGGATCCTAGCACTATTGAGTATGCCCCGAAATATGTGGCTCTGATCGATATCTTCCATAACATCACGAGCATTCTCGAGCATAAGCTTGCCATATGCTATTTGTCCCGGGGTTCTCACCATACTTATTGCTTGCGTCGTAAACTATATCTCTCGAGCAATCTGCATAACACAATTAAAGTAAGAAATATTGCACATCTTCTGTTAAGAAATATAACACATAAGTTCAATTTAAAAAAAGAGGTACTCACCACACGAGAATGCCTATAACCGTGGGGAACGTATGCCAGTGTCGCGGCATCTTCTGTCCGTGGGGGAGCCAGGAATTGTAGATCTTGCGGATTGTTATCTGATATATAAATTGATCTCATACCACAAAAATGAAACCAATGTATGTACCGATGATGCATCGTCATGTCGTACGGTCTACGCTCTTTAATGAGTACCGGAGACTTCTCTATGAATTCTATATGAGTAACCACCCAACACCCATCCCTTGTTGAATTGCCATTGTGACGCCACATTTCCCGCCCAACACCCAACTCTCTATGACTTCTCTATGAACTCTCTAAAGGAGGAGACGGACCTCCTGATACTTTCCAAACTGACGCATGACTCTATCCGCATGCTGATACTCCACCATCCAAAAATGAATCAAGTAGGTACAGCTCATCCAATACCTCTTTTGTCGCCGGACATGTCGAGGTAACTGGTGGTAGTATTCATTGTAAGGTTGCCAATTAATTGTATCATCAGCTAATCTATCGAACTGATCTCTCGTATGCGTTGTACCTCCCTGTGCAAAAAAAGAAAAAATAATTATAACTCATTTAATCGTACTGTGCTCGCATTATAAACCACAATTAATATTTTTTTTACCTAAGTGAGGGTTTTCTGTCCACACATGGAAAGTGTTCCATTTCACACCGAATGCATTCCTCGTATCCTCGTCATCACCGCCGAAGGCAAGTGGCTCTAATCGGGGTAGAGGTCGACCAATAGTAAATCGAGTCCATGACCAAATTTGTAACAGCAACATCGGTCCCGTTATTGTGTCCACCCCAGCAAGACAAGCACGTGACAACTCTCAATAAAGATGTGCAAGTACAGCACCTCCCCAATTGTATTCTACTGGAGTATCCAGATTGGTCAGGAATTGCAAGTACATCGCAGGAACTCCGTCTGCACTCGAATCTGGAAACATAACCGATCCGAATAAATCTATGCAAAATCCTCGGATTTACTGTGCAACTATCTCATCATCGGGATCATCTTCTAATTGAGCCTCAAATTTGGTCCGCAACCATTTCAGTCTAAGCGAATAAGCAGAGACTTGCAATCGCTCTTTATATGTGCCAATGTCATACCACCTATATTTATATGGCATTGTCTCCTCCATGTTATTGTAAAAATCCGCAGGATCTGCTCCTAGATCATCCTCTACGTATGAGTTCCAATTAGTATCGCTAGTACCAGTAATTGGGTAGCCTGCAAATTAAAATAATTATACGATCAACAATTCATTTCTTACAATAATTAATTAAAATAACCGATAAACAATTTTAAATAGTTAATTACCCCGAATCAGTAAGCCCCATAAACATGCAACATCTTCCAGCGTAACTGTCATCTCACCGACTAGTAGATGAAATGTATTAGTCTCTCGCCTCCACCTCTCAACCAGAGCAGTAATCAAACACGGATCAATCTTGCAATCATTAAGACGAGCAATTTGGTACAATCCTAAATTCTTCAGAGCATTGTCCATCCGCCTGTTGTAAGCAATAGTAGGACGATGCCTATTAATCTGGAGTGCTTTTACATTAGGCTGCCAAAAATAATTAAACCATTATAACCCCTTCAAATACTTCATATAATATTTATTTCAAACAAATAATTAGTAAATTTAACAAAAATTACCATATCGCGAACTGTCCATGCTCTGTGATACTGTGGTGGTAATTTCAATAGCTCCGGATAATTCAGATTATCCATTCACCCTGTTAGAAAATTTAACTATATATAAGTCCGACCTAAATTAACTACATACCATGCCATTGAACTACATATTATTAAAATTGTCGATTTTAACCATACACAAATTTATATTATATTATACCAAATAATCATAAACTTCACATTTATCTAATTTTACACAAATAATACTACATAACAATAAAATACACAAATTTATACTACATTATACTAAACTACACAAATTATACTAAATTATACTACATAACACAAATTACACAAATTTATACTAAATTATACTAAATTACACAAATTAAACTAATTATACTACATAACAAAAATTACAGTAAATTACACTCTATTACACAAATTAAACTAATTATACTACATAACACAAATTACACTAAATTGTACAAATTAATACTACAATTACACTAAATTGAAGCCAATTGCTAATTCAACACGAAATTACACAAAAAAGACTAAATATACTAAACAAACTCCATTAAATGAGTTATTTTATTTAATTCGGCCAAAATTAAAAATTATAAAAAAAAAACATATTTTTACCTTGTTAAAATTGTAGATCTGAAGAATTTCTATTTCTCTTAGACGATCTGAGATTTTTGAATCATTTAATTGGATAATTAATTGAGTAATTTGAAAGAATAAAAAAAAAAGTTGGAGCTCCACCGATTTTGAAAATGGAAGAAGAAATGGGGAGGAGACAGAGACAGAGAGACGGAGATGGAGTTTGTGTCGCAATAAATTTAGGATTCACAGCTCCACCGGTAGCGGTTTCCCAAACCGGTGGAGGTGTGTTTTTGATCTTCTGTGGCGCATGAGGCTAAAACGGGTCAGCGAGGTTAGTAAATGTCTACACCGGATTGGGATACCGGTGTAGTCCGCCCCTCTCAAATTATACCGGATTGGGGATCCAGTGTAGACTATATTTCTCGCTTATTCCACCCATTGGCTGCTATATTAAATAAATTTGTTATAATTTCTAAATTAAAAAAAAAATCATCCAGTTGGGTTGGGATCTTAATACTTTAGTCTTAGTGCAATCCAACATCCAATATGAAATTTATTTCCGATAAATACATTTGTTTCTTATTGTGAAGGCCCCGATTTGCAGTGACTAAATTGTTGTTGTAAAACTTCGTTTCTTGAATTGATAAATTAGGCCCAATTATAAACAGAGTCCATATTGTTTCCAATGAAATATTTCCCAAATGATTAGAATCTCCTCAAGCAAAATACATGAACAACCCAATGCAATTCTACATGGTCCCGGTAATATGCTGCAATTTTTTGTGCACTTGATGATCCTAATTTTCAACCCTATTTCAATTTGGAGCTGTAACTTATCCGTTAACTAACTGCAGGTTTCTCTCAAACGAAAAATTAAAAAAAAAAGTGGAGGGAAAAGAAAAACCAATGAGAGGTATATAATTAAGTCCGGGTATAGAAAGAAATAGTATAAAACCTTAATTCACTCTAAAATCATTAGAGATCCTCCTTGCCTTTATTTTTCCAGAATTAATTGTGGCGGAGAACATGATCGACCAAGCAGTCAAGCACCAATTAGATTGGATGAAGTTTTTTATACTTTAATTTCGACAACCTACACCATCTCTTTAAAACAGAAAAATCAACAGAAAATGAGAAGAAAAAAAATTACTAAATAAAATAGGAGCAGCCGTGTTTATAAACATGCATAAATTTACGCACATTGACAAACAATTAATTCACCTAATTAATTAATACCTCAAATTGATCTGCCGAGAGCTGCAAAGAAGCTCCGAGAGCGTCCCAGGTCAGAATTTGTTCTTTCAATATTGCTATCTCCAACTAGGACACGCGGTGAGTCAAGAGTCCTACGTAGCAGCCGGCAGACAGCTTGGATTAGCCGTTCTGACGCCACCTCAGGAGGTGGGGCCACCCCAGCTTTGAACCTTTCTAGAAACCCAACATGCCGATCGATTGCCTCCTCTATGGATATGTGCCATCCAGACCGGTACATCTCATACCGTACTGCCTCAGTGCACAACCCGCAGATCCAACGACCGAGATGCCTTTCCCGTACCTTATTCGCGTATCCTGAGGTGCACTCTTCAGTCAAGCCACAGCACTCGCATTTCGCCGACTCAAGATCTTGTGTCGGTACCTGTACCAGCATGGACATCAATTGTTTTTGAAGAAGAAATTAATTAAGCTAGTAATAGAAATTCTAATATAATATTTGCTAGCTAGGTTTGAATTTGAATAGGCGGGCATATAGTGGTTATAACCACAATAGATAAAGAGAATAGAATAGATGCAGGGGCTGTTTGAAGGCGCTACGGTACCATGCATCTTTATATGATCGATCGATCGTTTTGTTATTTTATTTGTTAAAACCAAATTATACGATCGAGATGGATTGGTTGGTTGCGTTTAAGCTTGGATTCTCTCTTGTATACACTATACACTATACACTATACACTATACAGATAGAGAAGTATTTCAAGGGATTAGGGTTTAGGGTTTAGGGTTTAGGGTTTAGGGTTTAGGGGTTTTGGTTTTGGGGTTTTGGTGTTTGGGGTTTGGTGTTTGGGGTTTGGGGTTTGGGGTTTGGGGTTTGGGGTTTGGGGTTTGGGGTTTGGGGTTTCGGGGTTTCGGGTTTGGGGTTTCGGGGTTTTGGGGTTTCGGGTTTCGGGTTTTGGGTTTTCGGGTTTAGGGTTTAGGGTTTCGGGTTTAGGGTTTAGGGTTTAGGGTTTATGGTTTATGGTTTCGTGTTTTGGGTTTAGGGTTTAGGGTTTCGGGTTTCGGGTTTCGGGTTTCGGGTTTCGGGTTTAGGGTTTAGGGTTTC